>QKNR01016821.1:0-16783 GCA_028031935.1 Paedocypris micromegethes | reverse complement strand
TGTATTCGTACTTTTATTAAGCTTATACCTTCAAGAAAACGTTTAATGGCACACCAAGCACATGCATATCACATAGTAGACCCAAGCCCATGACCCCTAACCGGGGCAATTAGCGCCCTACTAACAACCTCTGGACTAGCAATTTGATTCCACTTCAACAACATAACCCTTATAACACTTGGCCTTATTTTACTTTTAATAACCATATATCAATGATGACGAGATATCATTCGAGAGGGAACATTTCAAGGCCACCATACACCACCAGTTCAAAAAGGATTACGATACGGAATAATCTTATTTATTACCTCAGAAGTATTCTTTTTCCTAGGGTTTTTCTGAGCCTTTTACCACTCAAGCCTGGCTCCTACACCAGAACTCGGAGGATGTTGACCACCCACAGGAATTAATACACTAGACCCATTCGAAGTGCCCCTCCTTAATACGGCTGTTTTACTAGCATCAGGTGTTACAGTCACATGAGCACACCACAGCCTTATAGAGGGTGAACGAAAACAAGCAATTCAATCTCTTACCCTCACAATTATCCTAGGCCTTTATTTCACAGCGCTTCAAGCCATAGAATACTACGAAGCCCCATTTACTATTGCAGACGGAGTTTATGGTTCAACATTTTTTGTAGCAACAGGATTCCACGGCCTTCACGTAATTATTGGCTCAACATTTTTAGCTGTATGCCTACTACGACAAATTCAATACCACTTTACCTCAGACCACCATTTCGGGTTTGAAGCCGCTGCCTGATACTGACACTTTGTTGATGTAGTCTGACTATTCTTGTACGTGTCTATTTACTGATGAGGCTCATATCTTTCTAGTATTAATGTTAGTACCAGTGACTTCCAATCACTTGGTCTTGGATAAACCCCAAGGAGAGATAATGAATTTAATTCCAATAATACTAATTACACTAACCCTTTCACTCATTCTAGCAGTAGTTTCATTTTGACTACCACAAATCAACCCAGATGCAGAAAAACTTTCACCATATGAATGCGGATTTGACCCACTAGGATCAGCACGACTACCATTTTCTCTACGATTCTTCCTTGTAGCAATCTTATTTTTACTTTTCGACCTAGAAATTGCTCTCTTACTTCCACTACCATGAGGAGACCAATTATATAACCCAGTCAGCACACTATTTTGAGCATCTTCAGTCTTAATTTTACTTATCCTTGGATTAGTATATGAATGAATACAAGGAGGACTAGAATGAGCAGAGTAAGAAGCTAGTCCAAATAAAAGACCTCTAATTTCGGCTTAGATAATTATGGTGTAAGTCCATGGCTTCTTTATGACCCCCGAACAATTTACAGTATACTCAATATTTAGCTTAGGCTTAATTGGACTAACATTTCACCGAACACATCTTATTTCTATACTAATTTGCCTAGAGGGCATAATATTATCCCTATTTATTGCACTAGCACTTTGGCTTTTAAAAATAGAATCTACAAGTTTTTCAGCTGCCCCCATACTGCTGCTAGCTTTTTCTGCATGTGAAGCAAGCGCTGGACTTGCCCTCTTAGTAGCAACCGCTCGGACTCACGGCACTGACCGCCTACAAAACCTAAACCTATTACAATGCTAAAAATTTTAATCCCAACTATTATATTATTCCCAACAACCTGGCTAGTTAATAAAAAATGGCTGTGAACAGTGCCAACAGCACAAAGCTTATTAATTGCACTAACTAGCCTTATATGATTAAAATGAACCTCAGAAACAGGGTGGACAACCTCTAACAGCTTAATAGCCACAGACCCACTATCAACACCACTACTAGTACTAACATGCTGGCTTTTACCATTAATAATTTTAGCAAGTCAAAAACACACTAATCAAGAACCCATTACGCATCAACGACTGTACATTACACTACTAATTTCGCTACAAATATTTCTAATTTTAGCATTTAGCGCAACTGAGCTGATCATATTCTACATTATATTTGAGGCTACATTAATCCCAACTTTAATCATCATCACACGGTGGGGAAACCAGACAGAGCGATTAAATGCAGGAACATACTTTTTATTTTATACTCTAGCAGGGTCACTTCCATTATTAGTAGCATTATTAGTACTACAAAAAGAAACTGGTACACTATCCCTAATCACCCTTCAATACACAACACCACTAGAACTATGTACATGAGGCCATAAATTTTGATGAGCAGCATGCTTATTAGCATTTTTAGTAAAAATACCACTATACGGGGTACATTTATGACTGCCTAAAGCACATGTAGAAGCACCAATTGCTGGTCAATAGTTCTAGCAGCTGTTCTTCTAAAACTAGGGGGGTACGGAATAATACGAATCACAATAATACTAGACCCACTGTCAAAAGAACTATCTTACCCATTTATTATCCTAGCACTGTGAGGGATTATTATAACAGGCTCAATTTGCTTACGGCAGACAGATCTAAAATCCCTAATTGCCTACTCTTCAGTAAGCCACATGGGTTTGGTAGCGGGGGGCATTTTAACCCAAACACCGTGAGGATTTACAGGAGCAATCATTTTAATAATCGCCCACGGATTAGTATCCTCTGCATTATTTTGCTTAGCAAATACAGCATACGAACGAACCCACAGTCGAACTATAATTCTTGCACGTGGCTTACAAATAATTTTCCCACTAACAACAACTTGATGGTTTATTATAAATTTAGCAAATCTGGCACTTCCACCACTACCCAACTTAATAGGAGAAATTAAAATTATTATAGCATTATTTAACTGATCACCAACTACAATTTTATTAACGGGACTTGGAACACTAATTACAGCAGGTTACTCACTATACATATTTTTAATAACACAACGAGGACCATCTCCAAAACACATAAACAACCTTCAACCATACCACACACGAGAACATCTACTAGTTACACTTCACCTTTTGCCAGTATTACTACTTATGATTAAGCCAGAAATTATATGAGGCTGATGCTATTAGTAAATATAGTTTAAACAAAACATTAGATTGTGATTCTAAAAATAGGGGTTGAACTCCCCTTATTCACCAAGAAAAGCTCGTAAGCACTAAGTACTGCTAATACTTATCACCCATAGTTAAACTCTATGGTTTTCTTAAGCTTTTAAAGGATAACAGCTCATCCGTTGGTCTTAGGAACCAAAAACCCTTGGTGCAAATCCAAGTAAAAGCTATGCAACCCACACTAATAATATCATCCGCACTAATACTAGTACTAATCACCTTGGTGGCCCCATTACTTTAAACCATGCAGCCTCAAACAAAAAATGCTAACTGAGCAGAAACTAGTGTTAAAACACCAGTAAAAACAGCATTTTTCATTAGCCTTCTGCCACTAATAATTTTCCTAGATCAAGGAATAGAAAGCATCGTTACCACTTCACAATGAATGGCGACACATAGCTTTAACATCAATATTAGCTTTAAATTTGACCACTACTCCTTAATTTTCATCCCAATCGCTTTATACGTCACCTGATCAATCCTGGAATTTGCACTATGGTACATGCACTCAGATCCATATATAGCCCGATTCTTCAAATACCTCTTAATATTTTTAATTGCTATAATAACCTTAGTACAGCCAACAACATATTTCAACTATTCATCGGATGAGAGGGAGTTGGGATTATATCCTTCTTACTGATCGGCTGATGATACGGACGAGCAGATGCCAATACTGCAGCCCTACAAGCTGTAATTTATAACCGAGTAGGAGACATTGGATTAATCATAAGCATAGCTTGACTGGCCATTAACCTTAACTCCTGAGAACTTCAACAAATTTTTATCCTATCAAAAGAATATAACCTAGTTTTACCCCTAGCAGGATTAATCTTAGCAGCAACAGGAAAATCAGCCCAATTTGGTTTACACCCATGACTACCATCAGCTATAGAAGGCCCAACCCCAGTATCAGCACTATTGCACTCAAGTACAATAGTAGTAGCAGGAATCTTCCTTTTAATTCGACTTCATCCTCTATTAGAAAACAATAACAGCATATTGACTGTATGTCTATGCCTAGGAGCACTAACCACACTATTTACAGCCACCTGCGCATTAACACAAAACGATATTAAAAAAATCGTAGCATTTTCAACCTCTAGTCAACTAGGACTAATAATAGTAACAATCGGACTAAACCAACCGCAACTGGCTTTTTTACACATTTGCACACATGCCTTTTTCAAAGCTATACTTTTTTTATGCTCCGGTTCAATCATCCACAGCCTGAACGATGAGCAAGACATCCGAAAAATGGGAGGACTACACAACTACCTTCCAGTCACTTCTGCATGTTTAACCATTGGAAGCCTAGCACTCACAGGTACACCATTCTTAGCAGGTTTTTTCTCAAAAGATGCCATTATTGAAGCCCTAAATACCTCATACTTAAACGCCTGAGCCCTATCTCTAACACTAATCGCAACATCATTCACTGCAGTGTATAGCTTCCGAGTCGTATATTTTGTAACAATGGGAACCCCCCGATTTTTATCACTATCCCCTATTAATGAAAACAACACGTTAGTTATAAACCCAATTAAACGCCTTGCCTGAGGTAGCATTTTAGCTGGCTTAATTATCACAACGAACTTCACCCCCTTAAAAACACCAATTATAACAATACCTCTAGTTTTAAAAATTACAGCCCTTTTAGTGACAATTATTGGTTTAATAACAGCAATTGAACTCACATCCCTAACAAACAAGCAATTCAAAACAACACCAATGCTAAAAACACACCATTTTTCAAACATATTGGGATTTTACCCAACAACAGTACACCGAATTTACCCAAAACTTAATCTAACACTAGGACAATCAATCGCAACACAAATAGTAGACCAAACATGATTTGAATTCTCAGGCCCAAAGGGGATAGTAAAAACTCAAACAAGCATATCAAAAACGATAAGTGATATTCAACGAGGAAAGATCAAAGCCTACTTCACAATATTCTTACTAGCAACTACAATAGCAATTCTACTAGTGACAATTTAAACAGCTCGAAGCGTCCCACGAGACTTCCCACGAGTTAACTCCAAAACAGCAAACAAAGTTAACAACAACACCCAAGCACAGACAACTAAAATAACACCGCCTAAAGAATAAACAAGAGCTACACCCTCAACATCCCCACGAACCACAATAAATTCTTTCAATACATCAACTACAACTCAAGAACCCTCATACCACTCCTCAAAAAACAGGTAGATCAAAGAGCTGATACCAACAAAAAACATCACAGACCGCACCTGCCACCGAATAATTATCTCAAGACTCAGGATAAGGATCTGCAGCCAAAGCTGAAGAATAAACAAATACCACCAGCATCCCACCCAAATAAATTAAAAATAAAATCAAAGACAAAAATGACCCACCATGGTAAGACAAAACCCCACAACCAACACCAGAAACAATCACCAACCCAAAAATGGCAAAATAAGGAGCCGGGTTAGAAGCAACAGCAACCAGCCCATAAATAGAGGCAATTAATAAAAAACAAACAAAATAAGTCATAAATTCTCACTCGGACTTTAACCAAGACCAATGACTTGAAGAACCACTGTTGTTATTCAACTACAAGAACTAATGGCAAGCCTACGAAAAACACACCCACTAATAAAAATTGCTAACGATGCCCTAGTTGACTTACCAGCCCCATCTAACATTTCTGTGTGATGAAATTTTGGATCACTACTGGGTTTGTGTTTAGTAACACAAATCTTAACAGGATTATTCTTAGCC
Source organism: Paedocypris micromegethes (assembly GCA_028031935.1). NCBI lineage: Eukaryota > Metazoa > Chordata > Actinopteri > Cypriniformes > Paedocypris > Paedocypris micromegethes. The sequence continues at coordinate 11,000 of QKNR01016821.1, read as the reverse complement.
ATACATTACACCTCAGATATTTCTACCGCATTCTCATCCGTCATACACATTTGTCGAGACGTAAACTACGGATGACTGATCCGAAACATACACGCCAACGGGCATCATTTTTCTTTATTTGCATTTACATGCATGTTGCACGAGGCTTATACTACGGATCCTACCTTTATAAAGAGACATGAAACATTGGAGTTGTACTTCTTCTTCTAGTTATAATAACAGCCTTTGTTGGATACGTATTACCATGAGGACAAATATCATTTTGAGGAGCCACAGTAATTACCAATCTACTATCAGCAGTACCATACATCGGAAATATTTTAGTGCAATGAATTTGAGGCGGTTTCTCAGTTGATAACGCAACACTAACACGATTCTTTGCATTTCACTTCCTGTTCCCATTTGTAATTGCCGCAGCCACTTTAATCCACCTTTTATTCTTACACGAAACCGGCTCTAATAACCCGGCCGGATTAAACTCCGACAGTGACAAAATTTCTTTTCACCCATACTTTACCTACAAAGACTTACTAGGTTTTATTGTTATACTGCTAGCTCTAACATCTTTAGCCTTATTCTCACCAAATTTATTAGGAGACCCCGAAAATTTCACACCAGCAAACCCACTGGTAACCCCACCCCACATCAAGCCGGAATGATATTTTTTATTTGCTTACGCAATTCTACGCTCAATCCCAAATAAGCTTGGGGGAGTACTAGCATTACTATTTTCAATTTTAGTTTTAGCACTCATTCCACTATTGCATACCTCAAAACAACGAGGACTAACCTTCCGCCCAATTACACAATTCTTATTTTGAACATTAGTAGCTGATATAATCATCTTAACCTGAATTGGTGGAATGCCAGTAGAACACCCATTCATTATTATTGGACAAATTGCATCAGTATTATATTTTGCATTATTCTTATTTCTTATGCCAATAATAGGATGAATAGAAAATAAAATACTTAAATAATAGCATTAGTAGCTTAATTAAAAGCATTGGTCTTGTAATCCAAAGACTGAGGGTTTAATCCCCTCCTTATGCCAAAAAAGAGAGATTTGAACTCCCACCTCTGACTCCCAAAGCCAGAATTCTAAACTAAACTATTTTTTGAAGCATCAAATTATGGTATAGTGCATATTATGCTTAATACTACATAGTGGTATAGTGCATATTATGCTTAATACTACATAGTGGTATAGTGCATATTATGCTTAATACTACATAGTGGTATAGTGCATATTATGCTTAATACTACATAGTGGTATAGTGCATATTATGCTTAATACTACATAGTGGTATAGTGCATATTATGCTTAATACTACATAGTGGTATAGTGCATATTATGCTTAATACTACATAGTGGTATAGTGCATATTATGCTTAATACTACATAGTGGTATAGTGCATATTATGCTTAATACTACATAGTGGTATAGTGCATATTATGCTTAATACTACATAGTGGTATAGTGCATATTATGCTTAATACTACATAGTGGTATAGTGCATATTATGCTTAATACTACATAGTGGTATAGTGCATATTATGCTTAATACTACATAGTGGTATAGTGCATATTATGCTTAATACTACATAGTGGTATAGTGCATATTATGCTTAATACTACATAGTGGTATAGTGCATATTATGCTTAATACTACATAGTGGTATAGTGCATATTATGCTTAATACTACATAGTGGTATAGTGCATATTATGCTTAATACTACATAGTGGTATAGTGCATATTATGCTTAATACTACATAGTGGTATAGTGCATATTATGCTTAATACTACATGTGGATAGTGCATATTATGCTTAATACACATAGATATGCTTTATATTACATAATGGTATAGTACATCTATATGTATTATCACCATTAATTTATTTTAACCATAAAGCATGAACTAAAAATGTATAATTTACCATATTACATATTATTATTAATCAAAGTATTTTTAAGTTAAAAATTAATTATGGAGGATCTACCATAAAATCCTTTTACCCATATTCTCTTGTCTAATCAACTATCTATTAACTAAAACTACCTATGTAGTAAGAGACGACCAACAGCTTGGAATAAATGAATATCATGAATGATGGTCAGGGACCCTTAACTAAGGTTTGCTATTTATGAACTATTACTGGCATCTGATTCCTATTTCATGGACTTTACTGTATTATCCCCATAATATTATCTATCCTTGCATAAGTTAATGAAGTATGTAACATACGACTCGTTACCCACCAAGCCGAGCATTCTCTTATAGGCATAGGGTTCTTCTTTTTTAGGTTTCCTTTCATTAACATTTTACAGCAGTCCCACTTATATAATTAAGGTTGTACATTTTCTTGTAAAAGGTAATATTTAGTCAATGATATAATGACATAACTCAAGAACCACATAATTCTATATCAAGTGCATATTGTATTACTATCTACCATATACTTACTGTTATGCCCCCTTTGGTTTACGCGCGTTAAACCCCCCTACCCCCCAATGCTGAGCAAATCCTGTTATTCTTGTCAAACCCCGAAACCAAGGAAGACTTGCTATGAGCATGTAAGCCTGACAAAGTGTATTGAAGGTGTCATCTATACGAGGGAGTAATTTTTTTTGTGTATATATATATATATATATATATATATATCACTTTACACACACAAAACCCCAAAATTTTTAGCCTAAAATAGTCGACAAAAATTTTTAAAAAGTACTCGAAACTGAAGTTTCAAATAATTTTGCTGGCGTAGCTTAATAAAAAGCATAGCACTGAAGATGCTAAGATGGACCATAAAAAGTCCCACTAGCACAAAGGCTTGGTCCTGACTTTAATATCAGCTTTAACACGATTTACACATGCAAGTATCCGCAACCCTGTGAAAATGCCCTTAATTCCATGCCCTGGGACGAGGAGCCGGTATCAGGCACATAAAACTAGCCCAAAACACCTTGCAAAGCCACACCCCCAAGGGATCTCAGCAGTGATAAAAATTAAGCAATAAGTGAAAACTCGACTTAGTTAGTGTTTAAAGGGCCGGTAAAACTCGTGCCAGCCACCGCGGTTATACGAGAGACCCAAGTTGATAATTACGGCGTAAAGGGTGGTTAGGGGAGCATAAAATAAAGTTAAAGAGCCCCTCAGCCGTTATACGCTTTTAGGGTTTTGAAACCCACACACGAAAGTAACTTTAACACATCCAACCCGACCCCACGAAAGCTAAGAAACAAACTGGGATTAGATACCCCACTATGCTTAGTTATAAACCTAGATAAATAATTACTACCACAATCCGCCAGGGTACTACGAGCATTAGCTTAAAACCCAAAGGACTTGGCGGTGCCTTAGATCCACCTAGAGGAGCCTGTTCTAGAACCGATAATCCCCGTTAAACCTCACCACTACTAGTCATCACCCGCCTATATACCGCCGTCGTCAGCTTACCCTGTGAAGGAGCCATAGTAAGCAGAATTAGTAAAACCAAAAACGTCAGGTCAAGGTGTAGCGCATGCAGTGGAAAGAAATGGGCTACATTTTCTATATTAGAATACAACGAATAGTATTATGAAATTACAACTTAAAGGAGGATTTAGCAGTAAAAAAGAAATAGAGTGTCTTTTTGAACCAGGCTCTAAGGCGCGCACACACCGCCCGTCACTCTCCCCAGTCAAAACAATAAACATAAATAATACCACTAAAAAGACAAGGGGAGGCAAGTCGTAACATGGTAAGTATACCGGAAGGTGTACTTGGATCAAAACAGAATGTGGCTGAGTAAGTTAAGCATCTCCCTTACACTGAGAAGACACCCATGCAAATTGGGTCATTCTGAGCCAAACAGCTAGCTTTAGATAGAATAAACAACCACCATATAAATAAAAATAACCTTAAAAATAAAATTAAACCATTTTTCCACCTTAGTATGGGCGACAGAAAAGGTAAAATTAAGCAATAGAAATAGTACCGCAAGGGAAAGCTGAAAAAGAAATGAAATAAATAATATAAGCAATATAAAGCAGAGATTTAACCTCGTACCTTTTGCATCATGATTTAGCAAAAAATTGTCAAGCAAAACGACTTTAAGTTTGAACCCCCGAAACCAAGTGAGCTACCCCAAGACAACCTAAACAGGGTGTACCCGTCTCTGTAGCAAAAGAGTGGGATGAGCTTTGGGTAGAGGTGATAAACCTATCGAACTTGGTGATAGCTGGTTGCCTGAGAAATGAATAAAAGTTCAGCCTCTTCTACCTTTTACCAAAAAAAATAATTTAATCAAGAAAAAAGAAAACTAAGAGAGTTAGTTAAAGGAGGTACAGCCCCTTCAACAATGGACACAACCATATAAACTGGATAAAGATTATAATATAAAAAACAAATATGCCCTAGTGGGCCTAATAGCAGCCACCTATTCAGAAAGCGTTAAAGCTCAAGCAAACAAAAGTTTATTATTCTAATAACTAATCTAACTCCGTCACAATTATCAGGCTTTTTTATATACTTATAAAAGAAATTATGCTAAAATGAGTAACAAGAAGAAATGAACTTCTCTAAGCACAAGTGTACAACAGATTGGACAACCCACTGAAAATTAACGAACCCAACCACAAGAGAGAATTAAGATATTTATCAAAAACAAGAAAACACCTTAAATAAAAATCGTTAACTCCACACTGAAGTGCTAATACAAGAAAGATTAAAATAAAAGAAAGGAACTCGGCAAACACAAGCCTCGCCTGTTTACCAAAAACATCGCCTCTTGAAAACATAAATATAAGAGGTCCAGCCTGCCCAGTGACTATATGTTTAACGGCCGCGGTATTTTGACCGTGCAAAGGTAGCGCAATCACTTGTCTTTTAAATGAAGACCTGTATGAATGGCCTAACGAGGGCTTAACTGTCTCTCTTTTATAATCAGTGAAATTGATCTACCCGTGCAGAAGCGGGCATAAGACTACAAGACGAGAAGACCCTTTGGAGCTTTAGGTATTCAACTAATCACGTCAAACAACTAAATAAAAAGCACAAACTAAGTGAAAATAGTACCATACCTTCGGTTGGGGCGACCACGGAGAAAAATTCATCCTCCAAGTGGAACGGGGAAACACCCCTAAACATAAGAGCCACCACTCTAAGAAACAAAAACATTTGACCAAAAATGATCCGATGTTTAAAATCGATCAACGGACCAAGTTACCCAAGGGATAACAGCGCAATCCTCTCTCAGAGTCCATATCGACGAGAGGGTTTACGACCTCGATGTTGGATCAGGACATCCTAATGGTGTAGCCGCTATTAAGGGTTCGTTTGTTCAACGATTAAAGTCCTACGTGATCTGAGTTCAGACCGGAGTAATCCAGGTCAGTTTCTATCTGTAATGTGACTTTTCCTAGTACGAAAGGACCGGAAAAGAAAGGCCCCTGCTAAAAGCAAGCCTTACCCTTAATTAGTGAAAAAAAACTAAATTAAGTAAGAGGGAACTAAATCCCCTCATCAAGATAAGAACTTATTGAGGTGGCAGAGCGTGGTAATTGCGAAAGGCCTAAGCCCTTTTTACCAGGGGTTCAAATCCCCTCTTCAATTATGCTTTCCATAATTTTAACTAACATCATTAACCCATTAATTTATATTGTACCAGTTTTACTAGCCGTAGCTTTCCTTACACTGTTAGAACGTAAAGTACTAGGCTATATGCAACTACGAAAAGGACCAAACATTGTAGGCCCATACGGACTTCTTCAACCAATTGCAGATGGAGTCAAACTATTTATTAAAGAACCTGTCCGACCATCAACAGCATCCCCAATTTTATTTATTATAACCCCAATATTAGCACTAATACTAGCAATGATACTATGAGCACCAATACCCCTACCATTCCCAATAATAGACTTTAATCTAGGAATTCTATTTATTTTAGCCCTCTCCAGCTTAGCTGTTTACTCTATCTTAGGCTCGGGATGAGCTTCAAACTCAAAATATGCCTTGATCGGAGCACTACGGGCTGTAGCCCAAACAATTTCATACGAGGTTAGCCTTGGATTAATCCTACTATCCGTAATTCTATTCTCAGGCGGCTATACCCTACAAACTTTTACTACAACCCAAGAACACATATGACTTCTAATTCCAGCTTGACCACTAGCAGCAATATGATATATTTCAACACTAGCTGAAACAAATCGAGCGCCATTTGACCTAACAGAGGGAGAATCAGAATTAGTCTCGGGCTTCAACGTAGAATATGCTGGAGGCCCATTCGCTTTATTCTTCCTAGCAGAATATGCAAACATCTTACTAATAAACACACTCTCAACAGTTTTATTTTTAGGATCATCACATCTACCAACACTACCAGAATTAACCACAACAACCCTAATAATTAAAGCCGCACTTCTCTCAATCCTATTCCTATGGGTACGAGCTTCATACCCCCGATTCCGATATGACCAACTAATACATTTAATTTGAAAAAACTTCTTACCCATCACCCTGGCCATAGTTCTATGACACCTGGCCCTCCCACTATCCATAGCAGGACTTCCACCACAACTTTAAGGAACCGTGCCTGAACCAAAGGACCACTTTGATAGAGTGAATTATGAGGGTTAGAGTCCCTCCAGTTCTTAGAAAAAGGGGAATTGAACCCATACTGCAGAGATCAAAACTCTACGTGCTTCCTTTACACCACTTTCTAGATAAAGTCAGCTAATAAAGCTTTCGGGCCCATACCCCGAACATGATGGTTAAAATCCCTCCTCTATCAATGAACCCATACGTATTAGTTATTCTACTATCTAGCCTAGGATTAGGAACAACCATCACATTTGCAAGCTCTAACTGACTAATTGCCTGAATAGGTTTAGAAATTAACACTATAGCCATCCTACCATTAATAGCCAAACACCACCACCCCCGAGGCGTAGAAGCAACTACAAAATATTTTTTAACACAAGCCACAGCAGCAGCAATAGTCTTATTTGCAGGAATAATAAATGCATGAACTACAGGACAATGAGATTTAAATAATTTGCAACCAACAACCAGCACTCTAATAACAGCTGCTCTTGCATTAAAAATTGGATTAGCCCCAGTACACTTCTGAATGCCAGAAGTACTACAAGGACTAAGTTTACCCACAGGCTTGATTATATCAACTTGACAAAAATTAGCACCATTCTCACTTATTCTTCAAGTTGCCCCATCAACTAACCCAACTCTACTAACAACACTAGGAGTATTATCAGCCCTAATTGGAGGTTGAGGCGGATTAAATCAAACACAACTACGAAAAATTTTAGCCTACTCATCAATTGCCCACATGGGGTGAATAATTATTGTTATTCAATACATACCACAACTTACAATCTTAACTTTAACAATTTATATTATCATGACACTCACAGCTTTCATGACATTTAATAAATTAAACACCACTAAAATTAACACTTTATCAACAGCATGAACTAAAGACCCCACATTAACATCATTAACCACATTAACACTTCTATCATTAGGCGGACTACCACCACTAACAGGCTTTATACCAAAATGATTAATTTTACAAGAACTGTCAAATCAAGAAATAACACTAACAGCCACAATTATTGCAATGTCTGCTTTATTAAGTCTATACTTCTACCTACGACTTTTATACTCAATAACCCTTACACTACACCCAAGCACTAACAACCACACCATACTATGACGAACTAAAAAACAGCACAAACTACCTCTAACAATTTCTATAGTAGCATCAAAAGCCTTCTACCACTAACCCCTATAATTACAACACTAATACTTTAGAAATTTAGGATAACATTAGACCAAGAGCCTTCAAAGCTTCAAGTAGGAGTGAAAATCTTCTAATTTCTGAATAAGACTTGCAGGACTTTACCCCACATCTTTTGAATGCAAATCAAACACTTTAATTAAGCTAAAGCCTTTCTAGGCGAGTAGGCCTTGATCCTACAAACTCTTAGTTAACAGCTAAGCGCTCCATCCAGCGAGCATCCACCTACTTTCCCCGCCGTCTAAGCCGAGTAGGGCGGGAAAAGCCCCGGCGGACGTCAATCCGCGTCTTTAGATTTGCAATCTAATGTGAACTCACCACGGAGCTTGATAAGGAGAGGAATTAAACCTCTATCTTTGGGGCTACAACCCACCGCCTAACTTTCGGCTACCCTACCTGTGGCAATTACACGCTGATTTTTCTCTACCAACCACAAAGATATTGGCACCCTTTATTTAGTATTCGGTGCATGAGCTGGCATAGTTGGAACTGCTTTAAGTCTACTAATCCGAACTGAATTAAGCCAACCCGGGTCTCTTTTAGGAGACGACCAAATTTACAATGTTATCGTCACTGCACACGCATTTGTTATAATTTTCTTTATAGTAATACCAATTTTAATCGGTGGCTTTGGAAATTGACTCTTACCAATAATAATCGGAGCACCTGATATGGCTTTCCCTCGAATAAATAATATAAGCTTTTGATTACTACCCCCATCTTTCCTGCTATTACTTGCATCTTCTGGAGTAGAAGCTGGAGCAGGAACTGGTTGAACAGTCTACCCACCACTTGCTGGAAACTTAGCCCATGCAGGGGCGTCTGTAGACCTAACTATTTTTTCACTCCACCTTGCAGGTGTTTCTTCAATTTTAGGGGCTATTAACTTTATCACAACCACAATTAATATGAAACCTCCTGCAATTTCACAATATCAAACACCATTATTTGTATGAGCAGTGCTAATTACAGCAGTACTTCTATTATTGTCACTACCAGTATTAGCTGCTGGAATTACAATACTATTAACAGACCGTAATTTAAACACAACTTTCTTTGACCCAGCCGGGGGTGGTGACCCAATCTTATACCAACACTTATTCTGATTCTTTGGTCACCCTGAAGTGTACATTTTAATTTTACCAGGGTTCGGTATTATCTCACATGTAGTAGCCTACTATGCTGGTAAAAAAGAACCATTTGGGTATATAGGAATGGTTTGGGCAATAATGGCCATCGGACTACTGGGCTTTATTGTATGAGCCCATCACATGTTTACAGTCGGAATAGACGTAGACACTCGAGCTTATTTTACATCCGCTACTATAATTATTGCAATTCCTACAGGGGTAAAAGTATTCAGCTGACTAGCCACACTTCATGGTGGCTCAATTAAATGAGATACCCCAATACTATGGGCCCTTGGGTTTATTTTCTTGTTCACAGTTGGTGGACTTACAGGGATTGTATTAGCCAATTCATCACTTGATATTGTATTGCACGATACCTACTATGTAGTTGCACACTTTCACTACGTACTATCCATAGGAGCAGTATTTGCAATCATAGCGGCATTCGTACATTGATTCCCACTATTTTCAGGATATACATTACATAGCACTTGAACAAAAATTCACTTTGGAGTAATGTTCATCGGAGTTAACCTTACATTCTTTCCACAACACTTTTTAGGATTAGCCGGTATACCCCGACGATACTCAGACTACCCAGATGCATATACACTATGAAACACAGTATCATCAATCGGATCTTTAATCTCACTAGTAGCAGTAATCATGTTCCTCTTCATTCTTTGAGAAGCCTTCGTAGCCAAGCGAGAAGTAGTATCAGTAGAACTAACAGCAACAAATGTAGAGTGACTACACGGATGCCCACCACCATACCACACATTTGAAGAACCAGCTTTTGTGCGAGTTAATTAGTTTCGAGGAAGGGAGGAATTGAACCCCCATATGATGGTTTCAAGCCAACCACATAACCACTCTGCCACTTCCTTAAAGATATTAGTAAAAGCGTTAATTATAATACTTTGTCAAAGTCTAGTCGTAGGTTAAACCCCTGCATATCTTAAGCTAAGAGCTTAATGGCACACCCAGCACAATTAGGATTTCAAGATGCGGCATCACCCGTTATAGAAGAACTTCTACACTTTCACGACCATGCTCTAATAATTGTATTTTTAATTAGCACACTTGTATTGTACATTATTGTTGCAATAGTATCAACTAAACTTACAAATAAATATATTTTAGATTCACAAGAAATCGAAATCGTATGAACAATCTTACCAGCTGTAATTCTGGTCTTAATCGCCCTGCCATCATTACGAATTTTATACTTAATAGACGAAATTAATGATCCACATTTAACTATCAAAGCAATAGGACACCAATGATACTGAAGCTATGAGTACACAGACTACGAAAACCTAGGATTTGACTCTTACATACTACCAACTCAAGACCTAACCCCAGGACAATTCCGCCTTTTAGAAACAGACCACCGAATGGTTGTACCAATAGAATCACCAGTTCGTGTACTAGTATCCGCTGAAGATGTACTACACTCATGAGCCGTACCCTCATTAGGTGTAAAAATAGACGCCGTACCAGGACGACTAAATCAGACTTCATTTATTACTTCTCGACCAGGAGTCTTTTACGGTCAATGTTCAGAAATTTGTGGAGCAAATCACAGTTTTATACCAATTGTAGTTGAAGCAGTACCACTAACACACTTTGAAAACTGATCATCACTAATACTAGAAGATGCCTCATTAAAAAGCTAAAACGGACAAGCATTGGCCTTTTAAGCCAAAGAGTGGTGTCTACCAAACACCTTTAGTGAAATGCCTCAATTAAACCCAGCCCCTTGATTCGCTATCCTATTATTTTCATGATTAATTTTCTTAACTATTATCCCCACTAAAGTAATTAAGCATATTACAGTAAATGAACCTGCCCCTGTAAGCGCTAAAAAACAAGAAACACAACCCTGAGACTGACCATGGCAATAAGCTTTTTCGATCAATTTGCTAGCCCGACATACATAGGAATCCCACTAATTGCAATTTCAATTGCACTTCCTTGAGTACTTTACCCAACCCCAACAACACGGTGACTTAATAATCGCATGTTAACACTCCAAGGTTGAGTAATAAACCGGTTTACA
>QKNR01016791.1:12415-17580 GCA_028031935.1 Paedocypris micromegethes | reverse complement strand
AGAGAGAGAGAGAGAGAGCGGGCGAGTGACTGCCTGAGGCGTGCTGACCCTGCCTGTGGTGCTGCGCAGGAGATCTGGTGCTGCTGGACGTCTGCCCTCTGACCCTGGGCATCGAGACCGTGGGAGGAGTGATGACCAAACTCATCCCCAGGAACACTGTGGTTCCCACCAAGAAGTCTCAGATCTTCTCCACGGCGTCCGACAACCAGCCCACTGTGACCATCAAAGTGTACGAGGGTGAGTGAGCGACCCCTGACCCCGCTGACCCCCGACCCCACTGACCCTCTCCTCCTCCTCCTCCGCAGGTGAGCGCCCTCTGACCAAGGACAACCATCTCCTGGGGACCTTTGACCTGACGGGCATCCCCCCGGCCCCGCGCGGCGTCCCTCAGATCGAGGTGACCTTCGAGATCGACGTGAACGGCATCCTGCGCGTGACGGCCGAGGACAAGGGCACGGGCAACAAGAACAAGATCACCATCACCAACGACCAGAACCGCCTGACGCCCGAGGACATCGAGCGCATGGTGAACGAGGCCGAGCGCTTCGCCGACGAGGACAAGAGGCTGAAGGAGCGCATCGACGCCCGCAACGAGCTGGAGAGCTACGCCTACTCGCTGAAGAACCAGATCGCAGACAAGGAGAAGCTGGGCGGGAAGCTCTCGGACGAGGACAAGGAGGCCGTGGAGAAGGCGGTGGAGGAGAAGATCGAGTGGCTGGAGGCGCACCAGGACGCGGAGCTGGAGGACTTCCAGGCGCAGAAGAAGCAGCTGGAGGAGGTGGTGCAGCCCATCGTGAGTAAACTGTACAGCGGCGGATCTCCTCAGCCCGGCGAGGACGAGAAGGACGAGCTGTAGAGACGCTGCTGACAGACGGACTCTTCTTCTTCACCGCGGTGGAGGTTCAATGGGCCGCTGAGGCTCTGCTGCTGTTCTCAGGCAGGAAGGGGTGGGGCAGGGGGCGGGGTTCCAAGGGTCACGGGCACATCGAGTTATTTATTTACGACCCGTATCCGCCGAATAAACTTGTTTGATACAGAATTGTCATTACATTACTGTTCCTTGGTGTCAAAAGTTTTGTTTTGTTTTTTCCCCTGAATAAACTTTTTTTTTTTTTTTTTTTTTCCCAAGCCACTGTGTGATTTTTACATCGTGGAGAATTGAGTGTGAGACACGCGTATGAGGCCTTGTATTGATAATGTCGCTGAATACTGACACCTGCTGGACAAACCATCACAGGCAACGTCTCGGAGACGCCACTGACCTGACCATCTAGTAGTGTACACAATATCAAGTCATTTCATTTATTAGCGTAATTAAACATGTAAATGTCTGTACATACGATCAAAACGTGAACAACTGTGTGAATGATGAGGCCCATCGACTGGTTTTGGTTTTTACACATTTTAATAAAATATCCAGTGTTTAGAAATGTTCCGCTTCTTTGACACTCCTTCAGCTGTCAATAACACTTTTTTTTTTTTTTAATGAATCGATTTCACAACCAACCGCAAGAGATCAGAAGTGATTAGTGGTTGATCCGTCCTGTCGACAGCTGCTCTTCCTTATAAACACGGTTCAGTGCATCAAACACTTCCTGTATCAGTCACGTGACCCGTCACTAAGAATGATATTTACTGTTAAAAAAACCGTCTTCATCAGCAGAAACCGAGAAGAGCGACTGTTCTGGAGCCACATCTGTCCGGCACACGACGCCTCACTCGTTCTCGCCGACACACGTGACCAGACAGTCGCTGAACATCTGGCCGTGAGCGTCCATCCCCCCGAACACCAGCAGAAGCCGCCGCCCCTCATGCCACGGCACAACACACACGCCGTGATCCAGACGAGGGGCGGGGCCAACACCCTCACACAGGATCCGCCTCCAGCGCCGCTCACCTGACACACACACACACACACATGTCGCACACGCGTCACACACACGTCACACAGACACGTCACACACACACACGCTCCGCCCACTTACCACACTGAAACCGGAACAAGCCATCAGAGGCTCCGCCCACCGTCAGGCCACCAAAGATGATGATGTCAGAGCCGCAGGAGACGGAGGCGTGAGCTGCCATAGCTGGAGGAACGTCTCCGCCCACCGTCAGCTCCTCCCACTCCAGAGTCTCTGCGCACACACACACCAGCGTGACCACGCCTCCTCACCCTCTGCTCCGCCTCCCTCACCCGTGTGAAGCGCAAACATGTCTCCCAGGAGCGTTTCCCCCGACATCCCGCCGTGAAAGTAGATGACCGCGCCCACGGCGGTGATGGTGTGTCCCTGGCGCGGAGAGGGCGGAGTCCCAGACGTGTCCGGCTGCGTCCAGGTGCCGCTGACTGCCAATCAGAGCGCGGGTCACCTCAGCACCGGCTCCGCCCACAGCGCCTCACCTGAGTGGAAGACGTGCAGCCGCGGGTCGCTGACAGGAGCCACGCCCTCTCGGCCCCCGGAGAAGACGAAGAGCCGCTCCCCCACGCAGGCGGAGCTGGTGCGGTAGGTGCGGGGCGTGGGAGCTCCGCCCAGGGCCACCACGGTCTTCCAGGAGGCGTTGCCGTCGAGCTCCTCTGGGTGGAGCGCAACAAGGGCGTGACCCACCGGACCCCTCTGGCCGACGCCTACTCACCTGGCGCGTGCAGCACTTGGACGCTGTTGTGGTTTCCGCTCATGTCGGCGCCACCGAACACCCACAGGCTCCGCGGCGTGTGGGCGGGGACAAAGCTGCTGTGCTCGTAACGTGGGAGAAGCCCCTCCCACCTAGACACGCCCCAGGTGAGACTGTCTGCAGAAACACACACACACACACACACACACATCAGATCGTTGGCGTCAAACTAGTGATTTGAGAGTAACCGTGTGTGTGTGTGTGTGAGGCGAACCAAGGTCAATGAAGTGTGTGTGTGTAAAGGCTTGGTGCTGATCTGCCCCGCCCGTGATGAAGACACGCCCTCTGCCTCCGTTACTGGAAGACAGGAACCAGCAGCTGTGACCCACCGAGACCCCGGGGCCCGAGCCGCTCGGCCGCACCGCGTACCTGCGCACACACACACACACGCGTGCGCACACACACACACACGCGCGCACACACACACGCACACACACACACACGCGCACACACACGTTACCACTCGCTCAATAGTGATAGTCACAACACAAACACATTATTGCAAACAATCAAACTCACACGTACACGCTGTACAAATCATTATATGTACGTATCTTGTTTTTGTGAAAACAGAAATCAACTAGAAATTTGAATAAGATGATTTCTTACAACAAGTTCAAACCTTATAAAAATGATTCATAATGTTGTGGTGTCAGTGGTGAGTCAGTCGTGCTCCAGTGGTCCAGAGCTGTCACAGGTTCTAATCCCCTAATACTGCCCACTGCTCCGGGTGTGTGTGTGTGTGTGTGTGTGTGTGTGTGTGTGTGTCACTTCACTGATGGCCAAATATGCCCCTAGTGGACACACTGACGACTCGCCTCACTTATAAAACCTTTCATCTTCTAAACACCAGCGAGACGTTCTCACTCACACACGCGCATGCGCTTTGAGACAGTTGTAATTGTGAAAAGCGCCTTGCAAATGCACTGAACTTGAACACACACGCGCAAATAAGTCACTATTTTAAGTTCCTATCTGAGCGAAAATCCAGTGATTTGTTTTGTCTTACCACTGTCTGTCCGTCGGCGTCACGTGTGTCTCGAGAACCGGAAGAAGCGACATCGCGTCGTCCCGAGCGCGGCGGTTTAATGTGTTTCAACTATGTGTTATGATGTGATAGCAACCGATAGCGACCGACAGAGGGAGAGAGAGAGAGAGATGGAGGGAGAGGGAGATAGAGAGACAACACGGCGTGAAATTAAATTCGCTGTTACAATGTCAGAATAAAAGTCCGTGTGCGACTGTCGCGCGCGTTCACGTGTGAGCGGCGGGAGCGAGCATTCCTGAACACACACGCGCGTCATCTTTATCTTTTTCATCAAAGTTATTTATTGTTTGTTTTTTCAAATGGATCCGCGTCGAAGAAAATTTGAGTTACGGCGCGGCTACGCGACAGCCAATCGGAAGGATGCGCCAGATCACGGGTTCTGTTCCCAGGGAAAGCAGGAAGTTGTTGATTTGTATAAATGGCATGTAAATTGCTTTGGATAGAAGCGTCCGTTAAATTACAGTACAAAAACAAAACAGTGTGGATCAGTGGTTTGAAGTCAAGTCGTTCTTTTGATGACGTTCTTCCTCCGCTGGGTGTTTTGTGGCCGTCAACTGATCTGAGCATTACCGCCACCATCTGTTCCGGAGGGTGTTACTGTCGTAAATTCGTGATTTACTGTGACGTGGATGGTGTCGACAAACGAATCACTACAAACGTTTAATACTACATTAATAACTACAAACGGTTACGATAATTACGATGAAGGTGTTCCGATTATGAGTGTGTTTCATCGCTCGCTAAACTCCTCCCCCTCTTCCAGTCGATCAAAAAAGTTAGCGAAAAAAAAGCGAAAAAAAAGTTAGGGTTAGGGTTAACACAGGTTAACCCTAACCCTAAGTTTCGAACGAAAACGTAAGAAAAATTTAAAAATTGTGTGTGTACTGTGTGCGTGTGTGTGTGTGTGTGTGTGTGTGTGTGTGTGTGTGTGTGTGTGTCGGACTGTGGTGCAGCAGTGAGAACTTTGATTGGCTGAGAATCTTTAGCAAGTGTGTAAGAATCGCAGGTGTGTGTGTGTCCGTGTGCGCGTGTTTGGCTCAGGGATTGTGTGCCTTACTACTGACATTTATGTATTATCTGCTGATGATGATGTTTTGAGATTTGTTTTACTGTGAAAAGAATTCTTCTTTTAGAACTGAACCCCACTCAAACTCTCTCTCTCTCTCTCTCTCTCTCTCTCTCTTTCTCTCTCTCCCTCTCCCACACACACACACACACACACACACACACACACAGACTCATAGACACAGTGATTCACTGCCAGTGTGAAAGTTCAGATTCATCATGGCTTGCTGTCATAAGGACGGGCATCTGCAACGGTGTGTCATGTTTCCATGACAACGCACCTACACAAATAAAGTTCCATTTGGTTTTCAAAATTCTAGATAGGATTTTTTTCATCTAGAATTTTTGAGTGTGTGTGTGAGAGAGAGAATGAGACGAAAGA
>QKNR01016791.1:7415-9915 GCA_028031935.1 Paedocypris micromegethes | reverse complement strand
TCCTTTCACTTTCTCTCTCTCTTGCCTCTCACACACTGTTGATCTCATTTTCTGCCCCTTCACTCTCATACAAACAATGCTAACACAAAGCGAAGCGACATTCTGACTTCCATCAGACAGGCGAGGATCCCTCGAGCCGCGCGCACGTGACCTCCTGTAGATTTCCGACGGGCCAATCAGCGAAGGGAGGCGCGCGCGTGTGTAAGTTTCAGGAACCGAGCAGAACCGAAAGGGTGAGCGCGTGCGTGTGTCTCTGTGTGTGTGTGTGTGTGTGTGTGTGTGTGTGTGTGTGTTATTAATCATCCAGGCGGAGAGAGAGACACACACGCCGCTTGACTGTGACGGGGGCGCGCGCGCGTGTTCGCCGGAGATCTTCCGCTCTTCTCCCGGTAAGTGACCGTCTCCGCGGCTCGTGAGGGGATTGTCGCGTCGGAGTGAAGAAGCTTCCTGATCCCCGTCGAGTCCCAGTGTGAAAGTGAAAGTGCTGGAGCTGTCGATGGTCTGATCTCGGGTCTTTTCTCAGAAGAAGCGTGTTATGGTGTGTGAAGACAAGATGGAAAGCCCTTTCTATCACGATGACAGCGCCGCTCCAAACTTCGCACACATTCCCGACTACGATCGCTTCCAGGGCAAGAAGGGTTTCTCTGGAGGTCTGGGGGTGAAGATGCCCTCGGCTGGAACCTCCACGGACCTGCTGAAGCTCTCGTCTCCGGATCTGGAGCACCTGATCATCCAGTCCAACCAGGGGCAGGTCACCACAAGCCCGGCTCCGCCCGGTTCCTCCCATCCCTTCGTGTACCGCGAGCAGGCCACCCACGAGCAGGAAGGATTCGCCGACGGCTTCGTCCGAGCGCTGGCCGACCTGCACAAGCAGAACCAGCTGTACCAGAGGAGCCCGCTGAGCGCCGCGGACACGCCCGTCTACACCGACCTCAGCAGCTGCGGCCCCGCCCCTCAGAGCCGGGACGCCCCGCAGACGGTGCCTGAGTCTCTCTCGCCCGCGCAGCCGGATGCCCAGGAGCGCGTGAGGGCCGAGCGCAAGAAGCTGCGCAACCGCATCGCCGCTTCAAAGTGCCGCAGACGCAAGCTGGAGAGGATCTCACGTCTGGAGGAGAAGGTGAAGCTGCTGAAGAGCCACAACTCTGAGCTGTCCTCCACCGCCGGCCTCCTGAGGGAGCAGGTCACGCAGCTCAGACACAAGCTGATGAACCACGTCTCCAGCGGCTGCCACATCACTGTCCAGCCCGGAGACACCAAGAGCCCAGAGACACCAGCCACACACTAGATCTCACTCACTCTCTCTCTCTCTCTCTCTCTCTCTCTCTCTCTGTGTATGTCTCTCTCGTGTGTGTGTGTGTGTCTGTCTCTCTCTCTGTATCTCTCTCTCTCTCTGTGTGTGTCTCTCTCTCTCTCTGTATCTCTCTCTCTCTGTGTGTCTGTCTGTCTGTCTCTCTCTCTCTCTCTCTCTCTCTCTCTCTCTCTCTCTCTCTCTCTCTCTCTCTCTCTCTCTCTCTCTCTCTCTCTCTCTCTCTCTCTCTCTCTCTCTTTCTTTCTCTGTGTCTGTCTCTTTCTTTCTCTCCCCCTCTGTTTGTCTCTCTGTCTCTCTTTCTCTGAGCAGATTTACTTTTTTATGTGAAAAGATCTTTTCACTTTCAGTTTCAATTGAACAATGTTTGATACTGATGAAGACGTGAGACATGGGCGACTGGTTGGAGTGCTGACCGACACACACACACACACACACACACACACACTCACACACACACACACACACACACGTGTTCACTCTCACACATCGATAAAGGGCTTCTGATTGTGAAACTGATCCTTTTTATGAATCTGAAGGTTATTTATCTGGATTGTGTTTATGTGTGAGGTCATCAGTGATGTCACTGCACCGTAGTGATGGATAACAAACTCTCTCGACCTTTGGCTGCAAGAAGATATTTATTTTTGTGAAACTCAAATACGATTTGATGTATTTTTGTATAATGTTGCGAAGCAGCTTGGATCTTTGACGTTTATTTATTGCAGCGCAGCAACTGTGTGTGTGTGTGTGTGTGTGTGCACGTGCACGCTCTAATTAAACGCTAATGACTGACGCACTTTTCACAGACACTCTTGACACTTGTTATTTTTTCTGTGTTGTTGCCTTTGACCTAACCCTCTTTAAGGTCAAAGGTCAAGTGACCCATTGTGGTTCCAGCTGCTGTATTTGGTCAATCTGTTTGTGTTTGTATTGAACTCACAATAAAAAGTGTTTGTGACGGTGTGTGTCCTGTGGAATGATGTCATGATTCGGCTTAGAGATGAAAGTGCTGGAGGAAAGAGAAAGTGAAAGACACGGGTGAGATTGACAAAGAGAATGAGAGACACTAGACAGACAGAGAGAGAGAGAGAGAGAGAGACAGTTTATCAGGTGTAATCTCTCTAATCTCACTGACGAGTGTCAGATTATTCCAGGTCACCTGAAGCAACACACACACACACACTTCTAATT
>QKNR01016610.1:0-21423 GCA_028031935.1 Paedocypris micromegethes | reverse complement strand
CCCTGTAAAGGATGAAGCGGTAGAAGATGAATGATGAATGATATATATATATATAGAGAGAGAGAGACCATGTATATCAGCAATATTTTACAAAAAAAAAAATAATAATGAGTATTTGTAGAGCGCTTTTCACAGTTTTAACTGTCTCAAAGCGCACAAAAATGCTGTATGTAATACGTATACATATGTAAATGAATATTGTGAGACACAGGACCATGGACAGCATTATAACAGGCTACAGAACCCCGGACAGGCGTGAGCGGTCGGAACAATAACGAGGCAGCACAGGTGCTGCTGGTTTATCAAGCCGGAAGCCGGAGAGAAGGGCTGGAAGCGAGAAGTCTCCAGCCATGAAGTTGGTTTGAGTTGACAAAGGAACAAAGAAGAGAAGTTTAACTTGTTTGACTTGACTTGTTTTGAGGAATAAAGTGATTTTCAGTTGACAAGCCAACGCCTCCGTGTTTGAAAAAGTGTACAATATCTACATTTCGTCATGACGTGATTTGATTTGATCTAGAGACTTTTAGCGACTTTCAGAACAGCCAGATCTAAATCCCATTGAACACCTGTGGAAAGATCTTAAAATTGCTGTTGGGAAAAGGCATCCTTTCAATATGAGACACTTGGAGCAGTTTGCAAAGGAAGAGTGGTCCAAAATTCCTCGTGAGGTCAAGCCACGCCCTTGTGCGTGGAAAAAAACTTACATCAGAAGTTGTGAACCCTGCTTTGAATTCTGGGCAAACCATCAGAGTTTCTCACGTGTTTCAGATTCAACAGGTTCGGTTGCTTTACAGTAGACGCCACAGATGTAAACTCTCCATGTGATTGCTCACATGGTTTGAAAAGGCCCGGATGGGCACAGAACCCATCACAGTTGATCTCAGGCCTGAGAACCGAGAGAACCTGAGAACTGAGAAATGGCGACTTTCCTGGCTGAGTTGGCAACACTGGCGCAGTGCCACAGCCCCCCCCCCCCCTCCCACACACACACACACACACACACACACACACAGACCGACACTGAGGCTCTGCCTCAACTCAGAAGCAATTTGTCCTCTCATCACAACCAAAAGCCATTCGTATCCTGGAAGAAAATTGTAGTTAGGTGGCGGGATTCTCTCTTTGTAACGTGTAATTTTGTTACGGGCATCTTTCGTAAGGTGAGGTACCACTGTACCTTGCTTGTTGTGTACAAACCTGATAAAAAAGCTACCGCACTGTTACATTTGCACAAGCACTGACCAATAAAACCACTTGTAATATCAAACAAAACAATTACAAACCTCAGTGTCTCCAGCCGACAATTTGCACTCTTCAGTCCATCAGACAAAATCTTCACTCCTGAATCATGTAGAGCATTGCCACTCAAGATGAGTTCTCTCAGTGAGGAGTTTGAGGATTGAAGACATGAGGACAGACTTTCACAACATCCATCAGTTAGACCACAGTCAGATAATCTGAACACACAAACAAATATCGATAAGAAAAGACCAGTATTCAATGTTATAACTTAGACCATTGAGTCCTGTACGTCACTTCCCAGGAACCTTTGGAAACCACTTCACAGATGCTTTTACAGATCATTAGCAAACATTAGCAACTCATCAAAATGGCTGTTTAGGATTGTAATGGCAAGGTATTGTCAACCTTGTGTGACTTACTGAATGTTTGTGCTTAAATGACAAAGAAAATAAATGTACTTATGTAGAAAAAATGTAGAAAAAATGCATACGTACAAAATGCGTTTATAAATGCATATATTTATATTCTTACAACAAATAGGAAATACATATACTTTTGTATAAAAAAATATAGAAATGCATTAGTGCAAAATAAAAATATTAATACAACAAATGGGAAATAAATACAACAAATGGGAAATAAATGTAACCATTTAGATTTTCCTTCTCTCAAGCCCCTTTTCTTTATCTTTATCAATGAGCGTTGGCCTATTTCTTTTTCTATTCCTAAACGCGTAGGCAAATGAGTGGGCGTGTTTTCGCCCTTCAGTCAAAAGCAATTGAATCATTCTCATCGAGTTGAATTATGACGAAGATGAACTGACTCGCAATTTCATCACCCAATCAAACAAACGGGTGGTGTCGGTAATTTATGGAATCGGATTAGTCAAAAATATCAAATCATCAAACATTTGTTTTTTTATTTTTTGCTTGCAATTACATTTGTTTTTTTCGTCTCACGTTTTCGTTTGAAACTTTTTTTTTTGGTTCAGGTTTTTCATTAGCTTTTTTTGCGTTTGGATTTTTAACCCAAGCTTCACGTGGGGCCCTTCTGTGATTGGCTGGTGAGAATGTGATTGACAGCTGCATTCATGGTGAGAATGTGATTTACCCGGAAGAGGGGGAAGAGTTTAGCAGGCGCTGAAACATTCATAATCGGAATATCTTCATCGTCTTGAGTATTTAAACGTTTGTAGTGATCCGTTTGCCTGGGCCGACACAACACCATCCACATCACTACACTAGAAGAACAACGACTGCGCTCTCGCCGCCTGAACTCGTTATTTTATTTTAGTTTACTGATTTCATAGTAATTGACCGAAAGCTTGGCTTGCAAACTGCCTGTATAACACCAAAAGAAGGAGATTTTTGTATTTTTTATCTACATGTGCGTTTTGAACATGCTCCTCCAAGCGGCTGCGGAACGACTCATTGCGCTACAAGCGCTAATTCTCGGCGTCTAGCGGGCGCAGCGGTGCCGTGTTACTGACGTTACGGACATTAATGTGTGGTTTGTGCTTGCTGTCATTCCCGTATGACTTTTGTTTTTGGCTTTTTCACACTTCTTGATTTCGTGTGATTCCAGTTTTGGTTTCTCAACCAGCCGTGTTCTTTCCGTCCAAAGGCATTTGATTAAACAACATTAAACCATTTGAATATAAAATGCCGTGTTTCTGGCCTCCCGTTTTAAAACTGTTTGAAAACACTGTTCAATAAACGTTATAGCAAAAACAACTGCCCGTGCCAAAATGTGATTTATGTGCAATACCTAAAGTGATGTGAGTGTAAAAGGAAATGCACATGAAGTACTGTTCATCCATTTAATCTTCTTTGGATTCGAAACATTTGTGTAGTAAGTAGTAAAGGAGTAAATCAAAAACTGCAGTGGGTACAGCGGAAACACCCACGAGGTCGCTGGGAATCGACCAAGTCCTGGCCGCGCCGCGCATATTAAAATTAATATCTCCGCGGCCGTACGAGCTAGAAATTTGTGATGCGGAGAGAATAATTTCCAGATATTTCAAGATACATACTAGATACTTAATCCGGTAAACGGGTGGGAAATACACACAGCATCTTAAAGAAAGAACAGTACAAACAACATGAGATTCATCAACACATGATTCAGTTGAATATTTACATGCGCAGGATTATTAAGTAGTACGACGTCACATGGCTTTCATGTAGGTGAAGGGCGGGGATGCGGTTGTGCGTGGCTACAGCTCACGATAACGTTTCTGCCAGGGATGCTGTGCGCCCACGAATAATCACGCTGCGGATAGATCCGCACGCGAAGAACCCGCAGAAACATCAATGCGCTCGCGAATTGTGTGGTTGAAAAGTCTGAGCACCTTCATGGCTAATGCTAGTTACACACGTCTATGGTTATGAAGCATTGCATTCAAGCAAGCGCTAGATAAGACGAATCAAACAGGGAACTCTTCACAAAGTAGCCAATGACTGTGCAGTGACGCAACAAGGAGACGCCCTCTCATTTGCCTACGTTTAGAAATAGGCCAACATTCATTGATAAAGATAAAGAAACTGCTTGAGAGAAGAAAAAGCTAAACGGTTACATTCGTTTCCCATTTGTTGTACTAACATAAATATATGTATTTATACATTTATTTTGCACTAATGTATTTCTGTTTTTATTTATACACAAGTACATTTATTTACTATTTGTTGTAATAAAATAAACATATGTATTTATACATTTATTTTGTACGTATGTATTTCTGCATTTATTTTTAAATATGTACATTCATTTCCTTTGTCATTTATATTTTATTTTGATTCATTACGGCATGTGTTCTGCACTATGATTCTGTCTGTTGTTTAATAAAACCTGTTCTGTACTATGGATCACACTCGGTGTACTTCTTCACAAATGTATGTACTATTTTGAATCAAAACGAAACACTCAATCACTGAATCACTAAAAATATCAAATTTAAACCTCAGTTTCTCCAGCTGACAGTTTGGACTCTTCAGTCCATCAGACAGAATTTTCACTCCTGAATCATGTAGATCATTGTAATTCAGGTCCAGTTCTCTCAGTGAACAGTTTGAGGATTGAAAACATGAAGACAAACTTTCACAGCATCCATCAGTTAGACCACAGCCAGATAATCTGAACACAAAAAAACATAAGGTAAAGCCCATTATTCCACATTATAACTTACAACAGGGGTGTTCAAACTTTTTTCAACGAGGGCCAGTTTTGGTAAGGTGAAAGTGAGTGGGGCCATCCATTCCGCATGACAGTTTCTTACCTCAGGCCATCCGACTGCTCAACACTGCGTGCAGCTGAGGCAGATCTGGACCTCTTCACACTCAGGCCTGTATCTCAGCACATATATCTACATCTGCATGTTTATTCGTTTCACTCACTCTGTTCTTGCCTCGCTTGCAGTAGAGTCAGTGTCTGTCCTGTCTTCGTGTCCTGTCAGTGTTAGGTAAGCTACTTAGAAAATATAGTAACTAAGCTACTCGCTAACCTGCAATAAATGTAGCTTTCACTACAGTGAAGCTATCCTCTGGAAAATGTAGCGAAGCTAAGCTACAACAACATGGCAAAAGTAGCTTAACTACATTCAAACTACTTCAATAAATTTATAAATTGGCCTTCATTCCAAGTCAATGATTCAGTAATCACTAAAACTGGCAATGAAACAGCAGGAATGACCATTCCATTAAATAACTCCAAACAGTTTAAATAAATTGTATCAAATATGACAAAAAAAACAATAAACATGTTCCACACAATTAAACAGGTGTAAATGGAAACACTTAGGCATCACTGCAATTCGGTGTATGGATGGCATTTTACATTTTTACTGACACTGGAAAGTGTACTGGAAATTTCAGATATTTCCATTACCTTAAAACATTCAAATTAACCTTAAAGCAGTCAAATTCAGATTTTTGTCATAAATACACTGTATTTAATCCAGAATTACTTAACTCCTCCATTTGTTGTCTTATGGTATTATTTATGAAAATCAATTACTCAACATAACCTTTAATTTAACAATAGAAAGTTCGCTGGCAGTTCGCAGAGTTTTTGGCACCGCCCTCTTCATTTGCAAAATGGTCGAGCAAATTGGCCAAATCAAAAAGTCTCAGCAGATCTGACCAATAGGAACTGATTATCTCTTGTGGGAGTCAGTTATTGTTGTTTGCTACAAAGCATTGACTCTTAAAGCATCGGCTCGTTCACGAGACGCAAACTATTGCAGCGCCGCGAATGTGAAACTTCAACGTAAATGTAGCTTTAGTTAAATGTAGCTTGTGCAGAAGCAACTCTGCTACCTGAGCAAAAAAATAGCTTTGCTACCACCAAGCTACAAAAAATGTAGATAAGCTAATAGCTTCGCTACTAGCAGCTGCCCAACACTGCCTGTTGTTGTACTTGTGAACCCCTTATTTATTTTTCTGTGTTCTGCACTATGATTATGTCTGTTGTTTAATATAACCTGTTTTGTACTATGGATCACACTCAAGTATACTTCATCACGATTTTATGTACTATTTAAAATCAATAGAAAACAATGGCTCAAAATACCAAAACTAAACCTCAGTTTCTCCAGCTGACAGTTTGGACTCTTCAGTCCATCAGACAGAATCTTCACTCCTGAATCATGTAGAGCATTGTAATTCAAGTCGAGTTTTCTCAGTGAAGAGTTTGAAGATTGAAGACATGAAGACAGACTTTCACAGCATCCATCAGTTAGACCACAGCAATGTAATCTGAACACAAAAAGACATTCAAAAGACAAGACAATTATTCAATGTTATAACTTAGACGACTGAGTCCTGAACTTCACTTCCCAGGAACCTTCGCAAACCACTTCACAGATGCTTTTACAGATCATTGGAAAGCACAGCTGCAGTATGGAGGACCCAAACCACCACAACAATTAGGAAATAAATGTACTCATCTATAAATAAATAATGAAATGCATTCGTGCAACATCAATGTACCCGTATTTTCGGACTGTAAGCCACTACTTTTTTTCATATGTTTTGAAGAATCCGGCTTATACAATTTTTTGATAATGAAGATAAATACGGTAGATACCATTTATTTTCTTTTTTTTTCCTGTCCTGTTTTAATCAGCAAAGTTGCTGCCATGTTAAAATGCAGGTTAGGAAAGGATCTATGTAGTTACATACATGTACATTTGCAATTCAAAATTGTTCATAGAGCGGATGCGGCTTATATACAGGTGCAGCTCATAGTCCAGAAAATACTGTATAAATACTAAGTCTGTCAAACTATACATTTTAAAAATCTAATGCACTTCCCTGACCAAATTAATCGCTAAAGCTTGTAGTCAGGGGAGGAGTTTGTGAAGAGGAGTAGGTTCTTAACGCAAGAACATATTTAGATAAAAATAAAAAGATAAACATTTTCTTGTTGTTATTAAGGCAGTTGGCAAGCCGAGCTTTTGGTTAATTACTGACACCACGTGCTTGTTTGGTGCAAAACGAATTTCTGTAATGAAAAATTTAATCTGTAAAAACTTAAATCTGTACAAATCAGCTCTTCTGTTATAAAATCCAGCTTCAACAATATATATATTGTTGACATAATTATACGACAGATAAATTAACAATATAGAAAGTTTCACATTTATTAGCTCGTTTTCGTTACATGGGCATTATGTTGATTATATATATATATATATATATATATATATATATATATATATATAATATATCAACTATAACGTTTCAGATAATAAATTAATATTTATGTTTCTGACCTAACAAGCAAGCTCTGCAACATTAAGACACGCGCGATTTAACTCTCAAGCCCCGCCCTCCTCACAGACAGGTACAAAGACAACGATGTAGGTACAAGAGGTAACGATGACATTGTGTATTAACCAAACAAAAGTTGTCATCTTCATAAAAAGCGCGTGAGATGATTCGCATGAGATGCTGCTTTAAAAAATATATTAAAAAAAACACCGGATATTATTTCTAAACGGTATTGTTTCTAATTATGCTGTATGTGGTTTGCTGAGTGTAAACACACACACTTCAGAATAAAATCCTTTTTCATGTAGTAAAATGTGGGAGTTGATACTCTACTGTTGTATTTAATCATTCATTCTCCCTGTTTATTTTTTGTTTTTTTTCTTTTAAACTCGACTCACCTACATACACTAGGTGGAGGTAATTAGCGCACGTGATCGCAGCTGCGCCAAAACGCATGTGGCTGTCACGTGCGTCCTGCATCATCACACCCACGATGCTCCACAAAATAAGGCAGAAGTAATGCACGATCATCTTTTCTTTATAATATTTAAACGATCGATCGGCTGAGTTACGCTCGATGCACGCTAGCAGACGCTAGCGGACGCGCGCGCATCAAGCAAAACTCAGCCGATCGATCAGAGAGTTATAATAGGCAGAATCGTATAAATGTTGGATTCAGATCGTGAAGAGGCAAGATAGAGATTGCGATCTATTAACCATTATTCGTGCAGGTCTAACAAGTACATTTATTTTCTTTGTCGTAGATATTTTGGAGGTTTTGGTCCTCCATACTGCAGCTCATCAAATTGACTCAGTGAATTCCTCTATTGTTATATGGGTCTGACAAAAAAATGTCAAAACTAAACCCCAGTTTCTCCAGCTGATGGTTTGAACTGTTCAATCCATCGCACAGAATCTTCACTCCTGAATCATGTAGCTCATTGTAATTCAGGTCCAGTTTTCTCAGTGAAGAGTTTGAGGATTGAAGATATGAAGACAAACTTTCACAGCATCTATTAGTTAGTTCACAGCGATCTAATCTGAACACAAAAAAGAAAACGTCAACAAGAAAACGCCATTATTATCGTCTGTAATTTTAACTAGAAACTATTCTTAACCTCAGTTTTTCCAGCCGACAGTTTGGACTCTTCAGTCCATCAGACAGAATCTTCACTCCTGAATCATGTAGATCATTGTCACTCAAGATGAGTTTTCTCAGTGAAGAGTTTGAGGATTGAAGACATGAAGACAACAGTTCACAGTGTTGATCAGTCAGAGACAACTCCTTCAAGCTGAACACAAGAAAAAGGGAAATAATTGATTATTCACACATTTATAAATCGCTACTTTCTGTTTCTCTTGATTGACTAAATTGTACAAACTCAGTCTTTACACAAGCACTGACCAATAAACGACATGTAATGTAAGAACCATTTGTTTCTTGTTATGAACACCAGGGGCGTGACATAAACGTTTGGACTTGAAGCGCATTTATCCGGCTGATTACAAACAGGTGGCACACCTGGAGTCGCATGCCAGTGTAGGTACCAAAATGGCTCAACGCGAACAGGGGTGTAAGAATTGCCCGGCAGCCACACTTGAATAAAATCTCAATCACTTGTCTCAATCAAATAAAAAATTAGGTTTTTTATTCTAGTACAGGAACAAAATGTAACATCTCAATGCTTCAAAAGTGGTGCAACAAAATAAATAACAAAAAATCAGTCTCAAATAAAAAAAATATGAGGTTTATTTTCAGGAACAAAATGTAACACCTCAATGTTTCAAAAAATTTTTTTGTTTTGGTACCTACCTGACCGTTGCCGTTTGCTGGTGGTTTGAATTAAGTGATGATTATGAATTCAATTTGGTGGTTTTTAGGTTTTTTTGCAAAATAAATGGCCACGGTTCTTGAACGTATGGACAATCGATTTGTGGATTATAACGGGAAGTATGTGTATGGCAATTCAGTATTGAGTCAGAAGCCCAATAATGATAATATCAAAACAATCACAAACTTCAGTTTCTCCAGACGACAGTTTGGACTCTTCAGTCCATCAGACAGAATCTTCACTCCTGGGTCCTGTATATGATTGCAACTCAGATCCAGTTCTCTCAGTGCAGAGTTTGAGGATTTAAGACATGAAGAGAAGCTCTCAAACTGTCCATCCGACACATCCCATACGCTAAATCTGTAACAGCAGACACAATACAAGCTTTAATCTTGAACTTATTCTCACGTTTTATTCTGTATAAACGCCATAATTATTTTAGTATTACCACATGTACTAAAAAAACGGTTGAAATAAGCGGAAAACAGAACAATCAAATTCAAAAACTTTTCTACTGAAGTATTTTCACAATCAGGTTAAAATGATGAAAATACTAATTCACAATCAATAGTTGTTAGAATGTCACTGAATGACAATTTTAGTCTTAAAACTTCCTGAAGATTAAAAATGTCTATGGTTACTTGCGTAACCTCTGTACCCTGAAAAGGTCAGGGAACGAAACGTCTGTCAGTTACCTGACTATATGTAATATCGGCTGGCTAGCCATTCGTGCCTCAAATCTTTACAACTGGCCAATGAACTGTCAAGATTATAGCTGCATGAATTTACATGTCACCTTTGACCTGTACCAGGTGGTATAAAAGGTGGTGTGTGCATCATGCTCGTTACCTTTTGCTGATTGAAGCCGGTCGGGCAAACGCAGACTTCTAGCATACCCTGAATGTGGCTGCGTCTCATTCCCTAAACGATTCAGGGAACAGAGGTTACGCAAGTAACCATAGAGGTTCCCTTTCATAGTTAGGTCACTTCGACGTCTGTCAGTAACCTGACTATGGGATAATACAACAGGCCACATCCAGGATAGCATCCTACCGAAAAAGACCCCTCCGGCGCACCAAGCCAAGGAGTAGTCAGTGGATCTTCCACAGCATCTAGAGGTGGGCCTAGCCCGAAGGTTAGTAGCACTCACCTCCACAGGGGCAACCAAGGAATCGGTTGGCTCTCGACCCATGCCATGGGGGACCCTCGCCAGGGTTGGCGGAGAACACCTCTCACTTGGTGCGAGGCGTTGCGTTGAGATGGCGCGAGACGTCACTCTTTGAAGAAAACCCAGTGTCTGTAGTAAACAGAGTAAGCTCGGGAGAGGGAGGAGAGCACGGCCCTACTATTCGACCTCATTCCTTCGGAAAACACAGGCGTCATACTCTGCGAGTATCGCTCTTGTGAAGGAACACAGCCAGGAACTAGGCAACTAGTCTAGACTCGATGGCACCGGGGGACCCCTCTTACGCCTGTTCACACGTCCAGGGAACAGAGGCTGGGGCCTCCAGGGGTCTCGGACTGGACTGAGCGGACTGGACGTGTCTCTAGCCTGACTCAAGGTTAGAGGAGCACTAGAAACGGAGACTGGCCACAGTGTCTCGGACTGAACTGAGCGGACTGGACGTGTCTCTAGCCTAACTCGAGGGTAGAGGAGCACTAGAAACGGAGACTGGCCACAGAGACTGGGGGTAGCTCTGCAGGCCTACACCGTGTCGGTATTGCCCTCCACTGCAGAGTACCTTCGTGGATACCGACGCCTTATCCAGCTCATAGAACCGAATGAAGGTGTTGGGTGTAGCCAAGCTGGCAGCTCTACATTCTGCTGGGTGATTTCAACATTCATATTGACAACTGCTCTCATCTCCTCATCAGAGACAGATCATTTCCTCATCTCATTCTACCTTTCCCTCTGCCTCTCTGCTGTCAAAATCCCCCGTCTCATCTCATACCGCAATCTAAAGGATCTAAATGCCTCTACTCTCTCCTCCTGCATCAGTGCTGTTCCTTCCTTGGACATTTCACTTCCCCCCGATGTGCTAGTCAACCAGTATAATATCCATCTCCGCAACATTCTGAATTCTCTTGCCCCAGTGAAAACCCGCTCAGTCACTTACACGCACAGCGCCCCCTGGTTTACACACACACTTACGCTCTATGAAGGCCAAAAACAGACAACTGGAGCGCCTGTACAATAAAACCCGGTTGGCCGTACACAAAGAAATGCTCCTCACGCACGTAGCTCTCTACAAGGAAGCTATTACTCAGGCCAAAACTGCTTACTTCTCAAAATTAATCAGTTCCAACAAGGGCAACTCCAAAACTCTCTTCTCTCTCCTGAAAAACCACCTACAACCGCCGGATCCCTTTCCGGCCCACTTTTACTTGACCAAAATGTGCAGTCAACTATTCTCCTTCTTCACCAAAAAAATCACCCGGATCCACCAGAGCCTTGGCTCTTATTCCTCTGCTGTCCCCACACTTGATTCCTACACATTTTCTCAGCCTTTCTTAAGCTTCGTCCTCCCTGACCCCGCTGAAATTTCTGCAATCATCCATAAAGCCAAGCCTAGTACATGTCATCTCGACCCCCTTCCCACTCCTCTTCTCAAGCCCTGCCTCCCTTCGCTGCTGCCGCTCATCACAGTCATCATCAACTCCTCACTCGCGACCGGTACTGTCCCATCTTACTTCAAAACTGCTGTCGTCACCCCTATTCGGAAAAAACCTGGTCTGGACCCCTACAACCTCAACAACCTTCGTCCGATCTCAAATCTGACATTTCTTTCCAAAATCTTGGAAAAGATTTTCGCCTCAACTCCACGAGCACCTTACTCAAAACTCCCTCTATGAACCGTTCCAGTCTGGTTTCCGAACCCGCCATAGCACTGAAACGGCACTTTTAAAGATCACAAACAATCTCCTCGAAGCAGCAGATTCCGGTCACCTGTCCATCCTCATCCTCCTCGACCCGAGCGCTGCATTTGATACAATCTCTCATGAAACACTCCTAATCGCCTCTCCGCCATTGGTCTCAACGACGTCCCCTTGAAATGGTTTCACTCCTACCTCACCGACCGCTCACAATTTATCCGCCTCAAATCCTTCGAATCACAATCCTCCCCCGTCACTACTGGTGTTCCCCAGGGTTCAGTCCTGGGGCCCTTACTCTTTATTATCTACATTCTACCACTCGGCAATATCTTCCGCAACTTCAACATCCTGTTCCACTGCTTCGCTGATGACACCCAGCTCTACATTTCATGCCGACCAAATGCTCAACTCCCACCCCCCTCTCTAATTGACTGCTTGTTCGAAATAAAGTCCTGGTTCACAAGAAACTTTCTCAAATTAAATGCAGATAAAACTGAGCTATTGCTGGTGGGCACTAAATCGGCCATTTTTAAAGGCTGCCACTTTTGCCCTGTCATTACGACAGCTCTGTGGTTTACCCCTCCCCCCATGTCAAAACCCTAGGTGTCATCCTCAACAGCTCACTATCGTTTCAACCTCATATCAATAATATCACCAAATCAGCTTACTTCCAACTCCGCAACATCTCCCGCCTGCGCCATTCTCTCACCCCCCACTCAGCTGAAATCCTGGTCCACAGTCTGGTCACCTCACGCCTCGATTACTGCAACTCCCTCCTCTTCGACCTACCCAAAAAAACAGCTCAGAAACTACAACTGGTCCAGAACGGCACTATCCGTAATGGGCACAATGGATGACCGGCCAGGTCTTTCTTCCCTGCGGGGAGGTCCTGCAACGTCACTACCTGGTCCCTGAAGGGGGTAGTGGGCACCTTGGGCACCTCGTAACCATGCCTGGGTCTCAGCACTAGGTGTAAGTCTCCAGGGCCGAAGGTCAGGCACTGAGGATCTGCAGAGAACGCCTCTAGGTCCCCGACCTGTTTCACTGAGGCTAGCGCTAGGAGTAACGCAGCCTTCAGTGTGAGCAGCTTAAGACTCGCAGTCTCCAGTGGCTCGAAGGGGGGAGAGCAAAGAGTTGCCAACACCAAGCTCAGATCCCACATCGGGGTCGGGGGAGGTCTGGAGGGACGTACCCGCCGAGCACCTGTTAAAACCTAATTGTCAGGTCGTGCCGGCCGACTGTTTTCCCCTCGATGAGGTCATGGGAGGCGGATATCGCAGCCACATAGACTCTCAGAGTGGAAGGGGCAAGGTCCTCTTCCAAGTTTCTGCTGGAGAAACGAGAGAATCGTCCCGACGGGGCAACTTAGTGGGTTTTCGTTTTTCTGGGGGCTCCAGGTGACAAAAGTCTGCCATTTCAGGTCGTACAACCGCCTGGTAGACGGTGCACGTGCGTGAGCGATAGTGTCCCGTACTGACTGTGGAGTTCATCTAACAAGATGACCCGTCCAGCGACCAGACACAGAGGTTCCAGAGGTCTGGTCGCGGATGCCAAAGCGAGCCCAGTGCTTGTGAGAGGAGGTCTGCTCTCAGAGGTAGCTGCCTCGGAGGGGACGTGACCAGAGCCATGAGCTCTGACGTCCAGGTCTCGTCGGGCCAGTAAGGCACGATCAAAGTCAACTGATGACCCTCCTTCCTGACTCGACCCAGTAACTGGGGAATCAGGGTAACTGGCGGGAAGGCGTACTTCCTCAGGTGGTGAGGTCATGGGTGGGCAAAAGCATCTATCCCGAGTGCCGCCTCGGTTAGCGCAAACCAAAGTGGACAGTGGGTTGATTCGTTCGAAGCAAACAGATCTATCTGTGCTTGACCAAATTCGTTCCACACCTCTGTCACCACTTGAAGGTTCAGCCTTCATTCGCCAGGGGCGGGGCCCTGCCTCAACAGTGCATCCGCGGCTGTGTTGAGGACACCTGGAATGTGGACTGCGGTCAGAGATTTGAGCCTCGGTAGACACCACATCCAGAGGCAACGTGCGAGCTTGGTCAAGCGGTGTGAGCTCAGACCGCCTTGGCGGTTGATGTATGCTACTGCAACTACGCTGTCTGACCTGACCAGCACGTGCTTCCCTCGGACTTGTCCGAGCAGCCGCTTCAGTCCGAGGTGCACGGCCAGTAGCTCGAGTATGTTGATGTGCCACTGGCGGCGAGTCACACCGCAGCTGTCGCACACTGCTCCTCACCCCGTGTTGGATGCACCTGTAGATACCTCAACACAACGGGAGACGGATCCTAAGGGAACACCTGCCATTAGGAGGCTCGTCTCTGACCAAGGGTGGAACAGGTGGGGACATTCGGGTGTGACTAAGACTCGATGATTCCCCAGTCGCCAGGCTCAACTTGGGACTCTCTCGGGATTCAGAACTGAAGGGCCCGCATGTGCAGTCTGCCTAGCGGAGTCACCATGGAGGCAGATGCCATGTGGCAGAGGATCCTCTGGAAGAGTTTGCACAAAACCTGGGACCCGGGAGTGAAACCTTGACGCGTGAAGACCTATCTTCGTGAAGACGCGCGGTGACAACGAGAGGCCGAAGAACAGAACCTTGTACTGATGCGCTCTGCCTTCGTACGCAAAGCGCAGTAAAGGCTTGTGTCGAGGCAAGATCGAGACGTGAAAGTACGAGTCTTGAAGGTCGATAGCAGCGAACCAATCCTGGGGCTGTACTGCCCTCAGAATGTCCATCTGAGTAATCATCCTGAACGAGGACCTTTGTAAGTATCTGTTCAGGGATCTCAGATCCAGAATGGGCCTGGATTTTCTTGGGAACCACGAAGTACGGGTGGTAAAACCCGTTCCTTGTCTCGGCCGGAGGCACCACCTCGATGGCGCCCTTCGTTAGCAGGGAGGAAACCTCACCACGGGCCTGGAAGTTGTGCTCAACTTTCGCCAGGGCCTGGAAAAGACGTGTGAAATTGCCTCAGTTTGTAGCTGGAGGGCGGAGAACAGTTTACACAGCTGCTCCACCGTATCGCCGAAGAGGCCCGACCAAGAGATAGGCGCGTTCAGGAACTGGTTCCTGTCAGTGCGCGGCATGTCTGCGGGTCGAGCCATTGGTGGCGCTCCTGAACCACCCGAGTTGCCATTGACGCCCCCGTCGTGCGCGTCGCGACCTTCGGCAACTGCCGACAGTGCATGGAGCGCGGAGGCGGTCTGACCATTAAAGCCTTAGCCTTTAGCGTTTAACGCTTGTAGGAACCTTGCCGATCTGGTCGGAAGTTTCGGATGGTCCCTCCAGGCAGTGGCTAATTTGGGACGCAAGATGGTCATAATAGCCCGCTCCGTGGGGGAATTCCCAGATAACCCCGGGAAAGACCGCCCGAAAGGGAAGTGAGGAAGGAGTCGCTACCGAAACGTGAGCGCCACCAGCGATGCCTGCCACGTCTTAGTTAGCTCCTCATGTAGCTCGGGAAAGAAAGGAACCATTGCTGTCTCCGGTTGTTTAGCCGAAGGTCGAGCCAGACATCAATCATCCAACCACGAGGGGGCGGGCTGTGGCGGAATCTCCAACTCCAAGCCCACCTTCCTTGCAAAGCAAAACAACCAAACTAGTGCAATTGCAAACAGGTTATCGGAACGTAATCGCGCCGGCGTCTCTGCAGGCGCCACGACCATATTCTCCAACAAGTCTCCAAGTGGCTGTCGCCGTCGGATAAGCACGAGCGCCGCTTTCTCATGCGCCACACCCAAACAGCGAACGCAGCGCTCGTGCTCAACTGACGGCGACAGCCACTTACCGCAATCCGATGATTTGCACAAGCGTGACTCCATCCTTAAAAGGACGTGTCGAACACTTAAGAGCTCTCTCAGATAAAACTCTCGCCGACATAAACAGGGGAGTTTCAGCTGCTTCCGGCTCTTTTTCGGGAAGATCGAAGCCCGCCGGGAGTACTGCAGATTCCAACGAAGAGCCTTTATCGAGACGTTGAAGAGATGAAGGCACTCACGATCGTTTCAATCATCAGAAAGGTAACGAGCACGCACCGTCTTTTATACTACCTGGTACAGGTCAAAGGTGACATGCAAATTCATGCAGCCATGAACTTGGCCGTTCATTGGCCGGTTGTAAAGATTTGAGGCACGAATGGCTAGCCATCCGATATCCCATATCAGGTAACTGACAGACGTCAAAGTGACCTGACTATGAAAGGGAACTCACTTGGCTTTTCTACAGTTGATCAGAGCTTGAATCAGTCTGTTCATTCCCTCTCGTAGGGTGTCGAAACGTGACAGGGTAATCTCTTCCACCACTTCCTCTGAGATCTGAAGCATGTAAGCGATGACTGAACAGTTAGAAATAGAGTAAATCCTATGGTCGAAAAACGAAAGACGAGGGCTCTGAAAAACCCGCAGAACATCTCTGTACTGAATCGGATCCTTTATCTCCAGCAGACACAGAAACAGATTGATGAGTGTGTCAGTTGAACGAAATTCATCTGATTTCAGTGTATCTTTAATCTTCTGTGTGATGTTCGTGATGGTCTCTGAACTCTTCACTGTGTGGGTCAGTAGATCCTGTAAGAGTCTCTGATTTGACTCCAGTGAGACACCCAAAAGAAACCGCAGGTAAAGATGCAGGGTCCGTTTTCACTCCGTAATGAGTCATTGACTGCAGTGTCTAGCACAACATCTAGAGTTAAGAAGCTTGTGTTGCTGTACTTAGGAAATGGCAAAAATGGAAATAATACCGCATGTCTATTATTCCAAACTACATGATAAAGCTTGTGGAAAGCAGAAAGAAACTCCTGAAAGCTCAGATGAACGAAGCGAAGACTCTTCTCTTC
Source organism: Paedocypris micromegethes (assembly GCA_028031935.1). Classification (NCBI taxonomy): domain Eukaryota; kingdom Metazoa; phylum Chordata; class Actinopteri; order Cypriniformes; genus Paedocypris; species Paedocypris micromegethes. Next base: position 4,867 of record QKNR01016610.1, on the reverse strand, counting down.
AGAACCACGGATTCCTCTTTGATGATCTCAGTGAAGATCCCAGAATGCACAGAGGCGTCAGTGATGTCTATGCCGCTTTTTCGCAAGTCCGATTCATAGAACATCACGTTCCCCTTCTTGAGCTGATTATAAGCCAGTTCAGAGAGTTTCACTATCACTTCTCTGCTTGACTGCAGGATCTTCTCTTGATCGTTCTCTTCTCTAAACTTCAGCTTCCTCACGTGGACCTGAACCAGCAGGAAGTGGATGTACATTTCAGTCAGAGTTTGAGGGATTTCCGCAGTGTCGTCTTGTTTCAGGATGTTCTGAAGGACAGTAGCTGAGATCCAGCAGAAGACAGGGATGTGACACAGGCTCTGAAGGCTTCTAGATCTTCTAATGTGTGAAATGATTCTTGAGGCTTCATCTTCATCACTGATTCTCTTTCTGAAATACTCCTCCTGTTGAGCATCACTGAACCCCAGTATTTCTGTCTCACGGCTGATGTATTCTGGTGGGATCTCATCAGCTGCTGCTAGTCTGGTGGTGATCCAGATGAGAGCTGAAGGAAGCAGATATCCTCTGATGAGACTCAAAAGCAACAAACTCACTGATGAACATTTATTCACATCAGAAATGTTCCGTTTCTTTGAAAACACCAGTTTTATTTTGCTTTGATCAAAACCATCAAAAATGAACAAAACTTTGCACTTCTCATAATTTTCTGAATCCAGGTCTTGAAGTTCAGGATGAAACTTTAGCAGAAGTTGATGAAGACTGTTCTGTGTTTGTTTAATCAAGTTCAGCTCTGGAAATGGAAGCACAAACACAAAATCGACATCATGATTGCTTTTTCCCTCGGCCCAATCCAGGATGAACATCTGCACTGAGACAGTTTTCCCAATCCCAGCAATGCCTTTAGTCAGAACAGTCTTGATCTGTTTCTTCTGATCTCTGGAATCCTCACGTGAGATTGTGAAGATGTGGTTGTAGTTGATGGGAATGTGAGGTGAGTTGTCAACTTCATACATTTGTTGTAGCCCTCTATCATACACTTCTTCGCTAATGGGGTGTACTCCATTCACTTCTTCACCCACTTCCTTGGTGATGAACAACTGTGTGCAGATCTTGTTTGGGAGGGTTTGTTTAGGCGCGTTTGATCTTTGTTTAGGGAGATTGACTACCTTACTTAATTTCTCAAACTTGTTCTTCATGATGATCTTGTGCTGATCTTTGACTCTCTGCAGCAGATCTTCAGTGCCGGAGCAGCTGATGTTCTCACTGGAGTCAGAAACACTCAGCTGAGCAAGTGAACTGATTGCTTCATCTGTCTGCAAACTAAAGAGAAAACAGAAGAACTGTGCGAACGGTTTAAGAACAATACAAGAAAAGTGATTTAATCTTGCCATGACAAACTATTTTGTCATGTCGCTAACCTGAATGTTTGTTTTCTATATTTGTGTTTTTGTTTATTTTTTTGGACCGCCGCGGCATCATGTAGCTCTATCACCGCGTTGTTCCCCTGTGACTGTGAGGGATTGTACTTTCTCGTCCTTTTTTTGTTACAGTTCATGTTCATAGTTTCTGTTTAGCGTGCCTGTCTTTAGTTCACCAAATTTGCTAACAATTTACACTTTGCATTTTCTAATCTTTAACAGAATGTAATGTCAGAACTCACTCAGATTCTGCATTCCCTGCTCCATCACTGAGAACAGGAGTGTTGGACCAGTTTCTCTTCACAGACTCACAGCTGAAACCTCCTGCATTCCCCACATCCATGTTGATGCTGTAGAAACAGACAGTGGACTTGAGCCTGTATGTGTCAAGGCAAAATGTCACAACCTTAAACATCCTTAAACACCTGAGACCTACTACTCCCCATAGCTCTGTTAGCTTCGGTCTCTGTCAGCTCCTTTTGTCACTTTTCATCCTCAGCATCAGGCTAAATCGTACGTTCCTCTCAATTCCTGTCATCAGTGTCCCCCCCCAGGTGCTCAGATCCTCTTTCTGAGCTCTCTCCTTTCCGGTAATTTGCTCTTCCTCAGCTCCAGAGTCTGGTCTCTTTCCTTCTGATCCTCTGTCTTCATCCCCCGTGGCTTCTCAGCCGTCTAGTCTCGACTATTGCTGCGTCTTCCGCTACAGAGCCGCCTCTCTCTGCTTCTCTTCCTATTGAGTTACTTTGCTCTTCTCCCAGCTTCTGCTCCTCTATTTTCAGCATTTGTTTCAGGGCACGCTTATGTTGTGTCGTGTTCAAGCAATTAAGCAATACTAATAGTTGCCAGCAGAAGGCGTATGTTCTCATGCTAATTTGCAATTGATATACTGTTGCAGAAGTTTGTAAAATACGAATGAAATGAAAACAAACTAATGCGTTTTCTTGAAGTCCAATTGGGTCTGAGTTTATGTTATTAATTGCTATGTGATGCGGTCATTGTGGTGCAACAGTTTCATGATAAACAGGCCGCTCTGGTTAGTGTGGGGCTTAAATTTTGAGTCCACTGGCCCCTCACTGTCGTTTGGTTAATAGCTTTTACTGTCTGTAGAGCTAATGAACATTTACTGATGATTGCACAAAAATTTGAACGCAATTGTACTTCTCGTATGAGGTGGCTTACATTTTCCCGTCATGTTGGTTTTGGAACATCTCAAAAACATGATGTCAGTGCACACTGCATGCAAACCGCGGACGAGTCCAACTGGACCGTGATCTGGTACACCTCTTACAAGCAGGCCAGCGATGACTAAATCACAACAAACACTTTAAACTGCCTAGGTCTAGGACAACTGCTCGTTGTCCTTCTCCTTCCTCTCACCCTTATCTCTTGGTTTCCTCTAACTGATTTCTTCTCTCGCTTGTTCTCCATGAATCTTTTGGCTCTTTACAAGTAAAAACGTCTAAGCTTTTGTTCCCAAAGCTCCAGTCTCGATGTGCAGGGCATCTACATTTGTATACTGTAGGCACCCACAGCGGCAGCAGTGGAGTCGTCCACTAAAGCTTTATTTCACAAATTCCATTCGATAAGTGAAACTTCTAGGTTATAATCATTCATTACACACAGACTGATATATTTCAAATGTTTATTTCTTTTAATAGTGATGGTGATTAAAACTGAAACCAATGAAAACCCCAAATTCGGTATCTCAGAAAATTTGAATATTACTGGATACCATTACAAAGAAAGGATTTTTAGAAATGTTGGCCAACTGAAAGTACCAGCATGAAAAGTATGAGCATGTACAGCACTCAACACTTAGTTGGGGCTCCTTTTGCCTGAATTACTGCAGGAATGCGGCGTGGCATGGAGTCAATCAGTCTGTGGCACTGCTCAGTGTTATGAGAGCCCAGGTTGCTGTGAAAGTGGCATTCAGCTCTTCTGCATTGTTAGATCTGGCATATTGCATATTCCTCTTCACAATGCCCTATATAATATATTATATATATATATATTTATATATAGAAAGTGCAATTTACACTATGTTACACACTACAATACGTTCCACTACTGGGTTACAGCAAAAACAAATATCATTAATTTGTTCGTTTTCTGCCTCTTAGTCTTTTACAGGGTCGCGGGGAGCTGGCGCCTATCTCAGGGGCCGGAGGCAGGATACACACTCTGGATTGGTGGCCAACCATTCGCAGAGCGGGACAGACAGACAAACACATTCACTCACTCACTCGTACCTATGTGGTCAATTTCCCAAAGTCAATTGGCCTGAAACGCATGTGTTTGGACTGTGGAGGAAACCGGAGCACCCATAGGAAACCCACACAAGTGCGGGGAGAAAGTCCAAACTCCACACAGAACAGGCCTCGGACTCGCACCTCGAGTGTCTAAATCAGGGGTCGGGAACCTTTTTGCTGAGAGAGCCATAAACACGGCATATTGGTAAAAATGAAGTTCAAAAGAGCCATACCCGTTTAAAACTAAATACAAATCTAAGCATATTTGTAAAACCAATATGAATGTCTTTCAACTCGTTGTGATAACTTTGTTTGATATTCTGTTATTATATGTAAAATGTCTTAATACTTGTGTGGCTTGTTTTCAACTTTTAATTTTGACAAAAACAAACGTGAAGACCAGAAACACGGTGCGCACATCCAGCGGTTGTTTCAGGACCCCCGCACTGGCTTGAGTATTATTCTTCTGACGCACATTAAAGCCTTAACAATTTTAAATTTTAAATCAAATTTTAAATGGCTTAAAATAAACTCAGACATACACACATATGTATCCAATAAATCCAACACAAATAAAATAAATATAATATCCACTTTTTACTTATTCTACCCCACATTAAGCGATCGCTGGACAACACGCGGCTTGGAAAACAACTGCAAAAAAGAAATACGTCGTCTAGCAATCGTCACTCTCACCAACAAACACTAACACGCAAACCCTGTACGCAGGCCCCGCCCGCGCACGCCGCTACACTAATGCAGAAATCTGAAACGCAACGGGAAAAAAGTTTTGATAGTTGAGAATGCAAGACCGGAGAACGTTTTACATTTATGTATTTTTAAAGAGCCATATGCAGCCACCAAAAGAGCCATATATGACTCGCGAGTCATAGGTTCCCGACCCCTGGTCTAACTGAACCTTGTTGTGAGGCGATAGCGCTACCCACTGCACTACTTTGTTCAAGGTGCCATGCCGAACATACATGCAAAGCAATGCTCTCCACAACAAAACCTATTAAGTAATTTATTCTTTACTTCTTTTATTCTTTTTTTTTTATTTATTCTCACCAAAAATGTAGTTTATCAATTTAGTTTAATTAAATGTATATGTTTAAGGAACAAAAACAAAATAAAAACATTTCAGTTGTATTTTGCCATTTTGAAATATGTGTTTCTGCACAAACTTTTGAGTTTAAATTCTTT
>QKNR01016553.1:39789-55612 GCA_028031935.1 Paedocypris micromegethes | reverse complement strand
ACTGTCTCAATCGCTCTGCCGACTCTCCTGACCTGAAGCCCATTGAGAATCTGTGGGATGTTGTGAAGAGAAGGTTGAGAGACGTGAGACTGAACACTCAGTGTGAGCTTGAGGCCGCTATCAACACCTCAGCAGTGCCACGCCCCGTTCTAGCTGTCATTACTGCTGAAGGATTCCCCACCAAGTGTTGAGTGCAAAGCTGAACACGGTTATTTGAAAATTAACTTTTTTTTTTGTATTGAAAACATTATTTTAATGGTCGGATGAGATATGCAAATAGTTTTTCATGAGCTTTATGATAAAAACAATAAAAGGCTTGAACTTCTTCAGTTGAGTGGAAATGTCCAAAGTATATGGATGTCTAATGTTTATCAGTACATTACGGAAAATAATGAACTTTATCACAGTATGCTAATTTTCTTAAAAGGACCTATGTGTGTATATGTGTGTGTGTGTGTGTGTGTGTGTGTGTGTGCGGAAAACGTTACAAATAAACACAATGACACCTCACGACGGCGTTAACTGCATGACACATTCCGTCTGCGCACGGAAAAAAAAATGATTTAACAAAGCAGAGAGAGTAGAAAGGACGACAAATACATCTTTTTTTTTTTAACACAAAGTTTTTTGTTTTGCTTTTCCGCTGTGGTCACTCGCTGCACTCTGACCCCCGTGACCCCAACCTGAGGACAGTCACTGTTTTTGACCATCATTGTTTAGTTTATACACCAAACAGTGTGTGTGTGTGTGTGTGTGTGTTGTGTGTGTGTGTTTGTGGGTGTGACCAATAGATTCATGTGTCAGGATTGTGGTTTAGATCAAATAATTGACATGAAGCGTCTCATGCTGACGATGTCACTGACCGACGGTTTTCCTCAGATATAAAGTTCATTGTTTTTTTGTTTTACTGTATTTTACTGAAAATGTATATAATGTTTGCCACTGCAGAGTTTTAATTTCAGATATTTGTTTAATTTGTTTTGGTTATGATAAGTGTATTTTAGGCAAACTGTATAAAGTAGCTATGTTTATAAAATTAAGCAGTGATGAGAATAACGGCGTTATTAATAAACAGCGTTACTTTAGTAATACCACGCTCAGTAAACAGTTTACCAGTGGCTTTGACACTGTGAGCAGCTTGTGCTGAAACAGGAAACCTTCATCTCCATAAAGCTTTTCAGCTGATGGAAGCGTGAAGAGCTCAAAATCTCCTGAGAGCTACAGCTGCATTGACCACGCCCTTGATAAAACACCGTGGAGCAACACCTGCAGCTGACCAGTGTTCATTTAGTTGACGAAATATGTCCGTCATCGTCTTCGTCAACGACACTTTTTCCCTGACGAAACGAAATGAAAACATATAAAAACTCCCGCTCAAGGACGAAAAATTTCCTAAATTTATTGACACTTTTGTCAACGAATAAAGACTAAACAAAAATGCCTTTCGTGACGACGTCAAATCATAATTTGAGCTTGTGGAGAAAGGCGGGTGAAAACACAAAGAGAACCAATCAGGACACGGAAAGCACGGTGAAAATCACAGGCAAAAATACAACACACCTGAAGCGCCACCTGCTGATGAAACTTATTTTCTTGCACCGTGCAACCATTTGTTCCTTATAAACGTGATGCAATTATAATTTATTTAATTTTACTGTATTTAATTTCCTCTTTGTTGAGGTTTCATTTATGAGAATACATTTATTTGATTTGAAAGACAAGATTTGATCACAAAACTAAGTTCAAGAAAAATAAATGTTTTTCCAATTAAGTAAGACCTTTGTATATATTTTACATGTTCAAAGTATTCAGATTTCTTAGACATGGCAACTTTAGTAAACGATACGAATATATATTACCTATATTTTCATTGACTAAATCTATACTGTAATTTAGTCCACTAAAATGCTAAAAGAACAAAAAAGATTAAGCCTAATTAGGGACTAAAATAAAACTGAATTGTAGTCAAAAGACCATGACAAAAACTAGATAAAAACGTTTTGTCACCATCACTGACTGTGGGTCCTTGACGCTGGACTTCAGGCATCTCTCAGTCTTCCTCCAGACTCTGGCACCGCGGTTTCAAAGTCAAAGTCAAAGTCAGCTTTATTGTCAATTTGCCATATGTACAGTACATACATACAGAAAATTGAAATTTCGTCCCTCTCAGTCCCTAGATACAAACAGATGACATTTTAACATAAAAAACTTACAAGTACTAAAAGTAAAAAAAAAAGTAAGGTGTCAGGAAATGCAACGCAAACGTCACTTTATTACCGTATGTAACAGGGTAAAGTGACTGGTGAAGAATGGCAGACAATAGTGCAAACAAAGTCAGTGCAATTTAGGGAGTGATTATTGGGGATAATTGCATATTATTCCCAATAATGTGCAAAATTTGCTTTCGTCCGAAAAAAGTACTTTGGACCAGTGAGCAAGAGTCTGTAGGCCAGGTCAGGCGCTTCTGTTCGGTTTCTACTCAAGGACAAGGTCTGGACTCGGTCCTTCTCCAGCATCTTCCTCAGGGTGCGGTCAGCTCTTCTCCTTCTCCTTCCCTAGCGTCTTTCTGTGTCTTGAGGGAGTCGATGATGATGGTCTTCTGGACAGCGCTCGATCAGGTCTCCAGTCTTACTCGTGACTTCGGTTTTGAGGAATGAACCAGGCTGGGAGTTTGTAAAAGCCTCAGAAATCGTTTGCAGTTGTTTACAGTTAATGAGTTGACTCAGATGATTAGGTTAATAGCTCGTTACAGAACCTTTTCATAATATGCTAATGTTTTTGAGATGGGAATTTTGGCTTTTCATGAGCTTTATGCCAAAAACCATCATTAAAACTATACAAGACTTACTGCTTCAGTTGTGTGTAAATGAATCTAAAATATATAAAAACCTAATGTCTATCAGTACATTACAGAAAACAATGAACTTTGTCAGGACCTGTATGTATTAGTGCTGTCAAAGTTAACGCGTTAACGCATGCGATGATTTTTAAAAGTTAATTTGCGCTAATTATTTTAAATGCGTCGACACAGTTCCTTCTCAGTCGGATCAAATCTCGCTTCTTCGCCTCAAAACGCAATAAATGTAGCGAATCTGGTGTAAGACTGTCGTGCTTTTTAGCGCTTTGACGGATGAAGCTGGTGTGCGCGAGTGGGCGGAGCCATCTCAGCTTATTACACGGTAATAATGTGAGACGAGACGGACTAAACCTAGTGTTAGATTCATATGGAGCAGATAAACAGACAACACTGTATTTACTTACACTTCCATTCAAAACAGACATTCTAAGCTTTTTATAGACATGTTTCATGTTAGAGTGATTAGTATTTATTCAACTACAGTTCGTTTTCAGCTGACAAAGAGAAGGCAAAACGGGTTTCACGTTATACTTTTATTACTTATATTTTTTTATTTATTTTTACAAAAAGCACAACGTCCTGTTTGTATTAGGAGTGTAACCAAAAAACAGGTCTTTCGTGTATTTTAGTGCGTTTTATCTTGAAAAAAGTGCGACTCAACCTTGGAGTGTAAATTAAACAAAAAGGCTACTAAATTACTTTACGGTATTTATTCGAGTGTTTATTTAAATCTAGCCGCAGGGGATGCAAGCCAGTTACTTCTGTGCCGGTCCCAAGCCCGGATAAATAGAGAGGGTTGCGTCAGGAAGGACGTCCGGCGTAAAACTAGTCAAACTCGAACCGTGCGAGTCGTTCAAAGAAACTTCATACCGGATCGGTCGAGGCCCGGGTTAACAACGACCACCACCGGTACTGTTGACTTACAGGGTGCCGGTGGAAATTGGGCTACTGTTGGTCAAAGAAGGAGAGGAGGCAGAAGGGTGCGTGAACAGAGAGAGAAGAGGATGAGAAGGAGCATAGACCTGAGAATAGGGACTCTTAACGTTGGCACAATGACAGGGAAAGGCAGAGAGCTGGCAGACATGATGGAGAGAAGGAAGGTAGATGTACTGTGTGTGCAAGAGACGAGGTGGAAGGGCAGCAAAGCACGTAGTATTGGAGGAGGATACAAACTGTACTACCATGGTGTAGATGGGAAGAGAAACGGGGTAGGAGTGATCCTGAAGAGGGAGCTGGGGAGCAATGTGCTAGAGGTGAAGAGAGTCTCAGACAGGGTGATGAGCTTAAAGCTGGAAGTTGAAGGGTTGATGGTGAATGTAGTCAGTGGGTATGCTCCACGAGTGGGCTGTGAATTAGAAGAGAAGGAGAGATTCTGGAGTGAGTTTGATGAGGTCATAGAGAGTATTCCCAGAGGGGAGAGACTGGTTGTTGGAGCAGACTTCACTGGTCATGTTGGTGAGGGGAACAGAGGTGATGAGGATGTGATGGGCAGGTTTGGTGTGAAGGAAAGGAACCTGGAAGGACAGATGGTGGTAGACTTTGCTAAGAGGATGGAAATGGCTGTAGTCAACACTTACTTCCAGAAAAGAGAGGAACACAGAGTGACATACAAGAGTGGAGGTAGGAGTACACAGGTGGACTACATCCTATGTAGACGAGGCCATTTGAGAGAGGTTAGTGACTGCAAAGTGGTGGTAGGAGAGAGTGTAGCCAGACAGCACCGCATGGTGGTGTGTAAGATGATGCTGGTGGTCAGGAGGAAGAAGAATAGAGGGAAGACAGAACAGAAGACCAAGTGGTGGAAGTTGAAGGATGAAGGAGCTTACGAGGAGTTCAGGCAGAGATTGAGACAGGTGGCGAAGGCCAAACAGAAAGCATATGATGAGCTGTATGACAGGTTAGACACAAAGGAAGGAGAGAAGGACTTGTACAGGCTGGCCAGACAGAGAGATAGGGATGGGAAGGATGTACAGCAGATAAGAGTTATAAAAGACAGTTATAAAAAATGGAAATGTACTAACAACCCAGGAAAGTGTGCAGAGAAGATGGAAGGAGTATTTTGAGGAGCTGATGAATGAGGAAAATGATAGGGAAAGAAGGAAGGAGGATGTGGATGTGGATGTTGAGAAGCAGGAAATAGCAGACATTAGTAGGGATGAGGTGAGGAAGGCTCTGAATAGGATGAAGAGCGGAAAGGCTGTCGACAGGGTGCCGAGAGAGGAGCTGTGGTACTGTATGAGGTTGTCGGGAGTGGCAGAGAAGTACGTGGACAGAATAAGGAACGAGCACATTAGAGGAACAGCCCACGTTACTTGTGTTAGCAACAAAGTCAGAGAGGCCAGACTGAGATGGTTCGGACATGTGCAGAGGAGGGATAGTGAATATATTGGTAGAAGGATGTTGGAGATGGAGCTGCCAGGGAAGAGAGCAAGAGGACGACCAAGGAGGAGATATATGGATGTAGTAAGAGAAGACATGAGGTTGGCTGGGGTCAGAGTAGAAGATACTCAGGATAGAATGAGGTGGAAAGGGATGACTCGCTGTGGCGACCCCTGATAAGGGAAAAGCCGAAAGAGAAGAGAGATTCGAGTGTTTATTTAGTGTTGTGTTTACATTACTTTACTTATTACACCTCAACATCCAATATTACAAGCTTCAGTCATTTAATTACGATTAATCGTGATTATTTTGGTTAGGGAGGTGCAATTAAATAGTTCAAAAAAATGAATCGAGTGACGACACTAATATAAGCAGCTGTTCTGTAGAGTCCCAGAATCCTTCTGCATCCCTTCATCTATACGTTTCACAGAAGTGACCGTGTGTTTGTCCGCCTCACCTTTATTCTCCTGAAACAACTGGACATGATGAACAATCAAACAAGCTAGACATGATGGTCATTAGATGTACATAAAATCAAACATTCCACGCGTCAAACATCATCAAACGGCGGAAAAGAAAGTCGTCCAGTGCCGAGCTCCTCGGTTCCACAATCAGAGGAGAAGAAAACCTGAAATCAAACCTCAAACTCGTGTCAAAAGGAAAAGAGCGTTCCAACTCAACAGCGCCTCCGGAGTCCAGATCCAGACAGACTCTTCAGGCCGTCTTCTGGCGCTTGGCGTCCGGCTCTCTCTCGCTGCTGCTCTTCTTCATCTCTCTTCTCTCCCTCCTCTCCTCCATCTCCTCGATCACCTCGGCGAACAGCGCCTTCAGGGGCCGCAGGAGCCGCGGGAGCATCGGCAAGTCTCCCAACCGGACCTGGAGGAGACCAGACGGGCCGGGTCAGTCCACACACACACACACACACACACACACACACACACACACACACACACACTGGTCCTCACCCTCATGTGGTCGAAGGCGACGCCCACTCTGTGGTTGAAGTGCTGGCTGAAGAGCGGGATCTTGGCGTATCTCTGACTGAAGTGGTTCAGCAGGGTGAACTGGGCGTTCATCTTCATGCCCGTGTGGATGGCCTGAGACGTGGTGCTGGGGAACGTGTGAGGAACAAACGCTCGGGATTCAGGAACCTTCTCTACAGACACACTCTCACATCCTGTCTCTCCCGACCAATCAGAAACCAGTTTGAGAACAACAGCAGCTTCTCACTTTAAACTCAGCGAGACAACAACACTGTCTGTCTGTTTGTCTGTCTGTCTGTCTGCACACCAGTCTATCTGTCTGTCTGTCTGTCTGTCTGTCTGTCTGCACACCAGTCTATCTGTCTGTCTGTCTGCACACCAGTCTGTCTGTCTGTCTGTCTGTCTGTCTGCACACCAGTCTATCTGTCTGTCTGTCTGCACACCAGTCTGTCTGTCTGTCTGTCTGCACACCAGTCTGGTCTGTCTGTCTGTCTGCACACCAGTCTATCTGTCTGTCTGTCTGCACACCATCTATCTGTCTGTCGTGCACACCATCTGTCTGTCCACCCATCTATCTGTCTGCACACCAGTCTGTCTGTCTGTCTGCACACCAGTCTATCTGTCTGTCTGTCTGTCTGTCTGCACACCAGTCTATCTGTCTGTCTGTCTGTCTGTCTGCACCCAGTCTATCTATCTGGTCTGTCTGTCTGCACACCAGTCTGTCTGTCGGTCTGTCTGTCTCAACACCAGTCTATCTATCTGTCTGTCTGTCTGCACACCAGTCTATCTATCTGTCTGCTGTCCTGTCTGCACACCAGTTGTGTCTGTCTGTCTGTCTGCACACCAGCTGTCTGTCTGTCTGTCTGTCTGCACACCATCTATCTGTCTGTCTGTCTGCACACCAGTCTATCTGTCCGTCTGTCTGCACACCAGTCTATCTGTCTGTCTGTCTGTCTGTCTGCACACCAGTCTGTCTGTCTGCACACCAGTCGATCTGTCTGTCTGTCTGCACACCAGTCTATCTGTCTGTCTGTCTGCACACCAGTCTGTCTGTCTGTCTGCACACCAGTCTATCTGTCTGTCTGTCTGCACACCAGTCTGTCTGTCTGTCTGCACACCAGTCTGTCTGTCCGTCTGTCTGCACACCCGTCTATCGGTCTGTCTGTCTGCACACCAGTCTGTCTATCTGCACACCAGTCTGTCTATCTGTCTGTCTGCACACCAGTCTGTCTGTCTGTCTGTCTGTCTGCACACCAGTCTATCTATCTGGCTGTCTGCACACCAGTCTATCTGTCTGTCTGTCTGCACACCAGTCCTGTCTATCTGTCTGTCTGCACACCAGTCGTCTGTCTGTCTGTCCTGTCTGACCGTCTGTCTTCTGTCTGTCTGCACACCAGTCTATCTGTCTGTCTGTCTGCAGACCAGTCCTATCTATCTGTCTGTCTGTCTGCACACCAGTCGATCTATCTGTCTGTCTGTCTGTCTGCACACCAGTTGGTTGTCCTGTCTGTCTGTCTGCACACCAGTCTGTCTGTCTGTCTGTCTGTCTGTCTGCAACACCAGTCTATCTGTCCTGTCTGTCTGCACACCAGTCTATCTGTCCGTCTGTCTGTCTGTCTGCACACCAGTCTATCTGTCTGTCTGTCTGCACACCAGTCTATCGGTCTGTCTGTCTGCACACCAGTCTATCTGTCTGTCTGTCTGCACACTAGTCTGTCTGTCTGCACACCAGTCTGTCTGTCTGTCTGTCTGTCTGCACACCAGTCTGTCTGTCCGTCTGTCTGCACACCAGTCTATCGGTCTGTCTGTCTGCACACCAGTCTATCTATCTGTCTGTCTGCACACTAGTCTGTCTGTCTGCACACCAGTCTGTCTGTCCTGTCTGTCTGCACACCAGTTATCTGTCTGTCTGTCTGCACCCAGTCTGTCTTCTGTCTGTCTGTCTGCACACCAGTCTGTCTATCTGTCTGTCTGCACACCAGTCTGTCTGTCTGCACACCAGTCTGTCTATCGTCTGTCTGCACACCAGTCTGTCTGTCTGCACACCAGTCTGTCTGTCTGTCTGTCTGTCTGCACACCAGTCTGTCTGTCTGTCTGTCTGTCTGTCTGCACACCAGTCTATCTATCTGTCTGTCTGTCTGCACACCAGTCTATCTATCTGTCTGTCTGTCTGTCTGCACACCAGTTTGTCTGTCTGTCTGTCTGCACACACAGTCTGTCTGTCTGTCTGCACACCAGTCTATCTGTCTGTCTGTCTGCACACCAGTCTATCTGTCCGTCTGTCTGCACACCAGTCTGTCTGTCTGTCTGCACACACAGTCTATCTGTCTGTCTGTCTGTCTGTCTGCACACCAGTCTATCTGTCTGTCTGTCTGCACACTAGTCTGTCTGTCTGCACACCATCTGTCTGTCTGTCTGTCTGCACCCAGTCTGTCTGTCTGTCTGTCTGTCTGCACACCATCTATCTATCTGTCTGTCTGTCTGCACACCAGTCTGTCTGTCTGTCTGTCTCACACCAGTCTATCTATCTGTCTGTCTGTCTGCACACCAGTCTATCTATCTGTCTGTCTGTCTGCACACCAGTTTTGTCTGTCTGTCTGTCTGCACACCAGTCTGTCTGTCTGTCTGTCTGTCTGCACACCAGTCTATCTGTCTCGTCTGTCTCGTCTGCACACAGTCTATCTGTCCGTCTGTCTGCACACCAGTCTATCTGTCTGTCTGTCTGTCTGTCTGTCTGCACACGTCAGTCTGTCTGTCTGCACACCAGTCTATCTGTCTGTCTGTCTGCACACCAGTCTATCTGTCTGTCTGTCTGCACACCAGTCTGTCTGTCTGTCTGCACACCAGTCTATCTGTCTGTCTGTCTGCACACCAGTCTGTCTGTCTGTCTGCACACCAGTCTGTCTGTCCGTCTGTCTGCACACCAGTCTATCGGTCTGTCTGTCTGCACACCAGTCTGTCTGTCTGCACACCAGTCTGTCTATCTGTCTGTCTGCACACCAGTCTGTCTGTCTGTCTGTCTGTCTGTCTGCACACCAGTCTGTCTATCTGTCTGTCTGCACACCAGTCTATCTGTCTGTCTGTCTGCAGACCAGTCTATCTATCTGTCTGTCTGTCTGCACACCAGTCTATCTATCTGTCTGTCTGTCTGCACACCAGTTTGTCTGTCTGTCTGTCTGCACACCAGTCTGTCTGTCTGTCTGTCTGTCTGCACACCAGTCTATCTGTCTGTCTGTCTGCACACCAGTCTATCTGTCCGTCTGTCTGTCTGTCTGCACACCAGTCTATCTGTCTGTCTGTCTGCACACCATCTGTCTGTCTGCACACCAGTCTGTCTGTCCGTCTGTCTGCACACCAGTCTATCGGTCTGTCTGTCTGCACACCAGTCTATCTGTCTGTCTGTCTGCACACTAGTCTGTCTGTCTGCACACCAGTCTGTCTGTCTGTCTGTCTGCACACCAGTCTGTCTGTCCGTCTGTCTGCACACCAGTCTATCGGTCTGTCTGTCTGCACACCAGTCTATGCTATCTGTCTGTCTGCACACTAGTCTGTCTGTCTGCACACCAGTCTGTCTGTCCTGTCTGTCTGTCTGCACACCAGTATATCTGTCTGTCTGTCTGCACACCAGTTCTGTCTGTCTGTCTGTCTGTCTGCACACCAGTCTGTCTATCTGTCTGTCTGCACACCAGTCTGTCTGTCTGCACACCAGTCTGTCTATCTGTCTGTCTGCACACCAGTCTGTCTGTCTGCACACCAGTCTATCTGTCTGTCTGTCTGCACACCAGTCTGTCTATCTGTCTGTCTGCACACCAGTCTGTCTGTCCGTCTGTCTGCACACCAGTCTATCGGTCTGTCTGTCTGCACACCAGTCTGTCTGTCTGCACACCAGTCTGTCTATCTGTCTGTCTGCACACCAGTCTGTCTGTCTGTCTGTCTGCACACCAGTCTGTCTATCTGTCTGTCTGCACACCAGTCTATCTGTCTGTCTGTCTGCAGACCAGTCTATCTATCTGTCTGTCTGTCTGCACACCAGTCTATCTATCTGTCTGTCTGTCTGTCTGCACACCAGTTTGTCTGTCTGTCTGTCTGCACACCAGTCTGTCTGTCTGTCTGTCTGTCTGTCTGCACACCAGTCTATCTGTCTGTCTGTCTGCACACCAGTCTATCTGTCCGTCTGTCTGTCTGTCTGCACACCAGTCTATCTGTCTGTCTGTCTGCACACCAGTCTGTCTGTCTGCACACCAGTCTGTCTGTCCGTCTGTCTGCACACCAGTCTATCGGTCTGTCTGTCTGCACACCAGTCTATCTATCTGTCTGTCTGCACACTAGTCTGTCTGTCTGCACACCAGTCTGTCTGTCTGCACACCAGTATATCTGTCTGTCTGTCTGCACACCAGTCTGTCTGTCTGTCTGTCTGTCTGCACACCAGTCTGTCTATCTGTCTGTCTGCACACCAGTCTGTCTGTCTGCACACCAGTCTGTCTATCTGTCTGTCTGCACACCAGTCTATCTGTCTGTCTGTCTGCAGACCAGTCTATCTGTCTGTCTGCACACCAGTCTGTCTGTCTGCCACACCAGTCTATCTGTCTGTCTGTCTGCACACCAGTCTATCTGTCTGTCTGTCCTGCACCCAGTCTGTCTTCTGTCTGTCTGCACACCAGTCTATCTGTCTGTCTGTCTGTCTGCACACCAGTCTATCTTCTGTCTGTCTGTCTGCACACCAGTCTGTCTATCTGTCTGTCTGCACACCAGTCTGTCTGTCTGTCTGCACACCAGTCTGTCTGTCTGTCTGCACACCAGTCTATCTGTCCGTCTGTCTGCACACCAGTCTATCTCTATCAGCATATTAGTCTCTCTGTCTGTCTGTCTGTCTTCCCTTCTGCTTGTCTCTATCTCTCTGGTCTGTCTGTTCTTCTGTCTGACTGACTGCACACTAGTCTACCTGTCTGTCTGTCCTTCAGTCTTTTTTTTTTTTTACGTCCGTCTGTCCTTCAGTCTCTTTATTTGCATGTCTGTCTGTCTGTCTGTCTCTAAATCTCTGTCAGTCTGTCTTTCAATCTCTTCATTTAAATGTCGGTCTGTGTCGACATCTCTATCTGTCTGTCCTTCAGTCATTATTAATGTTTTTCTCTAAATCTCTGATTGTTCTTTTTTTTTTTTTTTTTTACATGTCTGTTATGAGTCTTTTGATGTTTTTTTGTCTGTCCTTCACCCTGTCTATTCACTTGACACCAAGTCTCTCTTTATACAGTATATTCGTTTTCGTCGGTCGATCCATCCATCCATCCATCCATCCGTCTCTCTCTCTCTCTCTCTCTCTCTCACACCTGTGGCGCTTCTCCACCGCCTCGTCCTCCATCCCGTCCTCCAGCGTGGCCTCGTGAATCAGAAGAGTCGCGTTCCTCCCTGAACACAGAGCAACGCCACAGGAGCCAATCAGGAGGCATTACAGCGCAGCCAATCGTCACGCGCTGATGAAGACGAGGCGTCACGCTCTCTGACGGAGACACGTTTTACAAACATCCCTTCCAGATTCGAGTTCAAGGATATTTATATAGCGCTTTTCTTAGTTCCAGACCAAGTCGCATTGCGGAATTAGGGAGAAATATTCTTTAATTAAGAAAAATGCCCATTGTTTATCGGTGTTCAAAAATAGAGGAAAAAGAATGAAAGAAAAAAATAAGACTCGAGCAGGAACATGATGCTAGAAGATGTAAACCTGCTAGATAATGAAAGGACTCATATAGAAAATACAGATATATAGAAAACAATAGACAGACTAAAAACAAAAAAAAAAATTCCAGAATCGTGATCTTTATTCTATGTTATTTTTAAAGATTCAACTCTGAACATCAGGTTGTCAAGCAGCAATAGAACAACACGTAATACTCGTTGCTTTAAAAGTAACTAAATGGAAAGAAAAACAATGTCATGTAAACGTAATGACAGAAAGAAATAATCAATCAAATCTCTTCCAGTCCTTTTTTATCTGCAAAATCTTTCAATCCATTTTAGTTTTAGGAGCCGTGGTGGTGGGCGGGGATCTGCTCTACGATAGGCTTGCTTTGCCCAATCAGAGCGAGGAGTCAGAAAAGTTCCTGAAACTGAAGCGTAAGAGATTTGCACGTGAAGACTCTGATTTGATCCCACAGAAACACTGGAGTGTGTGTTATCACCAGATCACACGAGTTCGGCTGAATCGTATAAATGTCGAATTAAGATCGCGAAGAGGAGGGTGGAATCGAGATTGTGATATTTTAACGAGTAATTGTGCAGCAGAGAAAACGATTGAGAGAGAGAGAGATGGACGAGTCGTAGATAGTGTGTGTGTGTGTGTGTGTGTGTGTGTGTGTGCGCGCGTGGTACACACCCATATTGACCAGGGCTTCACAAGGCATCGTGTCTCCAGAAAACACCAGTTTCCATCCCGAGCGATGCGTCACGCTGCAGGCGAAGGCGTTCTTACAGTGCCGGACCCAGCACGTCTCAAACTACACACACACACACACACACACACACACACAGCGCGTCAGGTCCCGTGTGACCCGTGGAGGAGGTCCACACTGACCTTCAGCAGGTCGTTCTTCTTCAGAACCTCCTGGATGAAGGACTGGGTCTTGACTTTGGGCGGCTCGGCTCCGTCACACAGACACTTTGAGGGGATGATGCTGAAGAAAAACACCATCACACCGCTCCAGTCACGTGACTCTCACTGTTACATTGACATTGATACATGTTTGTCACGTGTCGCACACACTCATACAAAACAGCTTGTACTCGAGTAGAATTTGTTATAAATAAAACCGTTACGGGGTTCAAGCCAACGAGGTGCAACACTGCCATCAAGAGGAGAATTACACTCACTAAACACATTACTTTTCCATGGCATTTTAAACCGATATGAGTTGTTGGCTTTTCTTGTTTATTACAGTCTATTGTTTCTATTCTTATTTGTTGTTTTTATTTCTAGATGTTTTATCCTTGTTTTCTGTGCGTTTATATCGACATACGTTTGATGGTTTTATTGGTCGTGTACGACTCTCCACACGCTTTCACTCCATGATGGTTGTATGACGACGAACGATTTCCATTGACTAGGATTTAGACAGGAGCAGTTTGTGTTCTGACGAGGACCATCCAAATGACTGTAAGAATCAGATGTGCGAGAAAATACCAAATGTGCACGTTGTTTGCCTGAAAGGTTCGAGTAAGTGTGGCACGTACAGCACCGAGCCAATCAAGTTCAAATTTAAGCTCAAGTTCGGCCGCTGTGTGAAATGTAAAAATAGAAGATTGTTGCAACATATGAGACAGTGGCCAAGTAAAAAAACCTCTTTGTGAGAACCAATCACAGAGGAGTGTGTGGCTCTGGGGGGCGGGGCGTCGGGGCATCTAAATCTGATTACAAATCAGTGTCAGCACTAAATACAGAATGATAGCAAACAGTTTTTAAATATAAATAAAGTGGCACAAATCTCCGTAATGAGATCTGATTTGGACTTTAAGATTTGTCCCAATAAAGCGGCTGCTCGCTGTAACCCAATGAAGCGGAGTCGACTGCGTTTAGTTTGTCATTCGAGTTACGTAACAAACTCCACAAACACATTTGAGAAATGCACATAGAAATTACAATCAGAAGGAATGTGACTCGACACTGGGACAAATCACAAGGGTGACCAGCTCGACCAGTTGGGAAAAGGTTTGAGAAAAATGTCTGACAATATTCTTGTATTTTTAAACTTGTATTTTATTTCGTTTTTTTCCTCCGTGTTTCCCAGCTTTTCTGCTGCGTCCGTCTGGTCTTGTATGTTCACTTGTTTGTTAAAATGTCAAGATTTTTCAAAAATAAAATATAAAAAAATAACGAAAAAACGAAAAGGGGCAGGCTCTCGCGCACACACACACACACACACACACACGTACCAGACGTGGCTGAGGATCTGCTGGCAGTGGTGGTGATACTGGTTGAGCCAGGTCATGATCAGCACCGGCGCGATGACAAACACGGGACTGAAGGCTTTACCCAGACGCTCCTGCAACACAGAGGCGTGTCAGCGGCCTCAAGCCCCGCCCAGCCCCGCCCCACCCTCACACACGCCTACCAGCGCTCGCTCTCGCTCCAGCAGCAGCTGAATCAGACCCTGAGAGGAACACACACACACACACACACAGGCGTCAGGTGGAGAGCGTGAGGGTGACGGCGTCTCACCGTGTGATGATCCGCGTGCAGGTGCGACACAAAGATGGTGGAGAGTCTGGAGAGCATCTGGTCCACGCCGCCGCCGTAGTGTCGACACATCTGACCGAACGTGCCCTCGCCGCAGTCCAGCAGCAGCGACTGAGACGCGCTGAAACACACACACACACACACACACACACACCTGACACTAGGGCGGGCGATTATGACAAAAATCTGAATCGAAATTAATTGAACATTTGAACACGATTACGATTAATGAACGATTACTTTGTTTCTTTATTCAATATTTTTTGTCCTCAAAGTTCTCGGACAAGTTTTGTACATATATATGCTCACAATAAAAGTGAGAGATAAAACTATTGAAGGAAACACGCATTAGATCTCATATGTGATTATTTATTGAACATCAACAACTGAAATGAAAGCAGAGTGCCTAAATCAAACAATCACTTTGCCAAAAAAGTTAAAATAATCAACGTGCACATTTGGGAACAGAACACATTATTTTTAATATTTTATGGAAATTATATGGAAAACGAGCAGTTCACTTCTAAATAAAATAAGTCTTATTATTTATAATAAGGTATAGTTCATAATAAGATGCATCCTGTGCATTTCTTGCATCTTCTGTAAACAAATATTTTAATATGCAACGTATCTCCTCACCTCACTTTCCTATCAGTGTAAACAACAGATTGTCGTAATGAGAAACAAACTCAACTTTAAATACCGTTGCTGAGGTGATCTTGTCACGTCACTATATAGAAATGTATTTACTCTTCAGTTGTTACTCAGAAGCGCTAGCGCGTTTAACCCTTTCATGTTTCTTCTCGCGGCTCTGACGAGGTGCTACACATTTGTCGCGCTATAATTGCGACATATTACACAATTTATAAATCACAACAGTTTTCCTGCAGCGTCTGCACGCGACTTCATTTTGTTCTGGCTTCCTTCCTGAAGCCAACATTTATCCAAACGACAGAGACCACGTTTTTTTTTGTACAAGTCAAGCTGCTCCTTCACTCCATGAGCGGAGCGGAAGGCAAAGTAATCGAAAACAATCGGCCGAAAAAAAATTGAAAAATTATAAGTTCTGAATTTAGATTTCGATTATTTTTCGATTAATCGCCCAGCGCTACCTGATGTTGACCAGAGTCCCGCTGACGTTCCTGATCTTCATGGGCAGAGACGAGCCGGTGCCCAGAAACACCACTTCCGGAAACTTCTCACCTGCACACAAACGTCAGCTGGAGCGTCTCACACACACACACACACACACACACACACTCACAGGAGACGCTGGACTCCATCCTTCTACACTCCTCCACCTCCCGCAGGAAGTTTGGCACATCAGTCGCTTCTTTCACAAACTCGTCTGGGTTGCAGGAGGGCACCGCGTCTCTG
>QKNR01016553.1:0-16608 GCA_028031935.1 Paedocypris micromegethes | reverse complement strand
ACACACACACACACTTTTACAAACACACACTTACAGCACACACACCCACCCTCACTCTTACAAACACACACTTACAGTACACACACCCACCCTCACTCTTACAAAGTACACACAGTCCTTATTACACACACACACACACACAGCCTTAAAATCACAGATAGACACACACACACTCTTGAGAGAGAGAACACACTCATGTTTACAAACTGACACACACAAACTTCTCCCTCTCATACACTCATTCCTACACCCTCACTTACACACAGACACACACACACACACACACACACACACACACACACACACACACACACACACACACACACACACAGACAATCACTTCTATACTTGTAAAAGAACACAGTGTTTGTGTGAAATAGTGAGTTTGTATGTTTGTAAGACTATCTGCCAAAAAAAACAGCACAAAATCACTCGTGCACTTTCGCTTGAACACAAACTCTCACTCTCAGACAAACTCACTATCACAAACATCCACCTACACACACACTCACTTTCTCAATATTTCAAACTCACACAATCATCCATATTCTCTCTCTCTTTCTCTCTCACACACACACACACACACACACACGTGTAATTTTACCGACACAAGAATCTTTTCAGACTAGGAAACAACAGTAACACTAACAATCGCTTCTCCTCCAAACCCTCTACGGCCCTTATAACAGGATTTTACTGCGAGGACATCGAGGACCAGCTGCAAGGGATCATGGGAAACGTGTGACATGCAGAGGAAGAGCACAAACGATGGGAGTGAAGACGGCAGATCTGGAGAGGAGATAGAGTCTCACCGTGGTCCAGCGGCAGGGAGGATTGTGGGTAAGAGGAGGAGAGAGATAAGAGAGAGATGTCACAGTTCATTGGTTAGTTTACGGTAAAGCGGGCGTGTCTCCGCTCTGTCCGTCCACGCGGCGCTCGAGGGAAAGAAAAGACTGTTCATACAAAAAACATACAGTTGACATACAGAAGATTTTCCCACATACAAGGTGTCAATCGGTCGAATGTCTAAAACATTAAAACCGACTTTCATCTGATTAATTAAGTCACAAGCAGGATTTTGTGAGCAATCGACGTGTACTTTCTCAACTTTTATGCGATAGATCGGTGTTCAGATCATGGATAAATTCACAATAGGATCTTTCATGAGGTGGAAACTTGAGTCGGGAAAAACATAAACACACGACGTTAAAGAAGACATCCCTCAGAGACTGTTCCGTTCAAAACACACAGCAACACCAACACCAACAATAACGATTCATACGTGTAAATCTGCAGTGTTACATCGCCGAACGGGCAGTTTTATAGCAGTATTAAACCGTTTATAGCGTCTCAAGTTCACGTCGAAACTGGCGTGCCGCTAGCATGTAGCGTCAAGCTAACATGTCAACAAACCCAGGCAGCAGTCATAATGAAACCACTGACATGAAATATGATCAACTTAAAAGAAACGGTCAAAATACTATTACGCGGTTAACAAAGAATGCATATTTATTTTAGTTTTCACGGTAAAATCCACAATTTCCGAGGCCTGACAGCGTTGGTCTGATGTAGCTAGCCGTGATGCTAACACCGACTCTGAAACTAGTTGTTCAACCTCAAATCGCCGTGAAAATGATGTTTACCCCAAAACCCCGACATGGACTCTGATAAGAGACACGTCCCAAAGCAGCGGTGGTTTATTTTAAACGTCGACTGAGTGAAATCTCGCTTCCGAATGTATGAATTAACCTTGTAAAAGGCATAAACAGACGAGTTCGGCTCGGCTCTGACCTTGCATGCTGCTCGTGGTGCTGATGTGCGGGCTCTGGCTCGTGTGGTGTTGCGGCGCGTTGCTGGGGCGGCCGCCGTGTTATTGCCCGAGCTGGACGTCGCCATTGGGTTTGAGTTCCACTTCCAGCAGCTGCAATGCAGAGAGAGAGAGAGAGAGAGAGAGAAAAGAGAGAGAGAGAGAGAGAGAGAGAGAGAGAGGGAGGACAGAGAGTGAGGTGAGAGAGAGAGAGAGAGAGAGAGAGAGAGGAGAGAGAGAGAGTGTGTGTGTGTGTGTGTGTGTGTGTGTCAGCGGTTGGGCTGAATTTCGTTTTGCTCACTAAAGCACCAGAAACAATAAATCATGTCATATTAAACAATAGAAGGTATGAGAGACAAAGGAGATAAACCATGGACTAATTAAGCGAGAGAGAATATGTATGATGTAAAAATAGAAATGAACAGAAGGGGGCGCTAAAGCGACAGAAATAGACGCAAATTCCGCTAAACAGCCAATGAAGGAGACGGAAAAAGAAGAAAGAAAGTTTGTGAAGACGCGCGGAATCTGCACCGTCTCTCAGTCACCGGCGGAGGTTATCGAGTTTGCGTGACAAGATGCGAGTGATCAAAGAAGAAAGAGAAGACACCAGAGAATATGAAGCGTCCGGAGTCTCCGAGCAACATTCCGAGGAGAAAACAGGTCGGTTTCTTCTCTTTCTTCATCTAGTTCAGATACTGATCATCGCTTGAAGCTGATCACTCGCTTGCGTGACGTCAGTTCTTCCACATTATAATGTCTTTTGGTCATTTATTTGATTGTCGTGAGTCGTGACTTATTTTGATTTTCGAAAAAAGAGGACAACGGTGTGTGAAAACGACTCGGGGATTTTGAAAAATGGTGACGTCGCGCTTTGATTGGTTGCAAGTTGGGGCTCGATGACGTTTAAGACAGTCATTGGTCCAGACAAATCGCGCGTCAGATGACGTGTGATGAATCCGGGCGAAATGGGAAGCTTTAAAAAAAAAAAAACTACGAGAAATGGAAGGGACTTATTATCACGGTTTGTTATCTCAAGTAGAAAACACCGTTACAAAGTAGTTTTGTTTAACCTGTGAAACATTCAATGTCCAGATTTAACGAGGGTTATTCGCGAGGAGGACGCTAGTGTGCAGGTGCCGCGCGTAATCGCGGGAGCGAGCACAGTGGAGGAGGCGCATGCGCATAAAACCCGTTTCATCTGTAAGTCTGTCAGTGTCACGTGACGTCCCGTCTCAGATAGAACCACAAGTAAATAATGAGAAATTTTATTACATTTTTTATCAATGTTTCTGTTGGGACGATCAGATGGCCCTGATGATTTTATAAGTCCCTCACATTTATATTGTCGACAGCAGAATAATAATAATGATGATGCTATAATCTCAGGTATAAACAGACCACCAGCAGAAGAGCCACTGAAGTCACACACAGTAGATGCAAGTATCATCATTTATCACAGAACTTCCTACAAGCTCAAGCAGTTTGTGACGTCTTTTGGTCACAGGAGACTAAAGCGCTAGAAACGCCTGCTTGAAAAATCACTTCTGAAAGACTTTGTCATCATTGTTCTTGTGAAAGATAAAGAGTCTGAACTAGAGGAATAACAGTATTAACTAGTGATGCACCGAAATGAAAATTCTTGGCTGAAAACCTAAACACCGAAAGAATTGATGGCAATTATTAGTACCATTGCATTTATTGTTGTGATGGTGTACTAACTTTACTAATGTAGCCCTCCTGTCAGACGGTTTCACAAACTAATTATAATATAGGTGAATTTAGCCAGGGGTATGTAAACACCCGTCTTGGAGGGAGCACATTTAAAAAAACTCAATTATCATTAAACACAACCCAGGCTTTATCATATGCCAACTTGCATTCAAAATTTACTTATGACCCTATTCTGTTATGGGAAAAAGCTAAGACACATACACGTGTTGAAAAGAAGGGAAAAAAAAATATATATATATATATTGATTTATTATATCTCCTCCTTCTGGCGTGAAAAATGCCGCATTTACATTCCCCCAGAAGAACAAAACAAAACAAAAAAATAATACCCAGAGCATCCACCCAAATCTATATCAAACCCCGAAATCACACAGGCAATAACCAAGAAACATCTGAAAAAAAACAAACTCGCCAGAGCAAACCCTGTTCCCGTTGATGGTAGACCCCTTTGAAAATGCAGTTCAACGTTGGCGCGCTAGTTGGAGCTCTTTCAAAGGTAAACTTCCTCTCTCGTGAGGGCAAAATGGAATTTCGTCACCTTGCAGCAGAGACTCAGTTGCATTCCAGAAGCCAACCCTCTTCTTCTGGTTCACCTGCGTTCTCCCCCAACTCACAGCAGATGTGTCGTTCAGGCTGTGGCGTTGACAGTCCGCCTTCGCCCCGTTATTCCCGGGTCTGGAATCCCGTAACGCCGACCACCTCGTCCGTGCTCGCGGTATTCCACACAATAACACCACCTCCAGCACGGAGATGATTGTAGCGTTGCAACTACGCTTGTGGTGAAAATAGCACCGACGATCGGGTAATACGAAGCGAATGTCTCTCCAACGCACGAGACACACACCCACCTCCAGGGTTTTTTTTTTTTTCACCTCCGTACACTTCCCTCCCACGTCACACTTTTCGGGATCAAACACATCACAATAAAAGTCACATGAATATGAAAAGTTAACGAACTCGCAGAAACAACAAGAAAGAAAGAAAAGAAAAAAAATCAGATTGTTAAGAAATAAAATAAAAACATGCCAACTGATTTAAACGTAATAAGTCCCAACTATAGGGCTCTACACTAAAATCAAGGCATTGCAAATGCAGACGTTAATAATAACATTTCAAATAATAAATGAAACAAACTTTGTTATAAATTATGTAAATATTTATTAAGCATATTGCAATCAAGAGTATAAAATATAATTCTAACTAAAATGTTACTTAAATCAATACATAAACAATATTCACGTCTTCTGGCCTGCTGAAAGGTTGTAAAAATAAATGTTCTTTATACAAGTATTGTATGTAAAATCAAATGGAGCATATATTTACAATGTTATCTAACTTATGACATTAAAGCCGGGCTACTTTTAAATATAAGTGAGTATATAAATGATTAAATAAATTGCTTAGCTTTCAAAACAGCTTTTTAAAACTTTCTTTTACATCTCGACTCAAAAACATACAAGCAGGTAAAAAAAATGATCATATCCAAACAATTGAACAGTTTTAAACAGTTTTAATAACAACCGAAGTTAAAGCATAGTGTGTAAATATTTCCACATTGACCTGGAAAATGAGCAGTTCTCTTCTAAATAAAACAACTATTATTATCATTTATAATAAGATATGAATAGTGTATCCTGTGTATTTTTTGCATATGCAACTTGTCAATATAAACAACTGATTAACAGTAATGAAAATCACTCTCTGTTAAACACTGTTGAGAGAGACGTGCGCACGCGGAGCAGGACCCAGACCAAATCTAACGTGAGCGCGTCTTTACTGATTCCACTAACTAAAACAGCAGCTCTTAAATTCATATCAAACAGACACTTACAGTTTTGCTCGCACCTCGCCGGTGTTCAGTTAGTTCAGACGGTTACAACGCTTTCTGTGTTCGATTAGCAATGCCTTTGTGACGTCATTAAAAGTTTATTTTGTTCTATGTCGTCCTTCCTGAAGCCAAAACGTGTCCTAACGACAGAGACCTCCATCTTCCTTCTTTGTTTCCCACACTTTTGACCACTTTTTTGCCATTGTCTGCTCCGCGCCGCCATGTTTGAAAAAACAAAAGCAACAAGTTACTAATCGACGCGTGATTTCTGCATCGACGTTTTTACGTAATCGATTACGTCGACTACTCGTTGCAGCTCTACTGAAAAACTTGAACATGGACCTTGAAACCGCTTGAATTTATCTTTCAGAAAGTGTAGAAACCCTGTGATATTTCTCCTTTTAATACCTTTTTTTTTTTTTTTGCAGTCCTGATGCAGGTGAAGAAGGAAAGTGAAGAAACATGTGAACACCTGGAGCTTTTCAACCGTGTGAACGAGCAAAATGTTGAACCCGAAGAAGAAGAAGAACCAAGAAACACCAGCGTCTTCAGAGTGACGTGACTTTTGCTTCTAGTAGTGAATTAAAGTCTCACAAAGTCTCGAGGATTCACACCGGTGAGAAACCATTGTCCTGTTCCCAGTGTGATGAGACTTTCTCACGTAATAGTAGGCTGGAAGTTCACATGAGGAGTCACACTGGTGAGAAACCGTACTTCTGTTCTCAATGTGGCAAGAGTTTCTCAGAAACATCTAGTCTGAAGCGTCACATGAGGATTCACACTGGTGAGAAACCTTTCCCATGTTCTCAGTGTGATAAGACTTTCTCACGTAAGGATAAGCTTCAAGTTCACATGATGACTCACACTGGGGAGAAATCTTTTCTGTGTGGAAGAGTTTCTCTGAAAGATCAGGTCTGAACATTCACATGAGGATTACCGGAAACCGTACTTCTGTTCTCAATGTGGCAAGAGTTTCTCACGAACGTCACATCTGAAGGTTCATATGAGGATTCACACTGGTGAGAAACTTTCCCATGTTCTCAGTGTGGGACGTGTTCAAAATCATATCTGAAGCTTCACTTGAGGATTCACACAGGTGAGAAACCTTTCATGTCCCAGTGTGATAAGAGTTTCTCACGAGGTGATAAGCTGAAGCTTCACTTGAGGACTCACACTGGTGAGAAACTGTTCTCACTGTAAAACCTAGTAGTTCTCTGCACCCACTCAGCAGAGTTCAAACTTCACCTTCAATTTGTTTTTTGTTTTTTTTTGCTGGCGTTTTTAAATGGTTCATTTCAGCAGTTTTAGTTTCTGTTCGGTTCCGTCATCTGCTTATGTTCGCTGATTGTTTCAAAGCTCTTGTTCTCGAGTTTATTACTTATTTTACAAACATAAATAGTTTAATTTAAGCTGTGATAATCTGTTAAATTATATTATTAGTTATTTTTTGTAGCAATGTGTTAATATTTAAAGGGATTGTGTTAAATGCGTGTAGCGGGTGTGATGTATTATGTAGATGTGTTCGAAAGGATGGTTTGTAACAAATTTTTTTGTTTGTTTATTTATTGACAGCGTGAAGAATTAAACAAAATAAACCGTTTTGCACTTCTGGACTTTTGCATGTTTCACTCCAAACATCTCGGTAAGAATAAAACTCACGTAACGTTGTTGTCGCTACAACATCTGGCCTATCATGTCGTGAAACAATTTTGTAACGATAGACAATATTTTCTCAATGTTCGTAGCTCGGAGACTTTGTTAGTCGCAAGTGTTGTGCAAGTTTCTTCGAAATTGTAATAAATTACATATTACTGTTTGTAAAAAGTTACATTACAATATTATTGTTTCAGAAAGGTAATATATTACATTACTTCTGTATTACTTTTAATTTACTTTCACCAAAATAACTGCAGAAGTAGAAATCAACATCCTAAAATAACAAAAAGTACCTTTTACTTGTACAGTAGTTTGTTACAACCAGTGGGAGGCATAGTTATGTAGCCTAATGACTGTGGCCTCTACAAGCTTCCTACAACAATATACATAGTCTATAATTGTAGAGTGACCATATATTTTGATTTCCTAAAAAGAGGAAAACCGGCGTGGCCTCGACAAATTCCGACAGGCTTCTCTGAGGTTAACGGACATGCTTTAATATGCTTCAATGGTGCTGTTGGGATTTGTGCTTTTGCTATATTACGCTTTGCTACATAAAAAGATATTGACGGATTATCATTTGAAAATCAAGAATAAAAGTAAACTTAAAGTAAATGTGCTCATACGCTTGTAGTTAAATCTAGCTTTAAAACAGGACTTCTCAGAGAAAGGAAGGAAGGGCGGAGTCTCACACCGAAAGTGGTGAAGTCATCAGGTCGCGATGACCAGAGCCGTGACTCTGGCGTAAACAGCCAATTAACAGATAACCAGCTCTTTTTGATGTGTTATGTAGGAGCTTCTGAAGTGTTGCGAAACCACCTGGATATTACTGTGTGAGAACGTAAGAGAGACTCAGATTAGAATAGAACAGAACAGAAGGAGAGAGACGCAGAACAGAACTAAGAAGACAGATGTTTCTCTAAGAAGTTAAGAAGACGTTTCTTGGTAGCAGACGGATGGTTATCCAGCTCTTTGCAGGGCGACTAGGAAGGACAGCGGTAATTGCATCACAGAATCTTTGTCCAGGAACGCAGGGCGACTGGTAAAGAAGACGGACTGTAATCCCAGTGTGGGGGAAGCGTTCACCTCATCGAAGCATTGCTGGAATTTGATCAACTCCAGAGCCACTGAGGTCCTACGGGATTCACTCGAACATACCACCGGTGAAACAGACGGTGAACGCACAACTACTATGGGTTCAGAGCACAGCAAGTTTGTCGGAAACGACGCAAAGTTCATGGGAAAGTCTGCTCCGGGAAGTACAAGATTTCTTCCTGATTGGGTCAACAAATGTGGATTTGACGTAATATTGCAAGGGAAGTCATGCGGAAGGTTTGTGGAGCGGCTGGCCGAACAAAGAGATAAACTGAAATCCTCCAACGCCAGAATCAAGAAACAAACTGAATTAGAATCTGCAAAACAGTGGGTCGAACAAGCCAAGGCTCGCCAAGTCACCCGAGACGCACGACAAGGAGTGAGAGAAGCACAGCAAATCCTCCTCGCCTCGGTGAAAGAAGACCCCACTGACATGGTGACTTACACCCCAAAGCAGCGCCTTCAGAGAGCCGTAGAGAGAGCCAGACGAGAGGAAGAGCCCCAAAGAAGAAGACGACGGGGGATCTGGTGTGGTCACCCGCAGTCAAGGACTGTCTGCAGCGCTGAAAAGAAAAAGAGACGACCGTGCAAAGACAGAAGGGGAAGCATCAGCTGTTCTCCTCCATCCCACCGCTGCCACCACCGGACTCTCAGGTGATGCGAGTGACAAGAAAAGCGTGGAGCTGGAAAAGCCAGAGACGTCTGCCGTTTTCACTCGCAGCAAGGCAGGAGGAAGCCTGAGCCGAGTCATGGTGAAAAAGGAGATTTCTGAGGACGGAGCTGAGGGATCTGCATTTTTTCACGCCTCGACACCAGCACCCCTCGAGCGACAATCAACTGAGCTGGGAACACAAGTCACTCAGCTCCTGGACCGCATCAGAAAACATTTGCTGGGAACATCAGACTTTGCACGAATTTCAGCATGCAAGCAGAAAAACAGAGAAGATGTGTGGGAGTACAAGGATCGGCTGAAACTCATTTTTGGAACCATTGTGATCGTTCTGTTCCTCATGAGCAGCATCTGCAAGACAAACCCACAAATCAGCCCCACGAACGAGACAGAGAACACCCCGCCAGACATTCTTGACCTCTCTGAAATTCTTCTCGCACATCATCAACTGCCCCCCTGGTGGACTCTCCACGTCGAAGGAAAACCTGTTCGCATGCCGTGTGATTCAGGCGCCTCAAGGTCAGATTTGAACTTTGTTCCAAAAGGACTGCGGTTATCTGATGACTTTACATATGTCAAGTCTGCCAATGGACTGGTAACTAAAGATCAAATCAAATCACTTTTATTGTCACATCACCCCAGCGTGGGAGCTGTGGTGAGTGAAAAACTTAGGTGCAAACTCCAATAGTGCAATGTACGGTACAAAACAAACAAATTACAGATAGTAACATTAAGTAACAAAGTAGCAGTGCAAAAAAACGACTTGTGTGCAAAAAAAGATGTTGTGCAAAACAGTTGTAGAAAATAGTGCAAATTAGGTGCATATGAGAAAAGTATGGATACCAATGTATATATATTATATATTATAGGTTAGGTGCAGCAGTATAACAATTTAAAAGGTTTAACAGTACAGTGTGTATTGTTATACAGTCATGTGAAAAAATTAGGACACCCTTTGAAAGCATGTGGTTTTTTGTAACATTTTGAATAAATGGTTATTTCATCTCAGTTTCAACAATACAGAGAGATTAAAGTAATCAAACTAAACAATGAAAACTGAAGAAAAGTCTTTTCAAGATCTTCTGTAAATGTCATTCAACAAAAATGCCTATTCTAACTGAGGAAAAAGATAGGACACCCTTGCCCCTAATAGCGAGTGTTACCTCCTTTGGCTGAAATAACTGCAGTGAAACGGTTCTTGTAGCCATCTACCAGTCTCCGACATCGGTCTGAGGAAATTTTACCCCACTCCTCAATGCAGAACTTTTTCAGCTGTGAGATGTTTGAGGGGTTTATTGCACGTACAGCCCTTTTCAAGTCACCCCACAGCATCTCAATGGGATTCAAATCTGGACTTTGACTTGGCCATTCCAGGACTCTCCATTTCTTCTTTTTCAGCCAATCTTTGGTTGATTTACTAGTATGTTTTGGGTCATTGTCCTGTTGCAAGCTGTCTCGCAGTCGGCTGGTGCATGCTCCAATGCTGCGGTAGCGTCGACCCGAGGGCAGCACAGAGAACAGTGTGTGCATCAAGTCTCCATGCCCACTCACGTCACTGATCCTACGACAGGCCGATCCGCCACAGCCACGTTCATAATCAGTCATGTCTGCCTCGTTGGATGGAGTCACCGTCACACCCACAGAAGAAGCAATGCTCAATGAAATTCAATCGTTTCCGCCGGGAAGTGAGTACTGGACTTTAGAGTTTGATCAAGACGACTCCCAAAAGACCGCTCAAATGCTGACACCACCATCACGCACCCCCCACATGTCTCTGGCGAAGACATCAGAAGACCGCTGTTTTCCTGACGTTGACCCCGATTATCCAGACGTTGAACATGATCCAGAAGCTGGATTAACTCGACGCAGACTCAAGTTTGAAGGCCACATGTCTGGATGTCACCACGTGAACCCGCCCATGTGACTACAACTCATGACAGATGATCCTCGCCTCGCTTCCATTCCAAGTTCGTTGTGGTCAACTGGACCCACTGATGTCGGCCTCATGACCACTGCCACACCTGTTTTCATCACCCCAAAATCAGAGACTCGCACCAGAATTCGCCAGTACCCATTAAAGCAAGAAACCATTGAAGGAATCTGCCCTGTTGTTCAACAAATGATCTGGAATTATCACACCAGCTCCAGAGGCTCAGTGCAACACGCCTATTTTTCCTGTTCTGTGAGCAGTGTATGTTGACGACATTTTGATAGCCTCTGACAACGAAGAGCACAACATTAAGGTCGTGCTAGCCCTCTTCAAACATCTCTCAGCGAAAGAAATTAAGGCCTCAAAGAAGCAACAAGTGGTTTTCCTCGGACACTCACTCACCCCACAAGGCAGATTCATCACTCATGACAGGAAGTCAGTTTTTCCCAAGAAACCTCAACCCGCCTGCCTGAACGACTACCGCCCTGTAGCCCTCACCTCCATTGTGATGAAGTGCTTTGAGAGGCTGGTCAGAGACTTCATCACTGCATCATTACCGGTCACACTAGATCCACTACAGTTTGCATACCGTGAGAACCGGTCAACGGAGGACGCCATCTCACATCTCCTCCATACAACCACAAGCCACCTGGACTGCAGGAGAGGGAACTATGTGAAAATGCTGTTTGTGGACTACAGTTCAGCATTTAACACCATAGTTCCCTCCACACTCTCCTCAAAACTGGAAGTCCTGGGCCTCAGCCCACCACTGCGCCTGTGGATCACAGACTTCCTGACTGACAGACCACAAGCCGTAAGGATGGGTAAACACACCTCATCCTCCCTCACCCTCAGCACTGGAGCTCCTCAGGGATGTGTACTGAGCCCCCTGCTGTACTCACTGTACACGTACGACTGCGTGGCCACTACTGACTCCACCACCATCATCAAGTTTGCTGACGACACCGTCGTGGTGGGCCTGATCTCCAACAACGACGAGAGGGCCTACCTACAGGAGATCCGAGTCCTGGAGAGATGGTGCCAGGAGAACAACCTGCTCCTGAACGTCAGCAAGACCAAGGAGTTGGTAGTGGACTTTAGCAGAAAGCAGGAACGCTCGTACCATCCAGTCACCATCGACGGAGCCCGGGTGGAGAGAGTGGACAGTTTCCGGTACCTGGGTGTTCACATCGCGCAGGATCTCTCGTGGTCCTGCCACATCAACACCCTGGTGAAGAAGGCCCGGCAGCGTCTATATCACCTGAGACGCTTAAGGGACTTCAGACTCCCCTCTCAGGTGCTCAGGAACTTTTACACCTGCACCATAGAGAGCGTCCTGACGGGAAACATCACCTCCTGGTTCGGGAACAGCACCGAGCAGGACAGGCGAGTCCTCCAGAAGGTGGTGCGGTCAGCTGAACGCACCATACGCATCAGGCTCCCTGTTCTGCAGGACATTTACAACAAGCGGTGCTGGTCCAGGGCCAGGAAGATCGTAGCAGACCTCAGCCATCCCAACAATGGACTCTTCTCTCTGCTGCGCTCAGGAAAACGCTTCCGTTCCCTGAGAGCAAACACAGAGAGGATGAGGAGGAGCTTTTTCCCGCAGGCCGTACGGAGTCTGAACCAGGGTGCTCCAGCACCATCCACCGGAACTGTCCCACTGCCACGCTCAGAACTGACCACTTCATGAGCCTTCATCCTAATCTGCACATGAGTCACTTTATTCTTCTTTTTAATCCTTATTCTGCACATGGACCACTTTATACCACTTAAAAATCTGCACTGAACCTGGAATCTGTTTTTGCATTACATTCGTTTTATATTCTTACTGCTTGTTCTTTTTTCTATTTTATTACTATTTTTATTACTATTTCTCTGATCTTTTTTTGCTTATTGTATTCTTATTTTGTTCTTTGGAGTGATTGTAAAAAACATTTCACATCATGTCATACCATGTATGCATATGTTTGTGACAAATAAAAATTTGAATTTGAATTTGAAAAAAGTCTGCTATTCAAGAGGACTACGCTTCAATTTCACAGCCACTGTTGGACATTACATAGTCAACCCTGCGCCAATTATTTTTGTGTTAATACTGATTTGATTAATTGTTTTTGTGTGTGATTCCATGTGTCAAAGCTATGTTTCACAGATTGATTAATCATGCTTTTGTTATGCAAGACCCGTACCGTGATAGAGAGGATGAGTTAGATGAGGATGATTTCTGAAGAATGTGATGATATGCATGTTTTAAAGTCTCAATTGAGAAATTACGTGTTTGGACAAACTTAGGTTTATTCTTCGGGATTATTCTTCTTTCAAATGAGAAAGAGGAGGGAATGTTGGAATTTGTGCTTTTGCTATATTACGCTTTGCTACATAAAAAGATATTGATAGATTATCATTTGAAAATCAAGAATGAAAGTAAACTTAAAGTAAATGTGCTCATACGCTTGTAGTTAACTTCTCAGAGAAAGGAAGGAAGGGCGGAGTCTCACGCCGAAAGTGGTGAAGTCATCAGGTCGCGATGACCAGAGCCGTGACTCTGGCGTAAACAGCCAATTAACAGATAACCAGCTCTTTTTGATGTGTTATGTAAGAGCTTCTGAAGTGTTGCAAAACCACCTGGATATTACTGTGTGAGAACGTAAGAGAGACTCAGATTAGAATAGAACAGAACAAAAGGAGAGAGACGCAGAACAGAACTAAGAAGACGGATGTTTCTCTAAGAAGTTAGCCGCTCCACGGCCTAAGCTGATTTTTTTTCTCTTTGCAATAAAGTAAAATGTTTCGCTCTGCACAACGCAATCTTCTGCTCGCATAAGCAATGACCCTTTTTTCACCATCCTACTTTTGGGACAAGACTGCCCCTAAACCAGTATTGCATCCGTTTCCAAAATGAAAGGACACAAAAAGTCAGCAAACCCCAGGACAGGTGCTGTGGTAAGTTTCTCTCTCAATTGAGTAAATGCATTATCACACGCACTAGTCTATAAACTGCTAAACAAGCGTGTACTGTTAACCAGCCTTCTTTCCCTCAAACAAGCATTCACCACATCATGTAACGGCCCAGCTATTCTCGAGAAACCCTCGACAAATTTTTGATAATAGCTGCAGAACCCTAAAAAGGACCTCAACTCTTTAACCGTTTCTGGCACCTTCCAGTTCTTTACTGCCATTATCTTATCCTGATCAGGAGAAATCCCCTGTGCAGAAACTTGATGACCAAGGAAACGCACAGAATCTTGTAGGAAACGACATTTTTCAAGTTTAACCTTCAATCCAGTCTCAGATAACCGTTTTAACACCTCCTCTAATCTCTCAAGATGTTCTTCGAAAGTCTTTGAGAACAGCAAAACATCCTCCAAGTACACAATTAAGATCTGAAAAATCAGATCACTCATCACCGCTTGCATCAGTCTCTGAAATGTGGACGGCCCATTACAGACCCCAAACGGCATTCTCTGGTACTCAAACAACCCAAATGGAGTTGTAAAAGCAGTTTTCGGTCTGTCCCTCTCACAAACAGCAATCTGATGATATCCTGAGGCCAAATCTACAGTGGAGAATGTGGGAGTTTTGTTTATTATTGCTTTATATTCATTGCATATAAATCCTGTACACAGAGCTTGTCTTAAAAGTTTGGACATGGTGAAGTCAGTGAAATATGAAACCTGGTCAGGGGGTCAGAAAGAATGCATTAGTCACTACGGTTACCAAGACCACCCTATGCACCGATATTGATTAACGGAGGAAGCTCCTTCGACCCATAAGTGCTGATAGTGATTAATAAAAGATGCTCCTTTGTTAAATGGAACTAAATGGAAATCAGATTGCGCCCAGGGACGAGAAGACAATGAAGAAGGAGTCAAACATGACATGGCCTTCCTGTTGGAAGTGTATAAAACCGCCACACGGACTGGGGGGTTTCGAGAGATGAGCCATTCCACACTGCTCGCTCTCCAGCGCTGAATCCTTGGTCTTGTTCAACCAGCTTGTACTTAATTTTCTTTGTAATAAAACATTTGATTCATTAGCATCTAAGTCTTGAGCTGAATTTTGAACACGCAAGGACCCATTTGGGCCCGACAAGAAATACTTTGCACCACTGAGGGCATCAAAACTCTCGTCAATCCTTGGCAAAGGAAATGCATCACGTCTTGTCTTGGCATTTAACTTTCTATAATCCACACACAAACGTAATGAACCATCAGTCTTACGCACCAAAACCACCGGAGAAACATAAGCACTCACACTCTCTTGGATGACACCCTTTTTCAACAACTTTGCGATGTGTTCTCTAACTTCCTGATATTGATTTGGTGGAATACGTCTGTATGGCATATGGATGATGAGGTACATCATCAGTCAGTTGAATTTCGTGCTGCACTCTATCTGTGAAACCCAAGTCATCATCTTCCAGCGCAAACACACTTGAGTACTTGCCAAGCAAAGCTTTCAATTGTGACTGCTGTTCAGATGTTCCCCCCAACTCCATCCGGTTAAACACAAACTGAGTCTCATCCTCGGGTTCCCCAACTGCTGTTATGATTATCTGCTCAGTGTCAGCAGCAATTCTTTGGAACTTCACATTACAAGAGGTGTCACCACCAAGACCTTCTACCGGAGACACAACACCCACACGAGCTCTAGGTTGCAGCCAAAGATCTTCTGACGAAAAGTTAAGAACCCTTACAGGATACACTGACATGTCTGCTGGAACCAAGGTCGGTATTATTACCAAACCTTCAGGTAAATAGGTATTTGTGGGCTCCACCACCACATTTCCAACACTTCTCTTTCCCATCACTCTTCCCTTTACCAGAACAGTAGTTGCTGACCAAGCCGGCACATGGACAGGAGTTTTACCCACAATTCGAGCCACTGACACCTTTTCCACACCTTCGACCGACTGGGCCTCCTGGAAGGCTACCCTCCAGTTAGAATCATCACTCAAGTGAGAGGGTCACTCCTGAAGATCTTCTATGACTCTGTGGTGGCATCAGCAATCCTGTACGGTGTCCGGCACAATCGATTGGTTTGGTGTATCTTTGACTATTAAGAATCCACACTCCGGCAATATTATTCCCATCTCCTCCACAGCTAACTCAACATAACCTACATAGGGAATTTCTAACCCATTTGCTGCTGTGATCTTCAACCAATTTGAGGTGGACTGGACACTCCCTTCATCCACTAAGGAATTTTCCTTGAAAAAGCCTTCTGAAATCGTGCTAACCTGACTGCCAGTGTCCAACAAGGACGATGCAGATTCCTTTGATCTTCAATACCACCGTAGGACATGTACCGACAGCACGTTCCAAAAACCTATCTCTCAGATTTCAACGGCACACCTTCATCAACAACCCCTTGAGTTGCTTGACTCAAAACCACAGAAGGATCAGTGGTGTTTTGCCCCTCTGGTGTCCTAGCGACCACTTTCGAACCCCCACCTTGTTTCACGTTGCAACGTCTCGCAATATGCCCAGCCCGGTTGCATTTAAAACAGATAGCTTCCCCCTCTTCCGTAAACCTTGGAACAGATTTTACAAAAGACGTCGTTTTTGTTGGAACCGACGCAGACTGACTACCTATGGGGAGTTGTGGTCCAGTGGTAGGGGGGACATGGACTCGTGTCCGAAAGGTTGCAGGTTCGAATCCCCCCTACTACTACTCTGCAACTAAGTGTCCTTGGGCAAGACACTGAACCCCACATGCCCCCCACTGCTCCGGGTTTGTGTGTGTTCACTTCACTGTGTATGTGCACTTTCACGGATGGGTTAAATGCAGAGCACGAATTCAGTATGGTCCCTAGTGGCCATATTGCCGTCACCTTTAACAGCTTTAGTCAGTTCTGAGATAGTCTGCTCCTGCTCATTAATTCTCCT
>QKNR01016524.1:8393-22995 GCA_028031935.1 Paedocypris micromegethes | reverse complement strand
CACTCACACACACACAAACACACACTCACACACATACACACACACACACACTCACTCACACACACTCACAAACACACTCTCACACACACACACACGCACACACACACTCTCACACACACAAACCTGACGTGAGGTGTGTGTGTGTGTGTGTGTGCAGAGGAAGCGTCACTATTGGCTGCTGGACAGCAGGAGTGTGTGTCTGTACCTGGACGAGAGCAGCTGCAGGTTGTACCAGGTGTGCGGCGGCGTGGGCGTGGCTGGGCGTGTCTCGTGGCTCTGCGCTCTTCTCAGTGGGTGTGGCATGTGCAGGAGGTGCGGCTGTCGGAGGTGCTGCAGGTGCGCGGGGCGGGGCAGCTGGGCGGGGCACAGGAGCACTCACTGGAGCTGGTGACCGCCGCGCTGGTGTACTACGTGTTTGCGGGGGAGGAGGGGCCTAGCTGGGTGTCGGCCCTCAGACTGGCCCTGAGGCCGGTGCAGGACGCCGCTGCAGGTAGGTTTGAGTTGTGCTGAAGGTCACGGGGTCAAATCTCAGGCCAGTTTACACATCTAGTGACGAGCGAGTGACGTGCCACGTACCGTCTGAACACCAGGGAGCGCTGAGACACACCCCTCAGCCACACCCCTCAATCACACCCCTCAGCCACACCCCTCAGCCACACCTCTCAGTCACACACCCCAGTCACGCCCCTCAGTCACACCCCCCTGTCACACCTCTCAGCCACACCCCCCAATCACACCCCTAAGCCACACCACTCAGCCACACCCTTCCGCCACATCCCTCAGTCACACACCCCCAGCCACACCCCTCAGTCACACACCCCTCAGTCACACCACAGTCACGCCCCTCAGTCACACCCCTTAGCCACACCTCTCAGTCACACTCCTCAGCCACACCCCTCAGTCACACACCACAGTCACCCCAACTAGGTTAATTGCATCTTTGCTCGACTGAAACTGTGTGTGTGTGTGTGTGTGTCAGGAGACGCTCAGTGCCCGGACAAGACGCAGGTGACCGCTGCCGCCACCGTGAGTGTGTGTTCCAGCGGGTGAGTGTGTGTGTGTGTGCGGCAGGACGTCGGTGAGCAGTATCAGATCTTCTCGGAGGAAGTCTTGGGCTCGGGTCAGTTCGGTGTGGTTTACGCGGGCGTGCACAGGCTAAGCGGGCGCGAGGTCGCCGTCAAGGTCATCGAGAAGGCGCGGTTCCCCAGCGAGAGCCAGACCAGGAACGAGGGCTTGATCCTGCAGGTGTGTGTGGCGGTGTGTGTGTGTGTGTGAGGCTGTGTAACTGTGTGTGTGTCAGAAACTGTCTCACCCGGGGGTGATCGCGCTGGAGCAGATGTTCAGCACCACACTGCGCACGTTTGTGGTCATGGAGAAGCTTCACAGCGACATGCTGGAGATGATCCTGTCTCAGGAGAACGGCCGACTGACGGAGCGATCCGCCCGCTTCTTCACCGTCCAGGTGAGCCGGCCACGCCCTGTCTGACCCGCTCCGTGTCTCACCCTATCCTCGTCTCGACATCTCCTAGTCTAACCCTCTCCTCATCTCACCCTCTCTGTGTCTCGCCCTCTTTTCGTCTTGCCCTCTCCTTGTCTCACCCTCTTTGTGTCTCACCCTCTCTGTGTCTCACCCTCTCTGTGTCTCACCCTCTCCTCATCTCACCCTCTCTGTGTCTCGCCCTCTTCTCGACTCACCCTCTCCTCGTCTCACCCTCTCCTCGTCTCACCCTCTCTGTGTCTCACCCTCTCTGTGTCTCACTCTCTCTGTGTCTCACCCTCTCTCTGTCTCACCCTCTCTGTGTCTCACCCTCTCTCTGTCTCACCCTCTCTGTATCTCACCCTGTGTCTCACAGTTTCTCACCACAGTTTCTCTCTGTGTCTCACCCTCTCTGTGTCTCATCCTCTCCTCGTCTCACCCTCTCTGTGTCTTGCCCTCTGCTAGTCTCACCCTCTCTGTGTCTCACCCTTTCTGTGTCTCATCCTCTCCTAGTCTCACCGTCTCCTCGTCTCACCGTCTCCTCGTCTCACCCTCTCTGTGTCTCACCCTCTCTCTGTCTCACCCTCTCTGTGTCTTGCCCTCTGCTAGTCTCACCCTCTCTGTGTCTCACCCTCTCTGTGTCTCACCCTCTCTGTGTCTCACCCTCTCTGTGTCTTGCCCTCTCTCTGTCTCACCCTCTCTCTGTCTCACCCTCTCTGTGTCTTGCCCTCTCTCTGTCTCACCCTCTCTGTGTCTCACCCTCTCTCTGTCTCACCCTCTCTCTGTCTCACCCTCTCTGTGTCTCACCCTCTCTGTGTCTCACCCTCTCTGTGTCTCACCCTCTCTGTGTCTCACCCTCTCCTCGTCTCACCCTCTCTGTGTCTCACTCTCTGTGTCTCACCCTCTCCTCGTCTCACCCTCTCTTAGATCCTGGAGGCTCTGAGGTACCTGCACTCGCGACACGTCGTGCACTGTGACCTGAAGCCGGAGAACGTGCTGCTGGCCTCCACCCACGCCCTGCCACAGGTCCGCCCCCTCCCGCCCCGCCCGGTCACGCCTCACACACGCCCTCTCTGTTCTCAGGTCAAGCTGAGTGACTTTGGCTTCGCCCGCATCATCGGCGAGAAGTCGTTCCGGCGCACCGTGGTGGGCACAGCGGCGTACCTGGCACCCGAGGTCATCAGCCAGCAGGGCTACAACCGCGCGCTGGACATGTGGGCGATGGGCGTGGTCCTGTACGTCAGCCTGAGCGGAACCTTCCCCTTCAACGAGGACGAGGACGTCCAGCAGCAGATCACCAACGCCTCCTTCATGTACCCGCGCCAGCCCTGGTCCCTGGTGTCGCTGGAGGGTGGGTGTGTGGGCGGGGCTCCTCAGGGGGCGGGGCCTCACCTGTTGCTCTCTCTCTTCCAGCCGTGAACCTGATCAACAACCTGCTGCAGGTGGTGGTGCGGCGGCGCTTCAGCGTGGGCAAGGCGCAGGGTCACGCTTGGCTTAAGGTGCGGCACGTGTGGGGCGGCGGCTTGATGATGATGATGTCATTGTGTCTTTACACTCCCGCAGAACTTCCAGCTGTGGTGTGACCTGCGCGAGTTTGAGCGGCGGCTCGGCCTGCGTTACCTCACTCACGCGGCGGACGACCAGCACTGGAGGAGCCACGCCCGCGACCACGCCCTCAGCCTGCCTCCACATCTGGCTGAGGAAGAGAGCGACGCCGGGCACACGCCAGACACCTGACGCTAACGTGGCCCGTGAATCTCTTCACGTCTTTGTTTTTATATGTGAGACGGTTAAAACCGTGAAAAGTGCCTTACAAATGCTCAGAACTTGAACGTATTAATAAAAAGATCAAACAATGTGTTTTGTCTCAAATGTTTACTATCAGCCAGGTGTAAGGGTTTGAGCAGACCTCTTCGGGGACTTTTATTCTATAGTAGAATTTGTCGGGGACTTTTATTTGATTGCTTTTCCGCCGTAGTTCGGCGACTTTTGGCTTTTTCTTCGAAGTCGTACTTCCGGTGACGTCATTATCATCGTGCGATCCGGAAATGGACACTAACAGAACGGCGACGGTATGAGCGAACGCGTAATAATAATAACGGTTGTCGCCACATTGCACGTTTTGTAAAATCTATTTTTAATCACCAATAAAGTGTTTCGTGTCAACGTTGCAGATTCATTCAAAATCCAACTTTTGAGGTCGCGGTGGTGCTCGCGCGTGTCCGTGTCGGAACAAAACGTGTTTATAACGGTGGAAGTGACGGTGATGTGGTGTTTACAGCTCGAGTTTGCGGTGCAGATGCCGTGTGAAGAGTGTGCGGCTCAAATCAAGACCGTTCTGCAGAAAGAACCGGGTCAGAACACACACACACTGACACACACACGCACTAACACACACTCACACTGACTCACACACACTCACACTGACACACTCACACACACTGACACGCACTCACACTGACACTCACACACATACACTCACACTGACACACACACGCACTCACACTGACACACACACACACACTGACACGCACTCACACTGACACACTCTTTCTCACACACTCACACTGTCAAACTCTCACACACACAAACACTTTACATTTGGCAGACGCTTTTATCCAAACACACACTCTCTCACACACATACTCACACTGACACACTCTCACAGACACACACACTCACACTAACACACTTTAACATTCAGTCTCACACACACACACACACTCACACTGACACACACACTCTCACACACTCACACTAAGACACACACTCACACACTCTCTCACACGCACTAACAGTCTCGTGTGTGTGTGTGTGTGTGAGCAGGGGTGCGGTCTGTGCGTGTGGACGTGGCGCGTGAGCAGGTGCTGGTGGACACGTGTGTGTCGTCTCTGCGTGTGCAGCAGCTGATCGAGAGCTCGGGCGGACGGGCGGTGCTGAGGGGGATGGGCAGCGCTGAGGCCGACGCCCCGGGTGAGGAGCCGACGCCCCTCCTGCGCTAGACAATCTAAACACGTGTGTGTGTGTGTCAGATCTGGGCGCAGCGGTGGCGATGGTGGGCGGGGCGGGGCCGGTGCAGGGCGTGGTGCGTTTCCTGCAGCTGTCACACGAGCGCTGTCTGATCGACGGCACCATCGAGGGTCTGACGCCCGGAGCTCACGGCCTACACGTGCACGAGCGCGGAGACCTGAGGCGCGGCTGTGAGAGGTGAGTGTGTGTGTGTGTCTGTGTGTGTGTGAGAGAGAGAGACAGAGTGTGTGACTGTGTGAGAGAGAGAAACAAAGAAAGTGTGTGTGAGGGAGAGAGAGCGAGTGAGTGTGTGTGGTGTCTGTGTGAGTGAGTGAGAGAGAGTGTGTGTCTGTGTGAGGGTGTGTGAGAGAGAGACGGAGAGAGAGTGAGTGTGTGTGTGTGTGTGTATGTGTGTGTTGCTGGGCGTGTCACTCACCTCATTAACCCCTGTGACCTCAGCTGCGGGAATCACTTCAACCCGCACAGGAAGCAGCACGGAGCGCCGCAGGATGCTGAGAGGGTGAGGGGCGTGGCCGGAGGCGTGGGGGCGTGTCTGACGTGTGTGTGTGTGTGTGTGTGTGCAGCACGCGGGGGATCTGGGGAACATCAGCGCTGGAGACGACGGCAGAGCCTCCTTCAGACTGGAAGACCCGCAGATCAAGGTCGCCGCCCCCTTCTGCACGGGCGGGGCAGCGCTCTGAGGCGTGTCTGCTGTTGCAGGTGTGGGACGTGATTGGTCGATCGCTCGTGGTGGATTCTGGGGAGGATGATCTGGGCCGCGGGAATCACCCACTGTCCAAAGAGACGGGGAACTCTGGCCACAGGTGGAGCCACGTCCTGTCCTTCTCTCTCTCTCTCTCTGTCTCTCTCTGTCTCTCTCTCTGTCTGTCTCTCTCTCTCTCTCTCTCTGTCTGTCTGTCTGTCTCTCTCTGTCAGTTTGTATCTGTCAATCTGTCGGTCTCTTTCTTTATATCATGCACTGATTTGCACTCTTTTTCGTTCTATGTTTTGCTCTTCTTACTCTCTCACTCTCTCTGTCTCTCTCTCTCTTTATACCATGAACTGATTTGAAGTCTTTTTCGTTCCATGTTTTGCTCTTCTCTCTCTCTCTCTCTCTCTCAGACTGGCGTGTGGAATCATCGCTCGCTCAGCCGGGTTGTTTCAGAACCAGAAACGCTTCTGTGCCTGTGATGGTGTGACACTGTGGGAGGAGAGAGACCGACCCATTGCTGGTAAAGGCCGTCAGGGGCCCGAGGGTCCGGCCGCTCACCTGTGACCCAGAGAGAGAGAGAGAGAGAGAGAGGAGAGAGAGAGAGAGAGAGAAGAGAGAGACGACAGACAGAGAGAGAGAGAGACACAGAGAGAGAGAGACAGACAGACAGAGAGAGAGAGAGAGAGAGGAGAGAGAGGAGAGAGAGAGAGAGAGGAGAGAGAGAGAGAGAGCAGGAGAGAAGAGAGAGAAGAGAGCAGAGAGAGAGAGAGAGAGGGAGGCTGATGAGGTCCAGCTCGTCTTCTCTTCATCATACTTGAATAACACAATCAGCTGCTCGTGCCAATGTAAAGTTAATTCTGTAAATAAATCTGTCTGTTGTTATTGTTGTGGTGTTGTTCGCCCGCTGTGACCCTCGTGGACACGCCCCACTGTCCCACCCACAGTGACGGTTTAGGATTACAGTAATCTCTCGCTACTTCGCGGTTCGACTATCGCAGATTCACTGCATCGCGGATTTTTTTTCTTTGTTACGTTTATTCGCGGATTCATTTTTTCTTGATGTAACGCGTCGGCCCGGCCACGCAAACCAAAAAGCAAACCAAAGAGACGATCAAACGGCGTCGGAGACGGAATCCCCCCAGTCAAACACTCTGAAAATGTATATCTCCGCGGGGACGACGCGTGCGGTGGAAAGATGTTTGTTAACATTACTTTAATAAAGAATACTATGCGAAAAAAGTGTTTAAAGGTCTGAATAAGTGTTAAGTAAATACTTAAATGTGCCTCTACTTTGCAGATTTTCACCTATCGCGGTCGGGCTTGGAACGTCTCTACTGCGGTAAACGAGGGATTACTGTAGTAAGAATCTCAGTACATGAAAACGATTGAGTGACGACAACAGCGCGGATAGTTTGTACTCTTTAATGCACATGTTTCATTTCTGTTTGTTTCAATGAGTCACGCGTTTTTTGTCAAGATTTAATCCCAAGAAAAGTGAGTTTATGACTATAACCACTAGGGGCAGTGTGAACGACTAAAGTTTCCATCCAGTGAGGCGACACACACCCGGAGCAGTGGGCAGCTCGAGCCGTGTCTGGATCAGCTGTAGAACCACCGGACCGGGACTAGAACCTGTAACAGGGTGTCCGGTCGCGGTACAAAAACGTCCTTTTACACGAAAACGTCGCGCCAAAAACACCGTTTTTTCTGACCGTCTGACGTGGATCGACGCGCGAACGGAACACGAGTGTCCGAATGATCGCGAGGTCGCGTCCGGTGTGTTTCCCGCGGAGCCGCATCAGAGCGGAAGTGACCGACCATTTTGAAACCCCGCACCGCTGAGGTAAGATGGAAGGTTTCTCTCTCTCTCCGCGCGCGCCTGTGTGTTCGAACGCTTCTCGTAAATCACGACCGGGAATGGAGCGCGAGCGTTGACCGAAAGAAAACACACACACGGAAACACTGAGGAAAGAGTGTGTGAGGAGAAAGAGACGCGCGCGTGAGGGAAACGGGCGTCGGAAGTCGAGCGTTCGGTGTAAATCTGAGCGAGTTGCTTTGTTGAGAGAAACACGGCGCTTTACACGACACGTGATTGTGTGTGTGTGTGTGTGTGTGTGTGTGTGTGTGTCCAGCGCGATGGACAAGGGTCACACGGTCAAGCTGTTCGTGGGGAACCTGGCGCTGGACACGACGCAGGAGGAGCTGTCCAGCATCTTCGAGGCCTACGGGCAGGTGGTCAGCTGCAGCGTGCTCAGGCAGTTCGCCTTCGTCCACCTCCAGGGCGACGGGGCCGCTGACCGCGCCATCCGCGAGCTGAACGGCCGAGAGTTCAAAGGTCGCAACCTGGTGGTGGAGGAGTCCCGGGGTCGCCCGCTTCACTCCACCAAGGTGTTTGTGGGCAACCTGAGCAGCATGTGCACCACCGAGGACCTGCAGGAGCTGTTCCAGACC
Organism: Paedocypris micromegethes; assembly: GCA_028031935.1. NCBI lineage: Eukaryota > Metazoa > Chordata > Actinopteri > Cypriniformes > Paedocypris > Paedocypris micromegethes. The sequence goes on along the minus strand of QKNR01016524.1, from coordinate 15,346 downwards.
TTCGGCAAAGTGCTGGAGTGCGACAAGGTCAAAGGTGAGAGGCCTGAGCAGTGGTCATCTTCTAGACAGAGATGTCATGTTTAGTTTCACTCGCGGTCTTCTGACGGAAACTCAGTTTAGTTTTAGTCCCAATTTAGTCATCTTGAGATTTTCAAGTTCTAGTCTAATCTTAGTCGACTAATTTACAGTGTAGATTTAGTCAACGAAAATATAAGTGCTATGTATTCTAAATGCAGTGTTGTGCAAGCTAATGTGTTACTTATTACTTATTAGTGTTTGTAAAAAGTAACATTAAGTTACATTACGATATTACTGTCTCAGAAATGTAATAATATATGACATTACTTCTGTATTACTTTCAAGTTACTTGCACCAAAATAATAATAATTTTACTCAGAGCGCACATGTGAATATGTAAGAGAATTGTTGCTTTTTATTCATTGATCGTCTGGTTGTTGGTGTTTAAGTAAATGACTGTGATTATCACTATGACTATGACAAGACAAAGAGCAGTGAGCAGGTAAAAAAAACCTCTTTAACGTGGAAAAAACCCCGGGGAAAGTAAGTAGAAGTAGTTATTAACAACCTAAAATAACAAAATGTACCTTTTAATCTGTGGCCTATCCAAGCTACCAATAACAATACACAGTCTATACTTATACAGTGACCATGTATTTTGATTTTCAAAAAAGAAATTTGCGCGGCCTCGAGGCAAATTCACACAGGCGTCTCAGAGGTTGATGAACATGCTTTAATGTGCTTCAATGATGCTAAACTATAATTTAGTTTAAATAAATGGCTTACATTTTAAAAACCAGTAAAAACTTAAATATGTAACACATTTAGTCACACTTTAATGAATAGTGTTTGAATTTGAACAATGTTTAAAAAAAATGGATCAATCGTCCCGTATTTCTTGAAAACGAGACGCGCAATTTCATTCTCAAATATTCCGTTCTCAAATAATTTAAAGCACGGGTTGCGAAATAGAAGAGGGAAAACTCTTCTCTTTGTGATTATCGTGAATTGATGAAATCCGCCCGGATGTCTGGGGAAAAGAGGACGCTTGTCAACCCTAATAATTAACATTAATACGTGTTAAAAGTATTGTAGACATAAAGCAATTTCCCTTCAATATCTGTGAATAACTTGGGTATATTTGATATCAGACACAACATGACTGTGTAAACTTCAGTGCGTTTTATTCATTTTGAATGACTCACCACACGATACTGTCCTGGTCTCTGGCCATAAAGTGCAGACGACATTGTTGTTGTTTCTTTCTCTGCCCAGCGTTACTTGCATGTAACGAGTAATATATTACTGAAAATACTATAAGTAATAAGTTACACTACTGCGTTACAGCAAAAAGTAATATATTATTGTAATATGTTACTTTTGTAAAGTGTTACTCCCAACACTGTCTAAATGTTTACTAAAGTTGCTATGTCTGAGAAGTCTGAATGCGGAGTTAACCACAAACATATAACATATATAGAACAAAGATCTCATTTGGAAAAACATTTCTTGTTCTTGAACTTATTTTTATGCACTTTTCTTTCAATCCAAATAAATGTATTCTCATAACTGAAACCTCAACAAAGAGAATAATAAATACAGTAAAATAAAATTAATTATAATTGCATCACGTTTATAAGTAACAAATGGTTGCACGGTGAATAAAGTAGTTTCATCAGCAGAGTTAGCTTCAGGTGTGTTGTGTTTCTGCTGGTGATTGTTGCTCCACACGCGACGTACAGATCGTTTTTCTAAGATTGAGTCTAATGTAAAATAAATCCATATATCTGAGCGTTTGTTCCTGCCGGAGAAGACGTTACTGAAGACACTGGCCTGTATAACTCCCTCACCAGCTCACCCAGTCACCGTGTTTGTCCTGCAGCTGAAAGACGCCGTGTCCTGATTGGTTCTCTTTGCGTTTGCGCGTGCCTTTCTCCACAAGCTCGAATTATGACTGGACGTCGTCACGAAAGGCACTTTAGTTTCGTTTTTACTCGTTGACAAAAGTGTGGAGTTTTTATATAGTCCACGTCCGAAAATTTCTCATCACCGAAATGATGACTGTGGATGCGTGTGTCTCCGCCCGCAGGATACGCCTTCGTGCACATGGAGAACAAGGAGGACGCGCTGCAGGCCATCGAGGCCTTACACGGGACGTCCTTCAAGGGCCGGCCGCTGTCGGTGGAGCTGTCCAAGGTGCAGCCCAGCAAGCAGACGCCCAGCGGCAAGATCCCCTGCGTCAGCTGCGGCAAGCAGGGTCACTACGCGGGCGAGTGTCCGGCGGGAAAACCCACGCTGGAGCAGTACCAGAGCCAGGCCGCCGTGCTAGCCGCCGCAGCCGCCGCCGCCGCGGGCCTCCCCCTGCAGGTGCAGCAGAGCGTCCACAACTCCGTCTACAACACCTCCTCCTTCGACCCCACCTACGCCGCGCTGACCGGCCTCACGGCGGGCGGAGCCAGGGCCGAGGGCGGGGCGGCGGTGACCCCGGCGGTGTACGGCGCTCTGGCCAATCAGGTGTACGGGACGGTGGCCAACCAGCTGTACGGCGGGACGGTGGCGGGCGCTGGGGCCGCGGCGCAGGTGTACGGGTCGGTCAGCCCCGCCCTCTACGGGCAGATGAGCGGCGCGGCGGCGTACGGGCATCAGATGTACACGCCCGCCGTGGCCAATCCCGTGTTTCTAGCGGCCGGCATGGAGGGCGCCGCCGCCGTCAACCCCGCCTACACGGTGGCACCCACGCTCTACTCGGCGTCTCCGGCCTACGGGGCGCTGGGCGCGGCAGACCAGGCGGCCATTTTTGAGGCGGCGCGGGCGCACTACTTTGCCCAGGGGCAGCAGGTTCTGTCGGAGCAGCAGCAGAGCAAGAGCGGCGAGGGGCGTGACCGGAGCCCCCTGAGGAGGGCGACGCCGCTCCTGCCCGACCCCGTCATCAAGCCCTTCATATACCAGCGGGCCAAGCGCCGGGCACTGCTGCCCACGCCCGCGGGCCGAGAAGAAGCCGCCGCCACACAGGACGAGGACGCCGTAGCCCGGTGAGTGACCACACCACTGACCCGGGTCGACGCGTCTGTCCCAAAAATGACATGAGTAAGTCAAGTCAACTTTATTTATAAAAACACTTTTCAAACAGCAGACTGACCAAAGCGCTTTACATTAAAAAACAATCACATAATCAAAAACCTGATCACAGTAAAATGAACAAATAAATATCCATATTACTGAAAAGCACACAAAAAATTAAAACGACTAAAGTGAACGATTAAAATGATCTAAAAATAAAAACCACATTTCATGCTGGGTCATATGGGTTTTTAGCATCGATTTAAAATTTGTCAGGGTAGGTGCCTATATCAATATGAATTACTTTACTGTTTAAGACAGGTTTAGTACAAAGTGCAGCGATCTGAGCAAGAACATGGAACAAGTGCAATTCTCTGCCTTTTCTTTTTGTATTCCCCTTCGCTTTTGCTCAATTCCTCTTCTCTTCTCTTCTCTTCTCTTCTCTTCTCTTCTCTTCTCTTCTCTTCTCTTCTCTTCTCTCTTTTACACATTTTCTGTCTTGGGCCCTAAACCGCACCATTTTTAAAAAATGTATACTGTTAATTAGATGCTTCTGTCTAAAGCAACTTACATGACATTTAAAATTAATCAAGATTAGTAAAAATTGTACAGTTCTTCCAGAGAATCAAACCAATGATCTCTACTAACGTCTCGTCCTGATCTTGAGAAGCTCTGGCACTATTACACAAAGTGTCTGGCAGCTTTGTCATGGTTCCCCTGCATTGTCTGGTTTGCTTTGTTCAAAATTAATCAGTCTGTTAAAATCATGGTAATAATAAAGGAACATTTACCGTCCAAGTGCTAATAATGTAATATGTTACAAATAAAATAAGCGAAGAGCAGCGTCACAGTAGTGACTTCATCAAAGTGCCGTAGTAAAGTTATTTACTCACTAAAACACTTTTCACCTTACAAAAATGCATTAAACACGTTTTGAAATAAATGTAATGCAGCAACAAAAATGGAAATACAAAAATATATTTAATATTAAATGTTAAGTATTCATTTAATTTAGGCTGATAAAAGTATCCAGACATTCTTGAAGACCATGAAAAATGACATCAAATAAGGGACTTCAATCGTCTATTTAGATGTTTCACAACTTGGAGAGAAGTTGAGGAACTTTGTGTGTGAGGCTGCGTCTTGCGTCCGATATGTTCTTGAATGATATTCAAGTAATATTCACGATAGTAGCTTGTAGTTTCAATAAACCGCAGCTTGAGACTATTAAACAGAAATCAAAAATGGAACCACAAGTAATGAGAAGGTTTCTCAAATCAAGACTTTTTGTCTCTGATGGCCCTGATGGTTTTAAAAGTACGTTCGGGTTATTTATACGGACGAGACGCACGGCATCATGAGTGTGTGTGTGTGTGTGTGTGTGTGTGTGTGTGTCAGGTACTACGCGGAGTATTACCAGCAGCTGCAGCAGTACCCGCAGTACCAGTACGCCTACCCCGCTGCCAACCCCTTCGCGGCGGTGCCCGCCCTCTCCGCTCTGCCCGGTCAGCCCGTGGCCACGCTGGACGCCCTCAGGCCAGTGCTGCCCGCCGCCTCCGTGCCTGCCGCCATCGCCATGGCAACACCCCGCGTGTATGAGCCTCCGCCGATGCCGCCGTCGCACAAGGATCCCCTCCGCCGCCCCGAACTCGCCCTACACACCCCCGAGACACCCTTCCGATAGTGTGCCACGCCCTCTCGCCTCGCCTCGCCTCTCCTCCTCGTGCTGCCGCTCTGCGCGTGTGTGTGTGTGTGTGTGTGAGGCCACTGGATCTCTGACCTTGGTCCTGGTCACACACTCGTGTAGATGCGTGTGTGTGTAGCGCGTGGCCGAGTGTGTGACGCGCGGGACCAGGGTTGGAGAGCGTTCTGCGTGTGTGTGTGTGTGTGTGTGTTCTCTGGTGTGGAGTGTGTTGTGACGTCGACCACCTCGCACACGCATACTCACCCCCCCCCCCGGACCGCCCGTACCCCGCCCACCACCCCACCCATCCTGTAAGCTGAAAGACACTGTGACTCCGCCTCCCGCCGCCGCCGCTGGGTGCAGCTCAGTTTTTGTAATGGTCGTGTTTTTTTACTGGAGCGTCCAGAGAGACGCTTTTTAAACCGCCGCGGTGTGTTTACTTCTTTACTGTCTTTAATTAACAGCCAATTAGCGGGGTCGTCTATGGCCTGCGATCTCCTGCCTCAGACGTGTGTGTGGTTGTGTGGTGTTTTTAACCGTGGCCGGAGGTGTGTCGTCTGCTGTGATTCGCCATTAAAGACTCGGGAGGATTCCGACAGTTTCTTCTGTCTTCCTGCACATTCATGTCCTGCTCTCTGTCTCTCTCTCTCTCTGTCTGTCTCTCTCTCTCTCTCTCTCTCTCTCTCTCTCCTGTCTCTCTCTCTCTGTCTGTCTCCTCGTCTCTCTCTCTGTTCCGTCCGTCTCTCTCTCTCTTTGTCCTTCTCTCTCCTCTCTCTGCTCCGCTCTCTCTGTCTCTCTCTCTCTCTCTCTCTTATGGTCTCTCTCTCTCTCTCTCTCTTCTGTCTCTCCTCTCTCTCTCTCTCTCCTCTCTCTCGTACTCTCCTCTCTCTTCGTCTCTGTCTCTCTCGCTCTCCCAGGTATTCTCCGTCTCTCTCTTTTCTCTCTCTAGACTTGTCTCAGGTCCTCTCTCCTTCTCCTCCGTCTCTCCTCTCTCGTCTCTCTCTGTCACTCCCTCTCACTCTCTCTCTCTCTGCTGTCTGCTTCTCTCTCTCTCTCTCTCTCTCTCTCTGTCTCATCGTGCTGCCTCTGCCGCTCTTGTCTGGGGGTCTTGTGGTTGGGAGCGTGGCGTGGCCGTGTGTGTGTGTGTGTGTGTGTGTCTCTCCATCACGCTGTTCTCAGAAGAGAAGACTTAAAGATCCGCGTGATCTTTACGGGCCGTGACGCCGTTCCTCTCCCGCGGCGCCTCCGTTCCGCTTCAGCTTTTTGCCCAGTGCCATTTCTGATGTTTCATGACTGTTTTTCCTTTGTGAAACGACCAGAAGCGTTTGATCGGAGCAACGAAAAGCAGCACAAGGACTAGAGACTGATGCCGCGCTCGCCCCGTCTGCGGAGGGGGTAAGTCTGAGCCTCGCCCACCCTCCCGGAGAGCAGGGCGGCGCCGCGCGGACATGATGGCGCTCGCGGTGTGTGATGTTCCGACTGAAGCAGGTGCGGCGGATCCGCGGCGGTGCTGGTGTGGGGGGGAAGACTCTCTCTCCACTCAGGTAAAGCACTGCCCCGCCCCTCGCCCCCCCCCTCTCTCTCCACCGGTACCTGCTTTGTTTCTCCCGCCACCTCCGCCGCGGTTCCAGGGTCCCGCTGCCTTCCCCTGCGCGTGTGTGTGCGTGTGTGTGTGTGTTCTCAATCCCGGTAGTCCCCGCCCACTCAGGCTTTCCCACCCTCGTTCGTCGCCGCCCTCTTCTGCGCTCCTGTCATGTCGCCTGGTCTGATTTATTGGTTTGGACAGAGAGACCGAAGGAAAGAAGGAAGGTGAATCCTGATTGGTGGAGATGTGTAGACGGGCCCTCCCCCCTCAGTCGACGCCCGTGTGGTTATAACCCCTCTAGAGTCTCACTCTGCTGTGATTTATAATCTAGACCACAGATCAGAAGCAGGTAACCACAGGTGGTGTGTCAGAAGGGCGTGGCCGTCACCACCTCTCTGCATGACGCTGACGTGTGTGTGTGTGTGTGAGTTGTTGTATCTCCACCGGCTTCTGCATGAACGCCGCACGCTTGCCACAATAAACCAGTGCTACCACAGCAGCGTCTCGTGTGGCTTGTGTCTCTCCGGCGCGGGCGTGTCTCTCCAGGGCGGAGCGGGCGTGTCTCTTCTTCCTGCGGCGGGCGTGTCTCTCCGCGCGGGCGTGTCA
>QKNR01015965.1:0-21128 GCA_028031935.1 Paedocypris micromegethes | reverse complement strand
CTGGGTCATTTTCTGGAAGAACTAGATATGCTTTTGTCTTTCTTTCCTGAAAATGGCTCTCCACTAGTGGTCCTGGGAGACTTCAATATCCACCTCGACAAACCACCTGCAATTGATTTTCTTAATCTGACTTGTTCATTTGATCTCAAACTTTGCAGCACTGGTGCAAACCACAAAGCAGGGAAGCAATTGTATCTAATTCTGGCACGCAACTGTCTGGCTATCAATCACATGATCACCCCTCTACAATCCTCTGACCACTTCTTTGTTCAATTCACTGTTTCACTAACACAAACCATCTCCTTTCGTCGCAATCTCCGTTCCCTGTCTCCAACCCACTTCTCCTCTCTCGTCGCTAATTCTCTACCTCCTCTCTCCCACTTCTCTCCACTTGATCTAGATATCGCTACTGACACTCTCAGCTCCACCCTAACAACATGTCTTGATAACACCTGTCCTCTCATCACTAAACCTTCCTGCGCCTGGCTTACTAACACCCATCGCAGCTTTAGAGCTAAACTCAGGGCTGCAGAAAGGAGATGTCGAAAAACCAAAAACCTTTCTGACCTGAACAGCTACCAAGCTTTACTTTCATCTTTCTCTTCCGATGTCTCAGCCGCTAAGATCAGCTTTTGCCAGAGTAAGATCAACAGTGCCTCAGACATGCGGAAGCTCTTCTCTAACTTCTCCTCCCTCCTCCACCCTCCGCCACCTCCGACTGCCACATCTATCTACGCTAAAGAGTTTGCTCAATTTTGTATTGACAAAGTATCAACAATTAGCAATCAGTTCTCTAATGTGATCTCTCCGCAATATACACCTCCTGCTGCAGATACTGCATCATTTCAAACTTTTTCGCCTCTCTCAAACGAGGGCGTCTCCAAAATCCTTATATCTAGTCGACCTACCACTTGTCCAAATGATCCAATTCCATCTGATCTCATTCAGTCAATCTCTTCAGCTGTTCTTCCAACTCTTACAAAGATCTTTAACATCTCTCTATCAACCGGAACTGTGCCAAGAATGTTCAAACAAGCAGTGGTGACCCCACTACTTAAAAAAACTACCTTGGACCCAAACTCACTTCCCAATTATAGACCAATATCCTTACTACCCTTCATGTCCAAAATTCTCGAAAGAGCTGTTTTTCAGCAATTGACAACGTATTTGACCAACAATGACCTTCTTGACACCAACCAATCCGGATTCAAGAGTGGCCATTCCACAGAGACGGCACTTCTGTCCGTCACTGAAAATCTTAGATTGGCTAAAGCAAATTCCAAGTCTTCTGTTCTCATCCTTCTAGACTTATCAGCCGCCTTTGACACAGTGAACCACCAGATCCTACTATCTGCATTGACAGGACTGGGCATCACCGGCACTGCTCTGGAGTGGTTTCGGTCATATCTCTCTGAGAGAACCTTCACCGTCTCCTTAAAAGGTACAGTATCTGATCCACTACCTGTACCCACTGGTGTTCCCCAAGGATCAGTGCTTGGACCTCTACTCTTCTCCATCTATACAACTTCTTTGAGCAAGGTCATTAACAAACATGGATTCTCTTACCACTCCTACGCAGATGACACACAGCTCTTCACGTCTTTTCAACCAGATGACCAGACCGTCTCCAGCCGAATCTCATCCTGTCTCACAGATATCTCCAACTGGATGACAGAACATCACCTACAACTCAACCTTGACAAGACCGAACTCTTGGTAATTCCTGCTCATCCATCTATCCACCACAACATTACTGTTCAGCTTGGCTCAACCACGTTAACACCAGTCAAGACTGCCCGAAACCTTGGGGTGATGCTTGATGATCAACTTACTTTCTCTGCACACATCTGTGCGACAGCCAGGTCATGTAGATTTGCAAGATCACCAAGATACCAACATCAACAAGATACGACCTTACCTCTCACAATACGCCACTCAGCTTCTAGTACAGGCTCTGGTGATCTCAAGGCTGGATTATTGCAACTCTCTTTTGGCAGGTCTGTCTGTCACCGCAACACAGCCTCAGCAAAGACTCCAGAATGCTGCAGCACGACTGCTCTTCAAACCACCTGAAGGACTCGTGTCACTCCACTGCTCGTCTCTCTGCACTGGCTGCCAATTGCTGCCAGGATCAAGTTCAAAGCTCTATCACTGACCTTCAAGAGCATCACTGGTGCGGCACCATGCTACCTCAACTCCCTGATTCAGGAATACTCTCCCTCACGTAGTCTACCATCTGAGAACCAACGTCGGCTAGTCGTCCCTCTGCAACGCGGCTTGAAATTTCTCGCAAAAACCTTCTCTCGTTCAGTGGCCGTCTGGTGGAACAATTCACCTGTTCCTCCAAGAAAGTCTGCAACCTTCTCAACATTTAAAAAAGCACTAAAAACTGAACTCTTCCACCAGCACCTTAACACTGATTAACCAAAAAAAAAATTCTTTGTCTTGTGTTTCTTGTCTTGTGTTCACTGTTGTTGTTGACTGTCATGCTGTTCTGTCTAGTAAGTTTCCTTATATAGCCTGTGTTGACATCTACTGTAGCCTTTTGTAGACAAATTGCTTCACTTGCTCCTCTTTTTGTAAGTCGCTTTGGATAAAAGCGTCTGCCAAATGACTGTAAAGTAAAGTAAAGTAAAGTAAAGCTTAAAAAAAAAACAACAAATATGAAATGCAGGACAACAAGTCTTTCAGCTCGTTTCGATAATTGAATTGAATTGAATTGAAAAATCCTTTATTAGTCCCACAGCGGGGAAATTTCACGTCACAACAGCAACAACAAATCCAAATAAATAAACAAACATCACCATAACGCACTGCACACATCATAATGAACCAACAAACACAGACCATAATGAACAAGTAGCGCTGCCCGTCTTAAGCATAGCTCCAGTCACCAGTTTAAATTTAAGTTCAAATTGTAGAGTCTAATCGCAGCAGGTAGGAAAGATCTGCGATATCTCTCCTTCACACAGCGGGGGTGAATCAGTCTGCCACTGAAGCTGCTCTCCAGAGCAGACATTGAGTCCACCAGTGGGTGAGAGTCCAGGTCCAGGATGGATGATAGTTTATCCAGGACTCTTCTCTCACCCACCTCCTGCACTGTGTCCAGAGTGCATCCCAGGACAGAGCTGGACTTTTGGATGACCCTGTCCAGTCTCTTCCTGTCTTTGCCTGAGATGCTGCTGCTCCAGCAGACCACACCGTACAGGATTGCTGATGCCACCACAGAGTCATAGAAGATCTTCAGGAGTGACCCTCTCACTCCAAAAGACCGCAGTCTCCTCAGGAGGTAGAGTCTGCTCTGACCCTTCCTGTACAGTGCGTCTGTGTTGTGAGTCCAGTCCAGTTTGTTGTTCAGATGCACACCCAGGTATTTATAAGATTCCACTCTCTCAATGTCCATTCCCTGGATGTGCATCGGTGGGATGACAGCAGACTTTCGCCGGCGAAAATCCACCACCATCTCCTTAGTTTTCCCTGCGTTGATCAGGAGGTGGTTCCGCCGACACCAGTCCACAAAGTCCTGAGTGAGTCCTCTGTACTCAGCATCGTTATCTCCTGTGATCAAGCCAACAATTGCTGAGTCATCAGAGAACTTCTGCAGAACACAGCCGTCCGTGTTGTGTCTGAAGTCTGAGGTGTAGAGGGTGAAGAGGAAAGGAGCCAGTACAGTCCCCTGTGGAGCCCCCACACTGCAGCTCAGAGTGTCAGACACACAGTTCTTGGCTCTCACAAACTGTGGCCTGTTTGTCAGATAGTCCATGATCCACTCCGTCAGATAGAGGTCCACACCAGCCTCCTCCAGTTTGTGTTCCAGAAGCACCGGCTGGATGGTGTTGAAGGCGCTGGAGAAATCAAAGAACATGATCCTCACGCTACTGTCGGGCTTCTCAATAACGCTGTTATTATAATGTAAATGTCTTCATACTCGTGTGGCTCGTTTTCCACTTTTAATTCTGACAAAAACAAACGTGCAGTCAAGATTAGAAACACGGTGAACATCCAGAGGTGTTTCACCTCTTTCAGGACACGCCCCCGCGTCACTGCCCCGCCCGTGCCTGAGTATTGTTCTTCTGACGCATTCTGAAGCCTTACCAAAGCCTTCTGAAGCCTTACCAAAAATTAAAATGACTTCAACTCAGACATTTACAAATGCATATCCAATAAATCAAACACAAATAAAATTCTGCAGGGCAACCATTTAAACTTGAACTTATTTTACAACTTTTAACTTGTTTTCTCCCACATTAAGCGATCGCTGGACTCATCCACCACAACACGCGGCTTGGAAAACAACTGAAAAACAAATGCGTCTAGCAAACGTCACTTTCACCAACACACACAAACACGCAAACCCTGGTGTTTGTACAGGGAAACGCAGGAGCCGCGCGCGCACGCCACTGAAACGCAACAGAAAATAAAGTTTTGATAGATGAGAATACAAGCGTAAAATTAATAACGAAACAAAACGGCTTAGAATTCTGTTGGTTTTTATTCATTTACATTTGATATTGTAAAAATCTGATTCCATACAGAAGCTGCTCTCTAAGGCGAATTACTCCATTCGTAAATACTGAATAGTCGTCGTCATGAGTGTTTCCGCTTGCTAGCGAACTACTGAATATTAAAAGAAGGGCAGGGAAGTTTACGTCCTGACGTCACGACAACGACAAGCATTATCCAATAGAAAACATGGTGTTGTCCGGAGGACAGCTGTGATTGGCTCCAGCTACCAGGAAATGAATGGATTGAAATATGTATTTTTAAAGCTTTGTCTAAGAGCCATATATGACTCGCGACTCCTAGGATCTCGACCCTGCACTAGAAGATCATCGGTGACTCGGATCAGTGCTGTTTCTGTGCTGTGGTGAGATCTAAAGCCTGATTGAAATGTTTCAAACCTATCGTTCTGTTCAAGGAGTTGTCCTGAAGCTACTTTTGCTCTGTGATTAGTGATTTCGTTTGGATGCAGATGAGGCTTCTTAATAAGCGGCTTCATGACTGTTTGAACGCTTGTGGCGCGTGACTTAAAACTAGAGACGGATTTATAATATTCAATATTGGTTTGATAGCTAAGTGTAGGATTTCTTTAGCATGGAAGAGATGTTCTCAAAAGAGGATTGACGAGCCAACAAGCGATCGGCTTTAATAAAAAGTGAACCTTCATTTATCGCGATAAACTGATTCCGAGCCCGACCGCGATAGCTGAAAATCCGCAAAGTAGAGACTTAGTTTAGATTTACGTCGCCCTTTAAATAACGTCTCTCTTTGCTTTCCATTAGCAACTGTTGAATTTCACCCGGCAACAGTTTGTTTTTAACTTTGTTCACAAACACTGCCAATTTATTTTTCACCAAATAAAAAAACTTTTAGCTTCTTTTAACTTTTAGCTTTATTAACTTTGACAATTTAGACTGTATGAATGATGTGTTAGTGTGTTCCTGATGTTCCAGTTTATGAATGATTCCGGTGGCTCTTTTGCTGAAGTGCGTATGTATAATGGTTAAAGTGAACGTTTGTAAAGTATCTGTGAACTAAGTATTGAAGTGACGTGTTTCCTCTGCTCTTGACACAATTATTTAGGTATAGTACATTTAGGGAACAATAAAGCATGCAAAATAAGTTCATCTCCAGAAAATGTTTAACTGTTTCTAGAATTGTAATGGCTTTAGCCAATTGGTTTTGTATTGAATTGATTTTTTTCTTGAAATTAACAAAAATATATTTGTCACGTAATTTCACAACATTAAATCTTAAAGTTGATGAATTGTATCCCCAGACGTCTATACAGTAGTATCAAGTTCAGATAGTTTCTTCAGAAGTTCAAAAGTTGTTTTTGTCTATAGCGCGAGTGACATTCTATGTTCAGTGATGGCTACGGTGGCTGATCTGTTCCATCTGAAGACTAATTGACTTTCAGTACGAATATCAAAAATCTTACCATAAATCTTCCAATAGTAGCCCGGTGTTTAAACGAGACCTGCGGTTAATAGACCAGCTAGTCTCTTCTCAAAATGAGCAAGTGTGAGAGAGAGACAGAACAAGATATAACAAGCACTTATGCTTTTAATTAAATGAAAACTAAATAAAATAAAATAATATATATTTACTGAAACGACGATGAAGACGAGGGTAGATGTATTTACAGTATTTCTGTTTCTTCATTGCTAATGGTTCAAGTTCCCGAAATACAGTAGTTACACAAATCGATGTCATGTTTTTTTTTGTCTATTTTGCTATATGTGGTGAACATGTGGAAATACATGAAAAAACTCGAATGAATAATTTGCGTAAGTCATTAACATTGATTAAGGTTAGGGTTAAAAAATAAAAGTATAAATAAAATAAATAAAGTATAATGTAAAATAAGATGCGTGTAATAATAATAATAATAGTATTACATGTATGCAAAATAAATAAGTTAATATGGTTATGTTTACATCATTAGAATATTCTATTGCATCAGTACATTAGGACCAATCAGAACAGGACAGCTAAATGAAATCTCTACGGCAACCTGAAGTGTATAAATCAATGCTAGTGAAGAAGTTGCCTCAGACGTTCCTTTCTTCCAGTCGAGACGCAAGTGTTTGATCTGCTCTGTACGTTAATAAGAACCATTAAGCAACCAGTAAACTTTAAACTTAACATCAAATGAGTTAGAATGGGTGTGTTATGTGCTATGTGTTTATTATTTGAACTCTTTTTCTGTTTTAGAGGCTGATTGAAGGAGTGAATTATGAAGATTGTTAAGAAAGGCGCCTTGATGTTGGTGGCTTTTCTGCTACTTCAGGATCGTGGTAAGTATTTATTTTAGATATGTTGCTCATAAACGCATTAATGTCACACAAACACACACACACACACACACAGTTTTCAAAATAATAATTGCTGCAAGCAGTGATACCTGGAATTTGTCTTTATACCGATATGATTTATGTAATGATCGGTTTGGATTTGATATTTTATAAAAACAAAGATATTGGTCTAAACACATATTTTCCTCACAGATGTAAAAACTTTTGATGCTGATCATTTTTGTGTATATTTGTGTAACATGGCCAATATCTTTTTATATTTATTGAAATGTAATTCTGGTGTCAAGTTTTATTAAGACAATGCTATTAATAATAATAATTTAAGTTGTTATCATTATTAACGTCATGTGAAACTGGTTTATTGTTTTCTCCGGCTTAACCGATTTATATCATTATAGAGTTGGTATTATGAAGGCAATAAGCAGACAATAAACTTAACTTTCAAAACAAAAGGTAGAATAAATCATATATGACAAAAGTGACAATAATCTAACACAAATACTATTAACAAACGGCAAATGCAACACAAATAACAAGTCATGGAAACCACACAAACAAATGCTAATGGAAACTCTGCATGAACGAATAGACAATCAGGTGAGAGTGAGATTGCCTCTATGGTATATTTAAATCAATAAATAATAAATAAATAAAATCTATAAATAAATACATTTGAAATAATAAAACAGATAAATAAACATTCTCTCTTTCTGAATTTCTGAATGTGTTCTGCTGTTCCTGAATTCCTAAAGCTGCTTTTTGAATTGCACTAGATGCATTTGAATCGAGAGTTACGCCATTTATTAAAAAAGGACCTGCTGGTTAAAATAAACATGTTGTTGTCATGAATGGTGGTTGCTAGAAAGCAGGTCGAGTCTCGTATGCAGTTTAGATGTTTAATGATGTGAAGTCCGTTCGGCAGAATCAGGGTCGTAAGACAGGCACAGGGTCGAGGGCAGGTAGAGACAGGATCACAACGAGGTCACAGGCAGGAGGTCAATAAACACGGAAGTAACTAGACAACACAGAAGACAAAGACAAAGACAAAGGCAAAGGCAAAGGCAAAGGCAAAGGCAAAGGCAAAGGCAAAGGCAAAGGCAAAGGCAAAGGCAAGGAACGTGGCAACGGCAGGCGTAGGCAGAGCTTCGCCCCGATCTAACGGCTTGCAAGTCCTTATATAGTCCTCGTGATTGGCGGCAGGTGAATTCACTTTAGCGCGCTCCCGCGCGCCGCGGAGAGAGAGTGCGTGCACGCGCCAGCGGCACCAGCACGCGCGCCGGCTCGGGAGACTTGCACACGGTCATCACAGTTGTAAATGTGTGTTAAAACTGCTAGTGTTCTTATGAGCAGTTCTCCAAGAATCCTGCAAGCAACACACTGTCTCTGAATGAAGCTGTTTTGCTCTTACAGGATTCGCTCTGCAGTGTGTACCAGTGTGTAGACGGTGACTGCACTACAAGGTCCTGGGGGACGGTAGATGACAACAATGTGCATATGAATTGGATTAATGATCCCAATGGCATGATACTCAAAGGAGGAGTTGTTGCACAGATAGGAGGTTTTCACGACCTGTTGGACGAGGTGAGTGGGAAAAGGAGGAGTTGACGGAAAGAGCAGTGGGAGTAGCTGTGTTTTCTGCATTGATCCATGTTTCAGTCAGCGCCAGGATGTCCGGTTTAGTGTGGCTCATGAATGCTGGGATAAAATCAGCACTGTATTTATCCCCGTGGGGCAATTATCAGGACCACCATCTACCACAAGAGCAGTGATCAGTGGGGCGTGTGGGTCAGTGTCTTGCCCCCTACCACTGGACCACAACGTCCCATTCACAAAACCTTTTTACAAACGGTTCCCGACCCCTGCTCTAATGACATCAGATAGAGGAAACGTACACGGCCCTCTGGAGGAGGAGGTGATAATATCAGTTGTTCTAAATACAGATTTAACTGTATTATAAACAAGTCTTCAAAATAAAATAGTTATACCTAAAGATGAATCATAATTAGTTTGCAATAAAACACAATAGAATAGATGGTTTAGAACTTTTAATATTTATTGCTAAAAACAGTGTGGACCGTGCAGACAAAAACTGCTTCAGTGACAATTATATTAACGCCGCGTTTTTGTCAGTGACGTAACGGCGTTATTAGTAGATTACTCACTACTGAAAAAAGTAACGCTGTTTATTAATAACGCCGTTATTCTCATCACTGCTTAATTTTATAAACATAGCTACTTTATACAGTTTGCCTAAAATACACTTATCATAACCAAAACAAATTAAACAAATATCTGAAATTAAAACTCTGCAGTGGCAAACATTATATACATTTTCAGTAAAATACAGTAAAACAAAAAAAACAATGAACTTTATATCTGAGGAAAACCGTCGGTCAGTGACATCGTCAGCATGAGACGCTTCATGTCAATTATTTGATCTAAACCACAATCCTGACACATGAATCTATTGGTCACACCCACAAACACACACACACACACACACACACACACACACACACACTGTTTGGTGTATAAACTAAACAATGATGGTCAAAAACAGTGACTGTCCTCAGGTTGGGGTCACGGGGGTCAGAGTGCAGCGAGTGACCACAGCGGAAAAGCAAAACAAAAAAACTTTGTGTTAAAAAAAAAAAAGATGTATTTGTCGTCCTTTCTACTCTCTCTGCTTTGTTAAATCATTTTTTTTTCCGTGCGCAGACGGAATGTGTCATGCAGTTAACGCCGTCGTGAGGTGTCATTGTGTTTATTTGTAACGTTTTCCGCACACACACACACACACACACACACACACATATACACACATAGGTCCTTTTAAGAAAAATTAGCATACTGTGATAAAGTTCATTATTTTCCGTAATGTACTGATAAACATTAGACATCCATATACTTTGGACATTTCCACTCAACTGAAGAAGTTCAAGCCTTTTATTGTTTTTATCATAAAGCTCATGAAAAACTATTTGCATATCTCATCCGACCATTAAAATAATGTTTTCAATACAAAAAAAAAAGTTAATTTTCAAATAACCGTGTTCAGCTTTGCACTCAACACTTGGTGGGGAATCCTTCAGCAGTAATGACAGCTAGAACGGGGCGTGGCACTGCTGAGGTGTTGATAGCGGCCTCAAGCTCACACTGAGTGTTCAGTCTCACGTCTCTCAACCTTCTCTTCACAACATCCCACAGATTCTCAATGGGCTTCAGGTCAGGAGAGTCGGCAGAGCGATTGAGACAGTAATACCACGCTCAGTAAACAGTTTACCAGTGGCTTTGACACTGTGAGCAGCTCGTGCTGAAACAGGAAACCTTCATCTCCATAAAGCTTTTCAGCTGATGGAAGCATGAAGAGCTCAAAATCTCCTGAGAGCTACAGCTGCATTGACCACGCCCTTGATAAAACACAGTGGAGCAACACCAGGAGCGGACATGCCACCCCAGACCAGCACTGACTGTGTGTCCTTCACACTGGACTTCAGGCACTTTGGCATTTCCCTCACAAAGGATTATATAAACAAACGTACCATTTGCATGACAGTAAAGATATTTCCTTCCTTATATGCAGGAGTTTTCTCTCTCTTTCTCTCTCTCCCTCTTCATCTACTCACTCTGTATCTCCATATTCTCACTCTGTCACGCCTCCTCACTTTCAATTCCAACTATTACTAAAAAGACACCATTTAATTCACTAAAAGTCAGAAGTCATAAAGAACTTTATTGCCAGGTTCCATAAAGAACACTTTATGGAATTTGGAATGTGTCTTGGTGTAATTGGTGCTTCACAGACAGAACCATGACATTAAGTGACAGTGCACATCAGGGTTTGGGGAGATGTAAACATATAACAAACATAATGTGAGAAATGATTTAGTCACACACACACACACACACACACACACACACACACACTGTAACAGCCGGAACGGTAATATGCCTTTAAGACGCTGTAGTCGCAGTGACGTGCTGATGTTGGCGAGAGAGCGAGAAGACGAGCATGTAGCTCAGTTACCATTTTTGCTGAGTTATCGTTTACTTTTATTTAATGTATCTCTTTTTGGAGTGTGAGTGAGTGAGTGAGTAAGTCAGTGACTGGGTGAGTGAGTGAGTGAGTGGGTGGGTGGGTGAGTGAGTGGGTGAGAGAGTGACTGGGTGACTGAGTAAGTGGGTGAGTAAGTGACTGCGTGACTGAGTAAGTGGGTGAGTGGGTAGCTGGGTGGGTGTGAGTGAGTGAGTGAGTGAGTGGGTTAGAGTGACTGGGTGACTGAGTAAGTGGGTGAGTGAGTGACTGAGTGAGTGATTGAGTGAGTGGGGGAGTGAGTGAGTGACTGACTGATTGAGGGAGGGAGTGAGGGAGTGAGTGCATGTGTTCAAGTTCTGAGCATTTGTAAGGTGCTTTTCACAGTTTTAACTGTCTCTGTGCTGGTGTAAATATGTAAGAGAATTGTTGCTTGGCTCCTCCCAGGCAGAAGCAGTTCCACCTGTCCTTCATTAGGCCAAGTATGTTGGAGAGCGAGCGAGCACCTTTTAAAAGGAGTTGAAGACTTCTCCCCTGCTCCAAAGCGAACCGACTGTGTTTGTGAACATCCTATTCGTGATAAGAGTGTGTAAAACCTAATTAGCCAGTGGGGCTGGAAACTGATGGTGAGTTGCTGTGTGTAATTTGACGTAACCAGGTCTGGTGAGTCGACTGTTGAGTGATCTGAAGTTTTGCTGTGTGTTTGTTTCTTAGTTTAGGGAAGCGTAGGGAGAAAGCGCCATTTCTTTTACTGAATCCTTCATCCCTGTTTTTGGTTAGATAGGGAGGTGAGGGAAGTTTGCTGTGTTTATTTTTCTTTTGATTGTTAAATGGCCAGATTTCTAAAATATTAGTTGGAACTTTTTTTTCTTTGTTGTTGTTTTAGTTGTTTCCACTTTTGGCCTTTTAAGTTTCCTTTTTGTACCAATAAATATTTGGATTTGTGTAATCTGTGGTGAGTGTTTCCTTCGCTTTGGGACTGGACTGAAGTGTGTTGCCACAATTTAATTTCTTTTTCAGCTTTTTGATCTTTTTCCGAACTCCATCTTTTGTATTTACTTCAATCTTGTGTCATTCAGTCTCTTCATGTCTCACTCTCTGAATCACTCTTAACTTCTGTCTCACTCTCTGTCTCTCTCTGAATCACTCTTAACTTCTGTCTCATTCTGTCTCTCCCTGAATCACTGTTTTTCTTCTGTCTCACTCTCTGTCTCTGCCTGAATCACTCTTTACTTCTGTCTCACTCTGAATCACTCTTTACTTCTGTCTCTCCCTGAATCACTCTTTACTTATGTCTCACTCTGAATCACTCTATACTTCTGTCTCACTCTGAATCACTCTATACTTCTGTCTCTACCTGAATCACTCTTTACTTCAGTCTCACTCTCTGTCTCACCTTAAATCACTCTTTACTTCTGTCTCACTCTGTCTCACTCTGAATCACTCTATACTTCTGTCTCACTCTGAATCACTCTATACTTCTGTCTCTACCTGAATCACTCTTTACTTCAGTCTCACTCTCTGTCTCACCTTAAATCACTCTTTACTTCTGTCTCACTCTGTCTCTGCCTGAATCACTCTTTACTTCTGTCTCACTCTGAATCACTTTTTACTTCTGTCTCTCCCTGAATCACTCTTTACTTACGTATGTCTCACTCTGAATCACTCTATACTTCTGTCTCACTCTGAATCACTCTATACATCTGTTTCACTCTGAATCACTCTATACTTCTGTCTCTACCTGAATCACTCTTTACTTCTGTCTCACTCTCTGTCTCACCCTGAATCACTCTTTACTTCTGTCTCACTCTCTGTCTCTGCCTGAATCACTCTTTACTTCTGTCTCACTCTGAATCACTCTTTACTTCTGTCTCTACCTGAATCAATCTTTACTTCTGTCTCACTCTCTGTCTCACCCTGAATCACTCTATACTTCTGTCTCACTCGCTGTCTCACCCTGAATCACTCTTTACTTCTGTCTCACTCTCTGTCTTACCCTGAATCACTCTTTACTTCAGTCTCTCCCTGAATCACTCTTTACTTCTGTCTCACTCTGAATTACTCTTTACTTTTGTCTCACTTTGAATCACTCTTTACTTCTGTCTCTATCTGAATCACTCTTTACTTCTGTCTCACTCTCTGTCTCACCCTGAATCACTCTTTACTTCTGTTTCACTCCCTGTTCCACCCGGAATCACTCTTTACTTATGTCTGACTCTGTCTCACCCTGAATCACTCTTTATTTCTGTCTCATTGCTCTCTCACTCTGAATCACTTTACTTCTGTCTCCCTCTCTGTCTCACCCTGAATCACTCTTTACTTCTGTCTCTACCTGAATCACTCTTTACTTTTGTCTCACTCTCTGTCTCACCCTGAATCACTCTATACTTCTGTCTCCCTCTCTGTCTCACCCTGAATCACTCTTTACTTCTGTCTCACTCTCTGTCTCTGCCTGAATCACTCTTTACTTCTGTCTCTACCTGAATCACTCTTTACTTCTGTCTCACTCTCTGTCTCACCCTGAATCACTCTTTACTTCTGTCTCACTCTCTGTCTCTGCCTGAATCACTCTTTACTTCTGTCTCTACCTGAATCACTCTTTACTTCTGTCTCTCCCTGAATCACTCTTTACTTCTGTCTCTACCTGAATCAATCTTTACTTCTGTCTCACTCCCTGTCTCACACTGAATCACTCTTTACTTCTGTCTCACCCTGAATCACTCTTTACTTCTGTTTCACTCCCTGTCCCACCCGGAATCACTCTTTACTTATGTCTGACTCTGTCTCACCCTGAATCACTCTTTATTTCTGTCTCATTGCTCTCTCACTCTGAATCACTCTTTACTTCTGTCTCCCTCTCTGTCTCACCCTGACTTACTCTTTACTTCTGTCTCACCCTGAATCACTCTTTACTTCTGTCTCACTCTCTGTCTCTGCCTGAATCACTCTTTACTTCTGTCTCACTCTGAATTACTCTTTACTTCTGTCTCTCCCTGAATCACTCTTTACTTCTGTCTCTACCTGAATCAATCTTTACTTCTGTCTCACTCCCTGTCTCACACTGAATCACTCTTTACTTCTGTCTCACTCTCTGTCTCACCCTGAATCACTCTTTACTTCTGTTTCACTCCTTGTCTCACCCGGAATCATTCTTTACTTATGTCTGACTCTGTCTCACCCTGAATCACTCTTTATTTCTGTCTCATTGCTCTCTCACTCTGAATCACTTTACTTCTGTCTCACTCTCTGTCTCAACCTGAATCACTCTTTACTTCTGTCTCTACCTGAATCAATCTTTACTTCTGTCTCACTCCCTGTCTCACACTGAATCACTCTTTACTTCTGTTTCACTCCTTGTCTCACCTGGAATCATTCTTTACTTATGTCTGACTCTGTCTCACCCTGAATCACTCTTTATTTCTGTCTCATTGCTCTCTCACTCTGAATCACTTTACTTCTGTCTCACTCTCTGTCTCACCCTGAATTACTCTTTACTTCTGTGTCACTCCCTGTCTCAACCTGAATCACTCTTTACTTCTGTCTCTACCTGAATCAATCTTTACTTCTGTCTCACTCTCTGTCTCACCCTGAATCACTCTTTACTTCTGTTTCACTCCTTGTCTCACCCGGAATCATTCTTTACTTATGTCTGACTCTGTCTCACCCTGAATCACTCTTTATTTCTGTCTCATTGCTCTCTCACTCTGAATCACTTTAATTCTGTCTCACTCTCTGTCTCACCCTGAATTACTCTTTACTTCTGTGTCACTCCCTGTCTCAACCTGAATCACTCTTTACTTCTGTCTCTACCTGAATCACTCTTTACTTCTGTCTCACTCTGAATCACTCTTTACTTCTGTCTCTCCCTGAATCACTCTTTACTTCTGTCTCACTCTCTGTTTTACCCTGAATCACTCTTTACTTCAGTCTCTCCCTGAATCACTCTTTACTTCTGTCTCACTCTGAATCACTCTTTACTTCTGTCTCTATCTGAATCACTCTTTACTTCTGTCTCAGTCTCTGTCTCACCCTGAATCACTCTTTACTTCTGTTTCACTCCCTGTCCCACCCGGAATCACTCTTTACTTATGTCTCATTGCTCTCTCACTCTGAATCACTTTACTTCTGTGTCACTCCCTGTCTCAAACTGAATCCCTCTTTACTTCTGTCTCACTCTCTGTCTCACCCTGAATCACTCTTCACTCCCTGTCTCACCCTGAATCACTCTTTACTTCTGTCTCACTCTCTGTCTCTGCCTGAATCACTCTTTACTTCTGTCTCTCCCTGAATCACTCTTTACTTCTGTCTCACTTTGAATCACTCTTTACTTCTGTCTCTACCTGCATCACTCTTTACTTCTGTCTCACTCTCTGTCTCACCCTGAATCACTCTTTACTTCTGTCTCTACCTGAATCACTCTTTACTTCTGTCTCACTCACTGTCTCACCCTGAATCACTCTTTACTTCTGTCTGACTCTGTCTTACCCTGAATCACTCTTTACTTCTGTCTCACTTTTTAGTCCTCTGAATCACTCTTTAGTTCTTCCTCACCCTGAATCACTCTCTCTGTGTCACTCCTTAGTTCTCTCTCACTCTTTAGTTCTCTCTCAGCATGAACCACTCTTTACTACTTTGAGAATCCCGGAGGATCAATTCCCGTGTGGCTGGTGAACTGGGCAGCGAAGGTGAGTGTGTGTGTGTGTGTGTGTGTGTGTGTGGTGTCTCTGCTGCTGAAGCTACATGTGTTCTCCTTCAGAGCGGCGTTCCTTCCTTCCTCAGCGACATGAAGAAAGCCTGCGACACCTACAGTAAGCGTCACACGTGAGAAGCTCAGGGTTCCTGCTGTTTCCATGGTGACGGGGAAAACCTGCACCTCCTGCTGGTCGCATCGGGAAAGAAACTTCTTAGAAACGCTCTCTCCGATTGGTGAAATGTAAAATTGGAATTGTGTGTGTGTTTTTTATTGCGACTTGTATTGCAATCAAATATCAATATCAAATGCAAAAAAGTTTAAATTTGACACGGATAATCAAGTTACGGGTTTAGCTTTTTAATCTTTCTCTGTTTAATTGTGTCAGAGACGATTCCATAGCTGTTGATCCTGTGTAAATGTGGAGGAAAGCGCGCGGGTGGCGCCCCCTGCTGGTCAACGCGAGCACTGACGCACAGTGATTATATTCAAGTGAAAATGTGACTGTATTTGCCTGATGCCGTTTTTTTGATCTGCTGACCGGATCACAGGAACGCACAATCCAGAGGTTTCTGCGGTGTTTGTTGATGATTATTACAGTTTTGATCATTGTTTTGTGTCTCGGACTCTAAAAACCATCTGTGAGGTTTGATTATTTACAACACTGTGTATGCATCACAGTTAGTTTGTCTGTAATAATTTTTTTGCCACATCGGAACTTCGAAACAAACTCATGCATAACAAAAAAAAAAAAACAGCAAATGTAAAACAGGAAAGAGTCACAACAGGAGAAAACAGGACTAGAAACTGTAACCTCGGTTTCTATTTTGACTAGTCACAACTCGAATAAGTGACATCTACAAATATAATGTGACTAGTCATAAATGTCATTCGAGATACTGTATCTCTAAATATATTGACTAGTATTGACTTACAAAGAAAAACATTTGCAGATATTTCAAATCCAAATTTTATTTGTCACATAAATATTATACGTGGTACAGCATGTAGTGAAATGTGTTTTTGATTGTTCCAGCATTTAAACATAGGGATGGGGGAGATGCAATAAAATGTGCAAAGGGAAACACAATAAAAAGATAAAGAGAATATAAAATAGAAATACAATAAAAACAATAAATATAAGGATAAAATATGAATAAAAACACTAAATTTCCAAGAAAAAAAAAAGTACAAAAAGTGAGAAAAATACAAAATACTTTGTGCATTTTTCTAAATTAGTTTCTTCTAATCACAACTAATAAGACACACAAAGATATCTTGAATTACTTCGATGTATTACGTTTACTAGTTTACTACTTACGAGGTATCTACTACATCTTCAAATATATCGTTCCCTGTGCTAATTTGCATTAGAGGTTTCTTTGATTGTATTTGTACTAACAGTAAAACATTTAAAGATATCTACAAATATTAATGACTGGTCATAATAGAATTGTAGATTTCTCCAAATGCGTCCAATTGAAGATATCTTGAAACACATTTTAGATATACAGTATAAAACACATCTTTATATAAATATAAAAAATAAAATAATTAAATTTCAAGATATCTGGTCAGTCAAGATGTTTGAGCTCTGCAAGACCGTCTGGAGCTCTGGCGTGTGACGAAATGAAAGGAAACGACACACAAAAAAACGGATGGACCGTAATAATAATATAAACCTTCTAGTCATGATTTTGTGATTTGTCATAATTCATTTGTCTCACGTTAACAATGCTCCAAACTGTATTCAATTAATATTTAAACATTACCGCTTTATGTGATTTGTCGTCAATGTGGACTTAGGCTGAATCCGTGTTTTCCACTTTGACGTGATTGGACAATCAATTTTGCGTTTGTAGCGAGTGAAGTGAAAAAAGACACGGACACAGAGATCGTTTGTGGTCAAATCTTTTTGAATGTCACTCAAAATGTCACTTTTGTTTGGATGATTGAAATACAATTTGTAGTTGTAGTACACAGGTAAATAAGTGTCGTTGTCTACGTGACTCGTCCACTCTGCATTAACTCTCTCCACATACCTGCAATATTGGTTCCGGTCCCGAGGGGGCGCACTTATACGGAATCCACTATATAAATATATATACGTATATTAATACCTCTCTTAACGAATGAATCTCTTAACAGAAATTCCATAGAACTAAAGTTTTTGTCAATAAAATATCGCCGCTATTAACCGAATTATTACTTGTAACGAAAGGCGTCACGATTAAGCGAATACTTATTTTTCTTATCGCAAGTCTTTTTCTGTTCTGTTGCTGATATATAAACACCGCAGGAGGAAATTCTCTGTCATTGGCTGAGAAGCGAATGTGTGGGATCAAACTAGCGCACGTGTCTTCAATCGCACGTCAGAGGCATTTTTGTGAATGAACGAATCACTGAAAGCGCTACGGGCAATGGCGGCGTTAGGGGGTGGCGACTGCCCCAGGCCCCGCCCTAAGGTAGGCCCCGCGTTTCGGTCCTGAACATGTCTCGTGTCCGGGTTAATAGGCGTTACATGCCCATCCAGTCAGCTTCTTGAGTGCAATTTTGAGAAGTGTCTCGGTAGTGGTGCGATCGGAATCATTAATTAGCGTCATCAAAGTGATTTCTCTGTACGATATCAACATGAGTGGAAGAGATGGCGATAGATTTCGCAAATATGACTCGGGCGCAGAAAAAGCTATTCGACAGAAGTCAAAAGGGAGCACTGGATACGTACTTTCCAAAACAAGCAGATAAACAAGATTTTGATTGTCCTGCAGTGATTGTTGCGAATCGACCACCGCGCCATTATTGGACAGAGGTCACCACACTTTTCAGCCGCTTTAGTGAAGTTGTTTCTGCAGAGAACAATTTATTCCCAGGTATCGCAAAAGACATCTACAATCCGAGTAATTGGGAACATTTAACCTGTGCTTTACGTGATTTGCTGGTTGAAAAAGGGCCAATCAGGTTACCCGATGACCATGAATATCCGACAAACGAAGAAAACAGGCATTTTTCAAACAGCCATTACGTTCGAAAGATGTCAAACGGAGAACGTGTGGACAGACGATGGTTGAGTTACTCTCAATTAAAAGACGCAGCATATTGTTTCTGTTGCAAGCTCTACGGGACATGTTCCGATGGAAAATTGGCAAACGAAGGTTGAAGGGGTTGAAGCTCTAAAGCGGATGTCAAGGTCCGATGGGATAGACGAAATGATGCTGATGAACAGATCGAGAAAGAAAAGCTTCATTGGTGCGGAGTCCTGACAAGAATCCTGGCTGTTGTGCAGTCAAGGTATCCTGCATGTCGACATCCACAGTTCACTTTCAATTAGCAAAACGCATTATTTTGCAATATGTCTGCCAATAAATTGCATTTTAAATCACGTCGTAACCGGCACGGCATTTTTCGATAAGAATAAACCGTTGCTTATAGACCAGAGAAAATAATGAACTTGTAATAATTTAATAAAAAGGTGACACGGTATTATTATATTTCATAATTTTAAATACCACAGCATACTGGTACTTAGCGATCTTTACTAGTACTCTGGCCCCGCCCCCGCGGTGTAATGCTGTGACCCCCCCCCCCCCCCCCCCCCCCACACACACACTCACCATCTTAGGTGAACTTTGTGTGTGTGAGCATGTTAAACTTCTCATTAGCAAGAAAAAAGGCCGCAGACAAACACATTTCCCTTTCCAACCCAAATGATCTCAGCTGTCCACACAGCAAAGGCCTCGGACCAGCGCCCCCTACTGGACACGACTGAAAGCAGCAGCTCATTGTCACGAATAAAGCAGAACAGTGTTCAGTCATCTCAGCTGTAAATCCAGCACAGAACTCACCAATACATCTGAGAAATTCTTACTAAAGCCAACAAACTCATTTGTACCATTACGTACATTTGTAACTTACAACATTAAAGTAAAGATGGCGGCGCACAGCGGTGCTGCGGTTCGGCGCTCAGTTTTTTCGTTTGTCATTTTCAGTTTACTACGTGTGTTTTTATTCGTGTTCTTTGATTTCACTGCTCTACATCCACCTTGTGGGGCAAATCACTTCTGCAGTCATGAAGATCTTCTCGGTTGTTAGCTTTATAACATCACTGTGTAATAAGTGGTTATTTTCCTTAAGTGTTGTGAATGTTGCATGTGTGTGTGTGTGTGTGTGTGTAATTATGTTTATGTCCCCGCGTTTCTGTATTTGCACTGCCTTTTCTTTTTTATTACATTTGATTTTTGTTTATTACATTTTTTATTACATTTTGCAGTAACTATTGTGTTTTTCGTAACTCTTGTATCTGCACCTTAAACTGTGTTGCACCATAAAGATGATCTTATCTAAATGCCGTGTGGAATGCCACTGTCGTGACTCCGTATTACTGAAAATACATCAAAGAACAAACAACACTGCAGAGTTTAATGCCACCATTTTTAATTTTTTTACGTTTTTGGAATGCCTTGGAAACAAAGGGAGAAGATGAACCGACACGACATGACGTCTCAAGGTCACGAGCGCACGAATGTGTGCGGTTGTGAAATCAAAGCCTGTCAGGTTTTCAGGGAAACGCTGCAGAAGTAGAAGTGTGTTCAGCCTAGAAGAGCAGACTGAAGAGCGCCACAGAGAGCACAGCCAGCACAGAGGCTCCGGCCACACCATTCACCCCGTTACACAGCTCAGTGGCACAGCACTTGGGGGTGCCGGTAAAGGAGATCACCGCTTTGACATCATCGGCCGTGGCACATTTTTCTACGCACCCTTTGCCGATCGACTTCTCAGTTACTGTAAAAGTAACAAAGAAATATTAAGCGTGACAAAAATAGATGTATTTGTACAGTGGAGAAAATCAAAGTACCCATTGTAGTGTTCCACAGACACAGAGTTTTACCAGTCTCGCAAGTTTGAGTTTTAGTGCAGTCACCGTCTACACACTGGTAACACTGCAGAGCGAATCCTGTAAGAGCAAAACAGCTTCATTCAGAGACAGTGTGTTGCTTGCAGGATTCTTGGAGAACTGCTCATAAGAACACTAGCATTTAACACACATTTACAACTGTGATGACCGTGTGCAAGTCTCCCGAGCCGGCGCGCGTGCTGGTGCCGCTGGCGCGTGCACGCACTCTCTCTCCGCGGCGCGCGGGAGCGCGCCTAAAGTGAATTCACCTGCCGCCAATCACGAGGACTATATAAGGACTTGCAAGCCGTTAGATCGGGGCGAAGCTCTGCCTACGCCTGCCGTTGCCACGTTCCTTGCCTTTGCCTTTGCCTTTGCCTTTGCCTTTGCCCTTTGCCTTTGCCTTTGCCTTTGCCTTGCCTTTGTCTTTGTCTTTGTCTTCTGTGTTGTCTAGTTACTTCCGTGTTTATTGACCTCCTGCCTGTGACCTCGTTGTGATCCTGTCTCTACCTGCCCTCGACCCTGTGCCTGTCTTACGACCCTGATTCTGCCGAACGGACTTCACATCATTAAACATCTAAACTGCATACGAGACTCGACCTGCTTTTAGCAACCACCATTCATGACAACAACATGTTTATTTTAACCAGCAGGCTTTTTTAATAAATGGCGTAACTCTCGATTCACAATGCATCT
>QKNR01015944.1:97298-107846 GCA_028031935.1 Paedocypris micromegethes | reverse complement strand
AAGACTTCTCAAACATTCATTTTTTTATAAAGAAAAATCCCTTCAGATTCTTTCACGGCATGAGAAAGAGAGACTGATCAAATCAAGACTGAGAGAGAGACAGGGATGGAGACAGTGACACAAAGAGTGAGACAGGATGAGAGTAAGAGAGGAGAGAGAGAGAGAGATGTGATAGTGAGACTGATCAAATCAAGACAGTGAGAGAGAGAGACACACAGAGGGAAAGAGAGAGAGATCAAATCTAAACTTTTCTCAAACATTCGTTTTTAATAGTTTTTTTTGTTTAATAATGAAAATTCACTTCAGACTTTCACAGGATGAGAAAGAAAGGAGAGTTTCTGTGCGCTTTGACAGTTAAAACTGTGAAAAGCGCCTTACAAATGCTCAGAACGTGAACTTGAGAGAGAGAGAGAGAGAGAGAGAGAGAGAGAGAGAGAGATGAAAGAGAGACTGGGTAAGTAGAGAGAGAGAGAGAGAGAGCTTTATTGTCATTGTCAGAATAATGAAATTCTGTTTGGCAACTCAGCACTAGCAGCAACAAATCAACATCACAGCATCGACGTAACAACAATAACGTGCTTCACAAGTCAACATCACATCAAAATCAAGACACGGAGGGAAAGAGAGAGACTGCAAGTATAGAGAGAGTGAAAGAGAGAGAGAGAGAGAGAGAGAGAGAGAGAGAGAGAGATGACGCGGTAGTTACACTCAGATTTAAACCGGAGCGGTTGTTGTGTTTGTGTGTCGCTCTGGTTTTTCCAGTTCTTCTGGCTTCTGGAGAGCCACGCGAGCAGCTCCTCTTCCTCACTCTGACCAAACGCCCCGTCATCATCAGCATCACCTCACGTCATCTACAGTAGAACTTCAGGATCACACACACACACACGAGCGACGCACTTCACAATACACAGTCGAGAACTTCACTTCGGAAGCCAGAGGTTTCTCACCAGAAATAAAGAGATCCAGGCTTGTCAACAAATCGTTCTCCCCGAACTTAGAATCAGCATCTCCACCAAACTCCACCAAGCTCCAGATGAAGCAGTCTCCTTGAGAATCTGAGATGTTCCAGCATTCTCCACAAGCTCCACAGAGCCGATGGTGGACCTCGAGAAGGTCCCGGTCCATCTCCGGGTCACTTGGGCAGGAGATCCCGCTCAGACACGGTGAGGTTCCCCAGGTACCAGAAGATCCAAAACACCAAGCTGGCGAAGACGATGATGGGCCCGGTGAGGACGAAGAAGTCCCAGAAGCTGATTGGAGCGCAGACCCCGACCAGGAAGAGGACCAAGCCCACGGCGTCCAGCAGCACGGCCAGGAAGAGGAAGACCAAGCAGCGTCCGGCTCTCTCCCGCAAGTCCATCGCTGAAGAGTGATCGCGCTCATCACACCACTCGCCGAGAGAAGCCGCCCGGCCACATTCTTCATTCTTCTACGTCAGCGTGTCACGGAACTCGTCCGGCCGGCCGCTCGTCCTCAAACTCGGCTCACCTCCAACCGCCAGTCACATCGTGAATTAGCATTAGCTGGGAAGTGTTTTTGTCTGATGATGAAAATTCACTTCAGACTCTTTCACGGGATGAGAGAAAGAAAGGGGAGAGAGAGATGAAATAGAGACAGATCAAATCAAGACAGTGAGAGAAAAACACGGAGGGAAAGAGATAGACGGGGTAAGTAGAGAGAGAGAGAGAGAGAGAGAGAGAGAGACGGATCAAATCAAGACTTCTCAAACATTCTTTTTTTTTTACAAAGAAAAATCCCTTCAGATTCTCTCACGGGATGAGAGAAAAAAGGGAATAGAGATGAAAGAGAGACAGATCAAATCAAGACAGTGAGAGAGACACGGAGGGAAAGAGAGAGAGACTGGGTAAGTAGAAAGAGAGAGAGAGAGAGAGAGAGAGAGAGAGAGAGAGAGAGAGAGAGAGAGAGAGAGAGATCAAATTAAGACTTCTCAAACATTCCTTTTTTTGTAAAGAAAAATCCCTTCAGATTCTTTCACGGAATGAGAGAAAGAAAGGAGAGAGAGAGAGAGAGAGAGAGATATGAAAGAGAGACAGATCAAATCAAAACAGTGAGAGACTGGGTAAGTAGAAAGAGAGAGAGAGAGAGAGAGAGAGAGAGAGAGAGAGAGAGAGAGAGAGACGAATCAAATCAAGACTTCTCAAACATTCCTTTTTTTAATAAATATATATAAATCCCTTCAGATTCTTTCACGGGATGAGAGAAAGAGAGACTGATCAAATCAAGACTGGGAGAGAGACAGGGATGGAGGCAGTGACACAAAGAGAAAAAGAGAGTGAGACAGGATGAGAGTAAGAGAGAAGAGAGAAGAGAGAGAGAGAGAGAGATGATAGTGAGACTGATCAAATCAAGACAGTGAGAGACACACACACACACACACACACACACACACACACAATTATGAACAGAATTCAAGGCTACGAGAAACGACACGTCAGCACGACACAGACGTTAAAGTGTGCATTAGCATTAGCTTGTCGTTTGTTAGCATTAGTTTGGACTGTTTGCTTGACAAAAGCCACACACTGATACCAAATAAGCACCGAGTGACGTACTATAACTATAGCAGCTGAAATATCTAGAATGACTTTTACACAAATATTAGCATTAGTGATGTATATGCATGAAAACAACAGATATCGGTAAGGATTGCTGTGCGATTGGCAAAGACTTGAACAGAGACACTTTTATTCTGTGTAATTACCACTTTTAATATCGAAAAATTAAGGGCAGGGGGCGGGGCAAATGTGGTGGGCGTGGCAATAGGGGTGGGCGCGACAACAATATAACTTTGTGATTGGAATATAAATTTCAGGAAAGTATGAACACCGAAACACAAAAATAAACTCAAATCATATTTTATTGGGCAGCTAAAATATTTGTTAGTTTTTTAGTAATAAATTATATAAACATGGAATCAGCACATACATAAAATATCTAGTTTTCATAAGTTTTCATAAGTTTTCATATAGCCTATTTTTTATTTAACAAGTGATGAATTAATTATTGTGTGTCTGTCTGACCTTAACAAGCAATACATAATACTGTATTGTATAGTATTGTATCTTGTTGTATTGTATAATGTTGACATGATTTTACTCTATTAATACTAAATACATATATTTTAATTAACTAGTAGAAAACGATATTCTACTAGTAACGACTATCTAGCCTTTTTTTACCATTATTTAGCAATTAATTAATTAATTTGTTGATAATAATCACACTGTCATTACCATGTCCGCACAAATGTCACTGTCTACTTCCTTGAACCTTTATATTTCTATATCCTATATTTATTTATATCTTATTTGTAAATATACCTTATATGCACTTCTGGTTAGATGCTAAGTGCCTTTCATTGTTTCTGTACACGTACTTTGCACAATGACAATAAAGTTGAATCTAATCTAATTGAATCTAATCTAAATCTTTTTGGCATTGATCCCATATAAAAGACCGATCAAACTAACGGTGACGTTGAGTATTACCCACTCAGATGCGTGAGGGATGATTTACGCGAGACGATGAAAATATGGGACGATTGCGTCAGTTCTGTAAACCAACAAATAAAAAAACTGTGAGGAACAGACAACACACAGCTACGTTAGCATTAGCGGAGCATACGTAGCGTTAGGATATGCTAAATAAGCATTTATATCAAGAAATCAATACAAAATATCTGGACGATTTTGTTCACTGTAACAGTAAAAACAGTAAAGCTGGTGTGAGGGTGAATGGCTTTATTACAAAAGTCTTTTTACACGAGCGCTACACGGAGGAAGAAGATGTGATCTCCAAAAACCTGGTGAACCTCGTAAACAATTATAAAATGGCTAAAGATGGTGGTACGACAGAAATCATAAATGGCACTTCAGCTTACGAGGAAAATCGGTTCATGCTCCTGAGACGCCAAGGTATTATAGTATAATCGCGAATACACGCCGTACTAACCGAACGTCGCAGAAAAAATCGACGAAAATATCGACACAAACGCACCAAAGCTTTCAAGCTAAAAAGTCACATTTTACATTGGCGTAACGTGCTTTTATTTAGCACATTTTCGACGCACATCCGCCTGATGGTCAGCACCGATTGGTTAAGAGCGGTTTAGCCTTACTGGTGCTGAGAAGGTGGGTGTGGCTTATAATAATGTGAATATTGTGCCACTACAGGTCCTGATCATATGCTAATGAGCCACGCCCACCTCCCTTCCAGCCAACATTTCTCAACCAATCAAATCAGAGCATTGGAAATTTTGGCCTTTACATTTACTTTTTAATTATGTCTTTTTTTAGACAACGAAAAAAAGTCTCTTTCCATTGATGCAAATTTTCTGACGTTTGCTGCATGTCGATTGGTCACGTACATGATTGTCGAACAGCTGCTTTGAAAGGGAAAGACGGGCGTGTCTGAGTGTGTGTGCGCGTACATATGTGCACACTACTTAGGGAACAGTGCAAAGTCTGGAGCTCTGAAGAGACGCTCATCTCACTTGGAGTTTGGCTCAAAATCGGACCTGAAAAAGTATCAAAATGTATGAAAAATAAACAGGTTTTTTTCTGCTCTTTGACCAAACTCAAGCATAATGATTAATTTGTGTTCTCTGTCTCTCTCTCTCTCTCTCTCTCTCTCTCTCTCTCTCTCTCTCTCTCTGTGCTTTGTAAACATGTTTTGTTAACAAAAAACTTTCCTGTAAATCCACAGTAAAGAGGAAATATATTGAAATAAATATATTTAATGATTTAATTGTTAATAAAAACAATTATCAATTACTGTTAATGCTTTAACAAATAAATGATTAATTCTTTCATTAGTTTGTGCCCCCCCCCTGTGCTTTGTAAACATGTTTTGTAAAAAAAAAACATTCCACATTTTACTTTAACAAATAATATAATATATTTAATAAAAAAAAACAAAATCATTATTCTTTAAACATTTAAGCGGCTGCTCCCTTTAACCGGTCACTATATGGAAATATATGTAAGTTTCGATTTCACTATATAAAAATAATAATAATATAAACGTGGATCATAAGATCATTATAATTAGGTTATAGACGCACCTCTAAACACTTTACGCCCCTTCAGCTTCACAGCAGATCTTCGAGCGTCTGTGTATCCGTCCTCTCGTCCTGCTCTCCGTTCTTCACCTCCTTTGTTTGTTCAGAGACGTCAGACGCGTATCCTTTATTCTGAAAGCAGACGAACTGACTGTCCTCTGGCTTGTCCACCGCCTCTTCAGCCTTCCATCCTCCTCCCTCCTCATCCTCGTAGCCTTCGTTCTGGAAGCACATGAACTGGGGGTCTTCCGCTCTGTCCGCCGGGCCGCGCTTTATCATGTCCAGCTCGGGGTCCTTGTGTCCGGCGTAATACGTTGATTTTCCCCACGTCACGTTACGAAGAGTGGAAGGTTTGCTTGCGGGTTTTTCTTCTGTGAACACACACACACACACACACACACACACACACACCGTAGTTTCAAGCAATGCTTAGATTTACATTCATTCTTTTTTTTTGCCTTTAGAAGTATTTGTTTAACCCTCATGTTATGCTTGTTTCAGAGGAACAGCGGGTCAATTTGACCCATCAAACCAGGGTGTTAACTGGTTTAACAGATTGCGTAATAAATTAATTGCTTTAACAAAACACTTTCTGGATCACTGAGCCACTTTTGTTGTACTTTTTTTTTTAAATATTTTTGGATTGCTTTTTTATCTTGATCATTTTGTGTTTTTATTCATATTTCATATTTTATCTTTTTATCTACAATTTTTTATTGTATTTCTATTCCTTATCTTCATTTTATTTTATTTCTCTTTTACACATTTTATTGTATTTTGCCCATCCCCGTGTTTAAATGTTGGAACGTTGGAAAAACACATTTCACTACATGTTGTACCACGTATAATATGTATGTGACAAAAAAATTTGAATTTTAATTTGAATTATGCATATGTGTCAGAAACCAAAAAGATTCCAAAAAATCTTTGTTAGTGAGTGTGTGTGTGTGTGTGTGCGAGAGAGAGAGAGAGAGAGAGAGAGAGAGAGTGTGTGAGTCTGAGACAGCGGTGTATTATGTCTCATTTTGCAAAGAATCAAATAGCAACAAATTTCTGACTCTTTTTAACTTCCATTTGCCCTGAAGGGTCAATTTTACCCGAACATTATCGTTAAGAAGCGTTAAGAATATGTCAACTGAAACATTTGTTTGTTTGTAGATCACACTTTAAGATTTAAAATTAAGACAAGTAGGATACGTTGAAAAATGAAAAAAAAAAAAAAAAAAAAAATACTTTTAAGTATTCATTATTATTTTTAAACTTTTAACACGCGGGTCAATTTGATCCGAACATAATGTTTGGAACATAAACATGCAGCGTACAGCGTTACAAACATGTCAACTGAATCATTATATTTTTTATATGATGATTACACCAAATAAGCCAAGCAGAAGTTTCCAACTGAAAAACATATACGTATAAGGGTTTTAAAAATGTTTGTAAACTATTTTATTGTACACTATTTTTACTACTGTAAAACTATATTTTACTATTGTAAACTTTGAAAACATGCGCAGGGTAAAGGCTAAAGAAAACATCCGCTCACCTGCGCTTTCTTTCCGCTGTGTCCTGATGAACCTCTCGGTGAGTTTGCGCGCGAGTTCTTTCACGCTCCGCGCCGCGCTGCTCCGCCGCTCCAGAGCCGCGTCCGTCACGCGGATGTTCCCCACGTACCACATCAGCCACCAGGCCAGGCTGGAGAACAGCAGCAGCGCGCCCGTGTAGATCAGAAAGTCGCCGTAAAACACGCCGCGCAGCCGCACGCTGCCGAAAATGCCCACGAGCAGCAGGATCGAGCCCACGAGGTCGAAAACAACCGCCATGACGAACAGCGACAGGCAGCTGCCGATGCACCGCGGACCCTTCATCGCTTCACGGATGATGATGATGATGATGATGATGCTGCTGCGGATGATGACGAGCCAATAGCGGAAGAACCGCCGCCGCTCAGGTGAGTCACCTGTCGCTCGAACACGCCCTCTGTGACGTCACCTCACCGCATCTCAGCCAATCAGAGAGCTGCGGTGTTTTGTATATTATTTGCTTTTCTTTTTCCATGCTTGGTAACGTGCCGAGCTGCGTTTCATCAAACGTAATCAGAGTTGTAAAGAGTACCAGACAACCACACTTGAGCAAAAGTACGGATACTACTATATAAGTTACTCCAGTACAAGTAAAAAGTCACCACTATGAAAAAGACTTGAGTCAAAGTAGCAAAGTATCGAATTTCGTATAACGTATCATACAAAAAAATACAAAGACATGTGAAAAACTCCAGTATTTTCTAATACAGAAACGAAATGTAACCTCCATGTTTCAAAAATGGTAAAACTAATTAATTAACGAATAAAAAGCCAGTCTCAATCAAACACAAATGTGTCAAATAAATAAATGCAATTCACGTTCATGTGGTTTCTAATTCACAATTAGCTTCCAGTAACTTCACCAGTCTACAGATGGCGAAATCGCCTCGTTCGCCCAAGTTTACACCTCTGAACGTAGTCGAATACTGATATGAAACATTCAAGTGGATAAAGATAAACATTTATTCATTCAGACAGGCATAAGCATTTAAAAATGTATGAAACTATCAGAGGTGTGAAGAGTACTGGACAGCCATACTTGAGTAAAAGTACAGATACTTAAGATAAAAAGTACTCCTTTAGATGTAACAATTCACCAATTTCAAAAAGACTTGAGTCAAAGTAGCAAAGTATCCAATTTTAAACGAACTTGAGTATTTTACTCATAAATAAAAAGAAATGTGAAAACAAGCTCTATTCATGAGGTTTTGTTTTCTAATACAGAAACTAAATTTAACTCCTCAAAGTTTTAAAAATGATAGAACAATGTAGATAAAAGAAACCATATAAAAGTCAGTATCAATCACTCAAATGTGCAAAGAAAAAAAAAGTAGATACAAAACAAAATCCGGATTAGTAAATTATATATATAATACAATTATATATGACATAATAAAATTAGTAAAACACATTTTTCCATTTCTGAGTATTCAAGGTCTAGTTTGAGTACCTTCTCAAGTGATTGGGAGGTTTTCTCCGCAATAAAATTAAACAGATGCAGTGAACTTAATAAACTACGCATAAATAAAAAAAAAAAAAAACAAATCACAAACTCCTATAATTTTAGGCATTCCTTTATTCACGTTGCACACAAAAAAGTAGACGAAAACATAGACATGACACAGTGGTTTTTGCCATGTTAATATTCATAACATTACAAAAACCACTGTAAAGTCATAGAAGATCTGTATAGTTTAACTTGAGAAAAAGAATCACTTTAACATTAAATAGACGCAATGTGTTTCACCAAATTTGACGGTGAATTTTCAAAAATTTCAAAAGCGCCTATTTTTGTTGTCCGCGGTAATGCTGACACTCTTGTAAGAGTTCTTCTGTTTTTCAACAAAATAATTCAAATAAGGCAATAAATCGGTATAAATCGAACATGGCTTGTCTCGCACAATCACAACGTAACGAGTAACGGCAAGTGTCCTTGCAAATGTAGTGGAGTGAAAGTAGTGGAGTGGAGTAGTACAGCTACTCAAAAATGCAGTGGAGTAGAGAGTAAAAGTTATATTTTTGATACTCAGTACAAGTACAAAGTAGCCGAAAAACATACTTAAGTAAATTTAGCAAAGTCCATTTACTCAAGTACTATACTCCTCTGGAAAGTATTCCATCTTCTCTGCGTCCACACAGAAGCAACAGTTAGTCCAGCGCTGATCTTCCTCACCGAGCTCAGGCCATCAAAGGAAACGGTCAAGTCCGGCCCAGACGACGCATAAGTAATGAGGAGGCCGTCCTGCAAAAGCTCCGCCCCTCAGTCTCACAGGTCGAGGTGGGGCCTGTAGAGGCTGCACAGCCGCTTGGTGGCGCTCAGCTGCAGCGTGTCCCGCGTGATGGGCAGCAAGACCACGCCCACCACCAGCACCATCAAACCGCAGGACAGGAGGGCGGGGCCAAGGATCCCCGTGAGCCTGACGGAGACCCCGGCGAGGTAGAGTCCGCTCAGCACCAGCCCGCAGAGCAGCCCGCTGGCACCCGAGGAGGCGATCAGCACCGCCCGCCAGTACCGCTCGCAGCTGCCCGGGGGGGGCGTGGCACTCCAGAAGCTCCGCTGGTGAGACAGGCTGAACACCGTGGTCTCGGAGGAGCGAGGGCTGAGCTGCTCCACAACTGTGCTCATGTCTGTCTGTCTGTCTGTCTGTCTCTCTCTCTCTCTCTCTCTCTCTGTCCCTCTGTATGTTTGTCTCTCTGTCTCTCTCTTTCTGTCTGTCTCTCTATCTCTATCTCTGTCTGTCTCTCTCTCTCTCTCTGTCACTCGCTCTGTCTGTCTCTCTCTCTCTCTCTCTCTCTCTGTCACTCGCTCTGTCTGTCTCTCTCTCTTTGTATGTCTTTCTCTCTGTCTGTCTGCCTCTCTCTCCCCCTCTCTCTCTGTCTGTCTGTCTGTCTCTCTCTTTCTTTCTCTCTCTCTCTGTCTGTCTCTCTCTGTCTGTCTGTCTCTCTCTCTGTCTGTCTCTCTCTTAGTCTGTCTGTCTGTCTCTCTCTCTCTCTTTCTCTCTCTCTCTGTCTGTCTGTCTGTCTCTCTCTCTCTCTCTCTTTGTCTGTCTGTCTGTCTGTCTCTCTCTCTTTCTCTCTCTCTCTCTCTTTCTTTCTCTCTCTCTGTCTGTCTCTCTCTCTCTGTCTGTCTCCCTCTCTCTGTCTGTCTCCCTCTCTCTCTCTGTCTGTCCGTCTCTCTCTCTTTCTCTGTCTCTTTGTCTGTCTGTCTGTCTGTCTGTCTGTCTCTCTCTCTCTCTCTTTGTCTGACTCTGTCTCTCTCTCTCTCTCTCTCTCTCTCTCTCTCTCTCTCTCTCTCTCTCTCTCTCTCTCTCTCTCTCTCTCTCTCTCTCTCTCTCTCTCTGTCCGTCAGCCGGTCTGATGCGTTGCCGAAGATCTAATAAACACAAACAAACACTGTTGATCTCCTGATCTCCACAGACGTCACTGTCTCTCTTTACTGTCCCACTGACGGATTTGATTGTGTCCTGTGTGGACCGTTTGATTAATACAGTACAATAAATGGATAGATAAAGCAGTGTGTGTGTGTGTGTGTGTGTGTGTGTGTGTGTGTGTGTGGTGGGCGCACAAGCACAGTACTGACAACTACAGCTTGTTCTCCATTGTAAAACAGATCCAATGAAAACAGCAAGAGAACCACACCCTGCTACTCTTACACAAAACACACACCGCACTAATACAACACTGCACACACCTGAGAGAGAGAGAGAGAGAGAGAGAGAGAGAGCGACAGACAGAGAGAGAGGAAGAGATACAGACAGACAGAGAGCTAGATAGAGAGAGAGAAATAGGGAGATAGAGAGAGACCGAGAAATAGAGAGAGCAAGAGAAACAAAGAGAGAGATAGAGAGAGAGAAAGACAGAGGGATATATATATATATATATATA
>QKNR01015944.1:66896-78691 GCA_028031935.1 Paedocypris micromegethes | reverse complement strand
AGAGAGAGAGAGAGAGACAAGAAAGAGAGTGAGAGAGAGCATGAGGGACTGTGGGAGGTTTCCTCTAGATGTTCTGGTCCGTGTGATGTGGAGATAAGCACAGATTTAACTGATGTCTTCCTCTGATGTAAAGAAGTAACATCACTCAAAACTGTCATCATCTCCACACGTGACTCCTGGAGCAGTGGCCACTCGTCCTCCTCTCAGAACATTCCAGCATGTCGACAACCTTCTAAACCACAGGTTACATCAGCAGACGCTTTCAACAACTTCACAAAAAAAAAAAAAAGCAAATGATTCATAAACTCGCAAATGGAAAATAGACGACAAAGATCCTGAATAATTTGCACGGGAATCTGAATTTAACTGAATCAGCAGCAGTGAGCAACCAATCAGCAGCCAGCTCTGCCGCACAAGGCTTGCTTCTGTCGCTATGGTAACAGGATGTTTAGTTATGTGTCCCCGAAGAAAAAGCAAAATAAACGTAAAATGTATTCATGCACACACTGGTACCTCAACTTATGAATGTCCTAGATAACAAAAGTCCAGGGTAAAGAAAGGCGCAAAAATGTTGTCCCGTGTTTAGTTACTTGGTTGAATGTGTCTGTATTTTGTATTGTACATTTGCACTAACTGGAGTTTTGATTGGTTGATTTGATTAGAATGTTATTATTCTCTCCTGTAACAGTGTTAATTTCGTTGACGAAATATTTTTGTCATTGTCAACGACACATTTTTCCTGACGAAAACGAAACGAGAACTATATAAAAACGCCCGCTCAGGGACGAACTACATTTATTGACACTTTCGTCAAGTTTCGGGCAGCTTTATTACCCACTGAGGCGCATGGAGCTTATACGTTGGACTTTTTTTTATGGACGATATGTTGGACATTTCTTTTGCCGCTTTACCCGCATTTTCTGTGCATTATTGCTGCGCTGTCTGATGATCCGCCCCGCGTCTGCTCTAACAGTGTTGGCGTGTTCATGGACTAGCCATATTTCCATATTAACTGATTCCAAAAAGCCGCCTCTCTGTCATTCTGTCGCGCAACAAAGCGTGATGCGCAGGTGTGACGGACCGCACACAAACCAATAGGGTGTCAGAATGATACGTGTTTATACGTCTCATCCAACCACAATCAAGTTCACCATTACCGGATGGCGCGATTTATCGGGATGTTGTTTTAGATCGATTCAACACGGAAATAAAACTAACCGAAATGAAATCACAGTAACGCGGCTAGTTTTGAAAAAGTAACGATTAGAAAGTACAGATATTTGCTTAAAAAAATAAGAAGTAGAAGTACAACGTAAGCGAAAAAATAAATACTTCAGTAAAGTAAAAGTAAGCCAAATTTCTACTTTAGGTACTTGACACCTCTGCATTTATGAGAATACATATACTGTATTTGAATTGAAAGAAAAGTTCATAAAAATAAGTTCAAGAAAAATAAATGTTTTTCCAAATCAGACCTATTTTATATGTTCATAGTTAACTACGTTAAATTTTCTTAGACACACCACCTTTAGTAAACATTTAGAATATATAGCACCTGTATTTTAGTTGACTAACTCGACTAAAATTAGACTAAAACTAAACAAATTAAGATGAATAATTTGGTACTAAAACAAAACTTAGTTTTAGTCGAAATACTATGACTAAAACGAAATACTTTAGTCTTAGTATACTAAGACTTACTTTTTTTACTTAACGAAATACTTTTTTTTATTTAATCAAAATTAACACTGTCCCAGACATGTAAAATGCGGCTCAGCTAACGAAATTTTCGCCGGACGAAGCGGTTCTCGCCACGGATTAATTTACCACTGTAGGAGACCAGAACTTTCCGTTCAACACCTGCAAAACTTCGGAAAAACAAAAGTCGGACAATAAGAACCAAACTATAATGAGTCAAGTAGACAGTGCATCCGCAAATAAACACACCAAAATAGACGCTGCAATCTGACGTCAGACGCTCTGTTTCCCGGCGCTTTCGCGGAGCCGGTACACGCAGGATTGAGTCGGTTCGGCCCGATCGAGCGTCACGGGAAACGCAGCCAATTAACTCGAGCCAACCCCATGACTAGCAGCTAGCGCGCGGCTTTACCACAGGATCCATTGTTGAGACGTTACAGCGCTACTGATTGGGTGAGAATGAGAGAGAAAGAGAGATAGACAGAGACAGAGAGAAAAAGAGAGAGAGAGAGAGAGAGAGAGAGAGTGAGAAAAAGAAGAGGGAAAGAGAGATATTGAGAAAGAGACAGGGAGAGAGTAAAAGAAAGAAGAAGGAAAAAGAGAGAGACAGACAGTGAGAAAAAGAAGAGGGAAAGAGAGATATTGAGAGAGAGAGAAAGAGAGTAAAAGAAAGAAGGGGGAAAAAGAGAGACAGAGAGAGAAAAAGTGAGAAAAAAGATGGAAAAAAGAGAGATTGAGAGAGAGACAGAAAAAGTGAGAAAAAGAAGAGGGAAAGAGAGATTGAGAGAGAGACAGAGAGAGTGAGAGAAAGAAGAATGAAAGAGAGAGAGACAGACAGTGAGAAAAAGAAGAGGGAAAGAGAGATATTGAGAGAGAGAGAGAGAGAGAGAGAGAGAGAGAGAGAGAGTAAAAGAAAGGGGGAAAGAGAGAGACAGAGAGAGAAAAAGTGAGGGGAAAAAAGAGGGAAAATGAGAGATTGAGAGAGAGACAGAAAAAATGAGAAAAAGAAGATCGAAAGGAAGGAGGAAGTGAGGTGACGGCAATATGGCCACTAGGAACCATACTGAATTTGTGCTCTGCATTTAACCCATCCGTGAAAGTGCACACACACACAGTGAAGTGAACACACACAAACCCGGAGCAGTGGGCAGCCTTAAGCCGTGGCGCCCGGGGGGCATGTGGGGTTCAGTGTCTTGCCCAAGGACACTCAGTTGCAGAACCCGTAGTAGGGGGGATTCGAACCTGCAACCTTTCGGACACGAGTCCATGTCCCCTACCACTGGACCACACTCCCCAACTCCCAAAGAGACAGAGAGAGTGAGAAAAAGAAGAATGAAAGAGAGAGATTGAGAAAGAGACAGAGAGAGTGAGAGAAAGAATAAAAAAAGCAAGAGCAAAAGAAAGAGCGAGAGACAGAGAACGTGAGAGAGAGAAAGAGAGAGTGAGACAGAGAAAGAGAGAGAGACTCATTGAGACATTACAGCGCTATTGATTGGCCGTGTTCCCAATGAACCTGCCCCACAGTACCGCCCACTAAAATGTTAATTGGCTCAAAATTATGCAAATATATGGACGTATATGGGCAGACGACAACTTGTCCGCGAGCAGATGTGCTGCCGTGACGGCGAAGCTCTTTCTGATGAAGCGGCGCTTATTGTCAGGCTGGAGGGGCGGGACCAAACGCTAACGAGACGCGCTGGCTGGAGTCCGACATCATTTGCATAGCGAGGTCACCCGGGGGCTCGCATCCGCCTCGGCCCGGGTTCGAATCCCAGACGCAAACACCAACACGGCGCTGACAGCTGGCTAAAGCAGATGTGTTTGTGTGCGGAGGATGAAAGACTGTCTGCGATCAACACTAAAGGCTTAATTACCCAGCAGCCACTGCGCCAACACCAACTAACACAAGCGTCTGATTCGACACTGTTTGTGCAGTTTTAATGATCCCAATTTTAACCGCTGATACTTATACCCCCCCCCCTCACACACACTGCCTTTTCTCTCTGTCTTTCACCCCCCCCTCCTCTCTTTCTCTCTCTCTCTGACACACACACACGTACTTTTTTCTCTTATGATCAGAATCTTCTGCAGTGCAGAGGCTTTTGCCCTGAATCCAGCAAGCAAACACACACACACACACACACACACGAGAGAGGGAGAGAGAGGGAGAAAAAGTGAGGGACAGATAGGAAAGAGTAAGAAACAGGGAGAAAGAAAAGGAGGGAAGAGAGAGAGAGAGAGAGAGAAAGAAAGAGAGGCAGAAAAAGTGTCGGACAGAGAGAAAAGAGTGAAAAACAGGGAGAAAGAGAGAGAGAGAGTTAGAGTGAAAGAGTGAGGGACAGATAGGAAAGAGTGAGAGACAAGGAGAAAGAGAGAGAGAAAGAAAAAGGGGGGAGAGAGACAGACAGAAAAAAAAGAGAGAGAGAGAGCGAGAGAGAGAAAGTGTTGGACAGAGAGAAAAGACTGAAAAACATTTTCTAATACAGAAACAAAATGTAACACCCATGTTTGAGCATTAAATAAAG
The DNA here is from genome assembly GCA_028031935.1 of Paedocypris micromegethes. Taxonomy (NCBI): domain Eukaryota; kingdom Metazoa; phylum Chordata; class Actinopteri; order Cypriniformes; genus Paedocypris; species Paedocypris micromegethes. Next base: position 74,468 of record QKNR01015944.1, on the reverse strand, counting down.
AACAAAAAGGCAGTCCCAATCAAACTCAAATGTGCAAAAGAAATAAATCAAAAGAAATAAATCCTATAGTGTACAATAAAATCCTGGAAAACATACACGCCTCTAATTCACATTCATGTGGTTTCTACTTCACAACTTCACCTCATTCGCCCAAGTTAACCGCGGTAAAAATCGATTATGGTTTGTAGTGCAACAATCAAGATGTAACGATAAACGGTAAGTGTCAATTCAAATGTAGTGGAGTGAAAAGTACAGTTACTCAATCAGAAGTGCAGTGGAGTAGAGAGTAAAAGTTGCTTATATTTTTGATACTCAGTCCAAGTACGAAGTAACGTAACGCAGTACATTTACTCAAGTTACACATCTGGGTTTGAGGTCAAGTTTAGATTCTGAAATGTAATAGAATATAACAACTTTGACGTGATATCAGTCACAATTTAGGTTAGGTTTGTTAAAAGAAACTCTTTCTTAAAAGTATTTTAGAGAAGTATTTAACCCCATTTTTTTCCAGGTAGGGGGGGTGGTTAGTGAATACATACATACATAGAAACATACAAACATACATACATACGATAAATATCTATTTTTGTCAGGTTAGTGCACATGGCTTATAGTCATTAGAATAGTTTGAAAAATATGAAATGAAGAGAGAATATCCTCTCCACATGGTCTGACCAGCTTTATCTCTCAGCTGAGAGCCCCCGGCCCCCGGCCCCACGGGGCCTGACTTAGCACAACTCTTCCTGCTAATATGGATGTTAAATCCAGATAATTGTTGGCGAGGCAAAAGCAATTTGTTGTTCACATGAACAACAGAGAGTGATTCATCACCTTCTCTGTAGTTAAAATTCAAATTCTTTTGTTTAATCGGACCCAACAAACTCTACAGGGAGAGAGAGGGGGGGGGCGTCGGACAGAGAGAAAAGAGTGAAAGACAGGGAGAAAGAGAAAGAGATCCAGTGAGAGAGAAAGAGAGTGGTGAGAGAGAGAGAGAGAAGGGGCTAAAGAAAGAGAATAATTACAAAAAGAGGCAAAAATAAATGTTTCTCTTTTTTTTCTAAGTCTGCACACGTCCGACAGGCATCATATCAGTTTATTTAAAGCAGATGAAGCGTTTTCTATCAGGTTTAGTTGATCAGAGATCAGAGGAACGTTTACAACACCCTTCACACTTCCTCAGTTAAGAGCTCCTCGTCAGAAGACATGAATAATTCAGCAGCTTCTTTAATGAGCTTGTGGAGTAAATCCACCTACATCATCAAACCCACTGACCTGTGCGACTTTCAATCGGTGTGTGAAAGGTGTGTAAGAATGAGTTTCACAGACTCGACCTTTACTAGAACACACACCAGAGATATAAATGTGCCTGAATACCATACATGAGTAGAAGGAGTGTGTAAATACCTTACTTTAAAAATTACTCGTACAGTCTCCACATTTTTTAAGAACTTACTTATGTACTGAATGTAGACTCAAAACCACAAAAACATGTGAAAAGCGAGTAACTATTTAAGGTTTTGTTTCGCAATATAGAAAAGAAATGTAATACCTCAGTGTTTCAAAATGGCAGAATACGTTTGTGTGGAGTAAAGATGTAGTGTAGTAAAGAGACTGATACTCATTCCCAAACATAGTCAAGTAGAGAGTAAAAGTTGCATAATTTTGAAACTCAGTACAAGTACAAAGTAGCCAAAAAATACGCAAGTACTTGACACACCTGACACCAGAGGTCAGCCATGCTCGAGTGAAAGTACAGGTACTTACTGTAAAAGTACTCCATTACAAGTAACAAGTCAACAATTAAAAAAAAACTCGAGTCAAAGTACCAAAGTATCCCATTTTAAAAGAACTTGGTACTTGGTAGAAAAAGTATTTTACTCACACTGCATATATGCAACAAAAAAAGTTTTTTTTAAAAAACAAACTCTATTCATGGGGTTTTGTTTTCTAATATAGAAACAAAATGTAACACCTCAATGTTTTAAAATTTGTAGAACAAAGTACAAAAGTACAAAAAACAAAAAGTCATTCTCAATCACTCGAATGTGCAAAGAAAAAAGTAGATAATAAAAAGAATAAAATTCTGATTAGTAAATCATATCAGAAATGCAGTGAAGTAGAGAGTAAAAGTTTGTTGTATTTTTGGTACTCAGTACATGTACAGAGTAGCAAAAAACGTAAAAAAAAAAAAAAAAAGTAAAGTAACAAAGCATTAACTCAAGTACTATACTCCTCAGCCTGACACGCACATGGAGAAAACTGAAACGTCCTTGAGACCCCACAAACTGCCCAGTGCTCCGGTGTGTGTGTGTGTGTGTGTGTGTGTGTTGATTGTTTAGCCAAATATTATATTCATGTGTACCTGTATATATTAGTGTATAAAGTATAATACGCTAATAGTTCATCTAGTTTAACTTGCTCCGCCCCTTTACCTGTGCCACTCGTTAATTCCGTGTCAAATTAGTGTAGATGAAAGATTGAGAAACGTAATCGTACCCGCAGTAAAAAATGAACCATTCAAAAGATATATTATATTATTATATTATATTTCAATCTTCCTCGAGGTGACTTTACCACAGACGTGTGCTGTATTTCACTTTACAGACACGTTTTACCAGCCGAGAGAAAGTCTTCACTCACATTAATGACTGAACATGATAACCATATGGCGTGCATTGCGTTCAGATCTGCTCAGTGTTTGTTCTTTTGCGTGTTTTGAAGCTGGATTTTTCATTTTGCATTGTTTGAAGAAAAGCCTTCATGATCCTAAAAAAAAGCATGTTTGTTTCAAAAGCATTCCTTAATAAACCATAAAACCACTGATTTCTTGTAAAAGCTAGACAATTGGATATCATTACCTTTAAATAATAACATTCACCATAAAATGTCAAAATAAATCTCAAAGTACACAGAAATCAGCACGCACATTTACGAATAATATGTCCATTTACTGCTGTGTAGTGACTATAAACTTCAAAGCGACTAAGACAACTAACTAGATGTAAAAGCATGTGAAAAGAATAACCTGCAACTTTGGTATAAAGACAAATTTGGAGCGCCACAAGGCTCAGTGCTTGGCCCAATCCTGTTCTCCCTGGTCCACTACAGGTGTTTTCACATAAAGATAAGTTTACGTAAACCAAACAAGTGGCCAGAAAGTTTCATTTTTGGTCCTCATCAGCAACAAAGGGATCCCAGACCATTTCTTTTTGTTTTGTTTTTAACGAAATCTTTTAATTCGGAACCTCTCTCCTGCGATGTATTTTGCCCCTTTCTTTTATGTGTTTTTTTATTACTTTAATGTAGTAAGTAGTGGATAGTTAATTCCTTTCAAAGTGAAAATTTTAAGTTGATCAGTAAATGTTAAGTAAAGTGATTTGGTGTCACAAGTTGACACAAATTTTTTATATAGTTTTGTAGATGACACTTTATTCAGTGTAGGTGTAAAAGCACCCGAAATTACAGCATTTGCTTTCCACGCCAAACACAGACTTTTTGCACTGTAATGGTTCCCTTAGAGGTTGTTCGCCTGCTCGGCTGTGTAATAAACTTCAGAAATAAAGTTCAGAATGTGCTAGAATACTCTCAGTACGATAATATCAGTGCAGTGATTGTGTCTCTACACTGGTTACCTGTAAAATACAGAATACAACTCAGATGTCTCTCAGTTTCATATTGAGCCCGAAACAGTTGAGCACCTCTACAAAATTTCGCAAAATCAATCACAATAGTTGATATCGTTTTGTATTTAGCATAAAAATTCTGGAATGTACTGCCTCTACGACATGAGAGAGAGATTGACTGTCTAGACTGAAAATTCCAAGTTTTCAAAGTTCGTTGTATTGTCCTCACAAGCCGCCGAGGAGCCTTCACACTAGGGATTAATAAATCTTTCAGAAGACCTTTAATGAAAAGTCAGAAGACTTTTGAATTTGCAGTTGTGTTGTCAATGTTCTCTGCGACCCGCAGGCAAGGGAAAGTTATTAATGGCAGACTCGCATCAAACGAAAGCGGTCTCCTGGAGACATTAAAAGGACTGTCCGGTACCAGGTGGGCCGCTCACACGCTGACCACCAAAGCACTTTGCATGACCAAAACTGAATAGATGTCCTGAATAACCTCCTCAATAGAGGATCTCAACCAGCCACTCCACATGATGTCGTCATGAGCAGAGGTGTCACATAACAAACTCAAATTAAAAAGTATTTTGGCTTGTTTATACTTTGCTTGAGTTTTGCTTGAGCATTGTTTTTTTTTTTTTTTTCCTACTTTTTACTTCTACTCCTTCAATTTGAATATTTGTACTTTCTCCTTCTATTCTAAAAATACTCAAGTTACTCGTCGATTTATAAGAAAAAAACATCCAGATAAATTGTAGCATGCAGTTGCAATAAACTTGATTGTGATCGGATGAGATGCATAAACACGTATCATTCCGACACACTATTGGTTGGTACGTGATGCATCACACCTGCGCATCAGCCAGTGAAACGACTCAAAACTGCTGTTTCTGTGACTGAGCAAAGCTGATGATGTCACGTTCTGCGGTGCAGACAGGAGCCGGAGATCGTGGTGAACATAAAACGGGACTTTACTGATGACGCACATACATATACACCAACTCGGGAACACTGGGAACAGAACTCGGGAACATAAACTCTCTGGTGTAACGACATTGACCGACAAGAAACAATGAGACTGGTGATACTTAAATATTAACGCAAACGAGGTACAAACGATCAACAGGTGAAACCGACAAATCACGTGACTACATCCACTGACACAAACAAGGAAACATAGTGCACAGGGAATGATGGGGGTTGAAGTCCGTGAGTGACACGCAACACATAGAGACAACGAATAACAGGTGGTGACGAGCAGACAGACTCGTCACAGATGAATGCATTCATTTTCAGTGTAATTTTATACTGCAACATTTTATTATAACAATATAGTTAAAAATGTCACTTGCATTACTTTTAATTTTATACTTCAAGTAGTCATCAAGCCAGTACTTTTACTTGAGTAAAAAGTTGAGCAGAGACTTCAACTTCCACAGAAGCCTTTTTAAATTCTATACTCTATACTTAATATCTATACTTTAGATAAAAGTGTCTGCCAAATGACTGGAAAGTAAAGTTATAGAGTATCTAAGGTTATAGAGACAAGAGTGTGACTACTTTCGACAGCACATATGGCTTATGCATAAAAACAAGCCAGGCTCAATAAGCTCATCATTCTTGAGCGAGAGACGTGCATTTAGTGACGCTGTGGAAAAGCTTCTTTCGAGTTTTGAGGAAACTCTAGGTGGTTTTGTTTGAAGCGTCAGATATAATTTTGAGAGGAGTAAACTTTTAGAATTTTTGTACATTTTGTAAATATACACTATGTACACATTTGTATAATACAATTGATTCTAAAGAAAAAAAAAGTACGACAAACTGGATAAAAATATTTACCAACACATCGAAACACTGAGCATAGTAATTGTTTTTGTATTAGCACTTGTACTTTATTGATTGCGTGGATTTATTGAGACTGCGTGAATTTAAAAGTTGCTTACATTTTTGATACTCAAAAGCCAAAAATACTAAAAAGTAAAAAATGATTTACTATGTTTACAAAATGTACAAAAATTCCTAAAATTTACTCAAGTACATTACACCCGATCTGGAACGAGGTGACAGAAAACAGTAGATTTAGTGTTGGGGGGGTTGGACTTGTGAGAAAGAGGTTTGAATCTCGGTTTGGTGGGTTCTACATCTGAGTGTCCGTAGAACCCAGCTTAAGCTGCCCACGGCTCCGGGTGTGTGTGTGTGCCACTTCACTCTGTATGTGCCACTTCACAGGATGCAGAGCACAATTTAGATGCGGACACACTCACTCACATTCGTTTACTCACTTTAGATGAGTCCACGGCTCCATCGTCTATTTACAATTTGAATACAATCTGTTATTTTTCGGACTGTTACTGATTTATGACAACAAGTGTTAGACCATACCCAGATAATTACCGGTTTTACGTGACTATAAGCAGCCCCTGATTTTTCAGGCACAAAATAAAAATTTCAAAAAAGAAAAAAAAAAACTTTTTTTTTTTCACATTTCTGATTAAATTACGTAAATTTTCTCATAAAAACACAATTTCTTCTTTATTCAACAAACTTGACTTGTGACTCGTATCACTTCAAATGTCGTCTTTACTTGAATAATAGTGTAAAAAAAAAATCTATTCTAGTCATAGAAACTCCAACTCCCAGAACTCTTAGCGCCTCACTCCATTAGGCATTAGGCTCCCAGGGGCTTTTGCACGCCAGACTAAAGCTGAGTCTTTGTCAGACATAAAAACCAGAACAGTATTGTTTTGCTCTGTGCAGCAGACAGAGCGATTTGATGGTTTTTGCTGTCGGGATGTGAGTCCAGTGTTTTTTGTTTTGCACGGTTTTTCTTCTGCTCCGACGCATGCTTATGGACTCGCTAGCTGTTAGCCGTTAGCACGCATCTACCGGATGCAATATGGTCTATCTAATCAAATATTAATCATTGTATCTAGTTTAATCTGCCTTCTTCCAGTGTTATTTTGTCCATGTACGTGTGGTGGCATATCTATTGTTTCTTTATTTCGGTTATTGAGCAAATAAGCTTTTTTGCGTGTCTGCCTCCGCAACCATTATTTAAAGACGCACATGCACAACGTAAAGACGACGTGTTTCTGTCTATTTGCAATTGCTCCTGATTTGAAATACGGAAAACTGGGCGCAAATTTGAAATCTGCAATTATAAGCACCCCCCAAGTTTTTGGGCGTCAAAATAAAAAAAAAGGTCTACTGTATTTACGCAAATATAAGCACCCCTCAGATTTTTTTTTATTCTGGCTACATTACGTAAATTTTCTCTTTAATATACTATGTTATTCTTTATTTAACAAACCTAACTTGTGACTTGTATCTATTTTACAATGTTGTTTTACTATTCTCTGAATAAGGAACAATAATCTATTATAGCGATCGCAACTACACCTCCCGTCATGCTTTTCTGCTTACTGGTTCCCATGATCCTTTGCACTTAAAGAGTAAAGCTGACTGAGCTGGGTTTGTGTTAGACGTAAATATCAGAAAAGTATTGTTTTTCTCTGTGCAGCAGACAGAGCAATTTGACTGTGTTTGACTCCTTCGTTTTGAACTGTTTTCTGTTTGCTTCGATGCTTTTGCAGCTGCTGGTCTCGTTTTCAGCCTTTAGCACGGCGATCTACCGAATGCAATTTGAATTGAATTGAATTGAATTGAAAAATCCTTTATTAGTCCCACAGTGGGGAAATTTCACGTCACAACAGCAACAACAATTCCAAGCAAATAAATAAACAAACATCACCATAACGCACTGCACACATCATAATAGACAAACAAACAAACACAGACCATAAATGAACCTGCCCGTCATAAGCATAGTTCCAGTCACCAGTTAAAATTTAAGTTCAAATTGTAGAGTCTAATCGCAGCAGGTAGGAAAGATCTGCGATATCTCTCCTTCACACAGCGGGGGTGAATCAGTCTGCCACTGAAGCTGCTCTCC
>QKNR01015944.1:36836-56625 GCA_028031935.1 Paedocypris micromegethes | reverse complement strand
GAGTGAGAGAGAGAGAGTGACTTTGGAAGGATGTATAATTAGTCTTCCCTTCCAGGAGAAGGCCTGTTTTAACAGAAGTTCTCCTCACGTGGGGGCGACCTGCTTTCACTGCCCCAGTTCTTCTGATTCTGACACTGTCAGGACCAAACCACACACTACTCAACACACACACACACACACACACACAGACACACACGTTTGCGAGTGTGACAGCTCTGCTCAACAGGAGGAGTGAAGCTCGACACTTCTAGTGTTAACTCTGTTCATTTCTACCTTTGAGCTGCACAGACTCAAGACAGAGAGAGAATGAGTCCAACAAAGAGAAAGAAAAGAAATGCGCAAGTTAAAAAAGGTAGTCATGATGGAGAGGTGGAGAGTTGGATCTGCCACCTAAGCGCTGTAGGTTTGAATCCTGGGTTCTACAACTGGCTGTCCTTGACCCCCACACATGCTTAAAACTGCCCACTGTTCCGGGCTTGTGTGTGTCACTTCACTGGGTGATCACAATTTTTTTATATTGCCCCTAGTGGCCACTCTGACAAGCTTACTCTCTTTACTGTTCTCCTCAGCACATTAAACATCTGTGCAAAACATCGTTCTACCATTTTCAAAACATATCAAAAATGACGCAGAAAGGCTTATACATGCATTCATCTCATCAAGGACTGCTAAGGATTGCTAAGGATATTGCCAATCTACAAAAAAACAGGGACTTTACCATATCAACCCCACCCTAAAGTCTCTTCACTGGCTTCCTGTTCCAACCCAGATTGAATATAAACTGCTGCTGATAACATATAAATGTGTCACTGGACAGGCCCCTTCATTTCTGCAAGAGCCGATCAAACTACATCTTCCCAACCTGCTTCTTTCAATACCGGCAACCAGACTCAAAACAATAGGGGATCGAGCTTTCATCAGCAACAAAGTTATGGAATAAGCTACCACAACACACACGAGACGCACAGGACTTGGTCTCATTTAAAACCCATCTGAAGACTTTTTTATTCTTCAAAGCATATAACTGATATATTAAACTCTGTCAGCACTTTGAGATTACCCAATGGAAAGTGCGTTATAAATAAAATGTATTATTATTATTTATTATTATTATTATTATTATTATTATTACTGATTCATAGTGGAGTCATAGTGACGGAGTTGCAATGAATTAGTTGTAATGGAAGTGTGACTCGAGATGAACATTTTTAAAATTTGTTCTAGATGAACGTCTCCTTCATGAATGACAATATTTCAGAAGACATTTGTAAATACACTTTACTTGTTCTGTCTTCGCTGTGAAAAAATGAAGTAAATGTGGAATCATGTCAAAAAATAAGAATCATTTGTCCCTGATGCTAAATGGAAAAAACACAAGATACATTCTTTAAATATAGCAACGCTTCTACCAATCACCAAATATAGGCCACACCCCCACCTTGAGCTTGCAGCTATACTTAAAAAAATTATCAATTAGAGGATAAAAAGCCTTAATTATTAAAATACAAACATATTCATTTCTAACTGTATAATAAAATGTTCCATAAAAAGTATGCAATATTAAGACAAACCATAAATCATGTTGGGATTCAAATCAGGATTCATGCCACCAACATTATTCCCAGATCATACAAAGGAACACAAACAAGCTATGTCTCTTGGAGGCATCACCCTTAGCAGAAATGGCCAGACGTCCCTGTTCCTTGTCCTCTAGGGCAACACCAAGGCATTCCTTGCCAGCTTTGAGACAGTCTCTCCAATTTATTCTAGATCTTCTCTCAGTTTGTAGGAGAAGCAGCTCTACTCTGAGTTCCTCCCTGGTGTCAGAGCTCACCACCCTATCTCTTAAGGTGCGCCCTGCCACCTAGTGAAGTGTCTGATATCTTGTCATTTCAAACTAGTCTTTCCATAGTCCAGGGTTGGAAGGTAGATTGACAGATAAACTGAAAGCTTTGCCTTTCAACTCAGCTCTGTCTTCACCACCGCAGACCTGTACATCAAACTCAATATTGACCTGGAGGCGGAGGAGTGTAATCCTTCTTTAGTTGGAACACACCACATGGTCCAACTAAAGGAAAGTAAAAACTGACAACCACCCAGGTCAGTCTCTCCAAGGGACCTGACCCTAACCTCCATGCAAGAAGCATAAGCATGTCAGCCATGACAACCCAACCAGATCAACGATACTGGAGATACCCAGGGCGAAATTCCTCCACATAGTTTTCTGACCGCCTCAGTGACTTCGTTCGGTCAGGTTCTCTGCCCCGTCCTTCTATAGTTTCTACTAGAGGCAGAAGGGTTGAGGAGGTCTCAAAATATTCCTTCCAGCGTTACTTCCTCTTTCACTGTAAACGGTGTTGGCAGGGAACTGCTTGACCTTCCGAGACGTCCGACAGTTTGCCAGATTCTCTTAGAGGCAGACGGATAGTCTTCTTACGAGGCCTCACCCAACTTCTCCCAGATTAGAGTTTTACCTCTGTGACCACACAAGCTGCAATTTGAATGACCTGCTGATACTTATAAACTGTAATTTCAACACATGGCAGCTTAGTTGGGGAGCGTTAAGCAAGCCCATCCCAGCCCGACACCTGTCTCCATGGGAAATTTCATTGTAGTAGACGGTATAACGTCTTTCAAGGAGTTGTGTTGCTGATCCTAGTCTATGAGTCCAGGTACACTATATGCTTCACTATACAAGCTACACTATACACATATGAACTTAAGTGCCACCCCATTCCTGCCATAGGGTTCAATATGATGTCGGTCCACCATTTGCAGCTATTACAGCTTCAACTCTTCTGGCAAGGCTGTCCACAAGGTTGAAGAGTGTGTTTATAGGAATTTTTGACCATTCTTATAAAAGCGAGGTCACACACTAATGTTGGTTGAGAAGGCCTGAGTCTCAGTCTTCGTTCTAAATTCATCCCAAATGTGTTCTATAAGGTTGAAGAGCAGGCCAGTCAAGTTCATCCACACCAGACTCTGTCATCCATGTCTTTATGGACTTGGCTTTGTGCTCTGGTGCCCAGTCATGTTGGAAGAGGAAGAGGTTCCCACTCCAAACAGTTCCCACAAGGTTGGGCGCATGGAATTGTCCAAAATGTTTTGGTATCCTGAAGCATTCCAAGTTCCTTTCACTGGAACTAAGGGACCAAGTCCAACTCCTGAAAAACCTCATCATTTGGCTTGGTGAGCGAGTACTTTTGGTAATATAGTGCAAGTTGAACTGATTTTAGTGGGTACCACTCGACCTCCAGCCTAAGCTTGTGTTCTTTCCAACTCAGTGAGGTGAGGTTTCACGAGACATACAGCCACCCAAAACACAATGCAGTGCCCCCTATGTCCCCTACTGTGGGCCGAGCCTGGCCAGTGTTGTGTGTTGGGGTTATTTAACACAGAGAGCAGAAATAGACAGTGGAGAAAAGAAAGACTCATCCATGTGTTTGTGAGAGACTGAGAAAATGAACTAAGGTATGGACGGATGGATGGATAAATATACAGTTGGATAGACCGACAGGCGGTCTGATAGAGTAGCAGCAAGAGAATTGGAGACAGAGAAAAATAGTGTGAGAGGCGGACAGACAGAGAGAGAGAGAGAGAGAGAGAGAGAGAGAGAGGTTCACTCAAAGCAGAGACCAGAAGTAGAGGGAGAACACGGGACCCTTGACACAGCAATCGCGCACACAACATGTTTTTCAAGGCAGTGAAGAAGAATCTCAGCGCTTTTATCAGCAGCCCGTGATGTCGAGGAGCGGAGACACGGGGGCCGTCTGCTAAAGACATCACAATGTGCTGAAATCGCATCCGAGCTTGTTCCTGAGGAGACGGATCGATGGGAAGCTCTCAGATGCCCCACCGCGGCCCCTCGCCATGAAGGTCACCGTTCCCTTCAGACCTCAGAGACCCGGTCTACAACATCACGTCTACCGCCGAACCAACCTCAGCTTAACAACAGCCACGGCTCTTCTGATTGGCCGCAGATAAAGTCCCAGCGTTCAGTTCAATAAGCACAACACGGCCTCGTGCCTGGCTCGGCTCAACTGCTGAAGTGAAGAAAGAAGAGGGGAAAACAAAAGAGCTAGTGATGAAAAAAAAAAGTTCAGAGGAAAGAGGCAGTTGTGAAAAAAAGACAAAAACTTTAAAGGAATATTGCGCGGAAAATGGAGGAGAGAGGAGACAGATGGCAATGCGGGAGTCTGCGCTTTTGATGATGCGGGTTGAAAAGTACTGTATGTTTTACCCCGCATGTTCAATCTCCTAATCAATTATTGTTAAAAATTAAATTTAAAACTCAATTAAAATTTAAAAGCTTTTAGCAGTCCACCGTCTCTCAACATGTAAACAGGGGATAAGCTAAGATCAATGGCTAGTTAGCGCAGTAGCATTTTCACATAGCAAAGGTAAACACAATTACTTATGACATCACAAATCCTGCTTTAAAATGGCCTGAATGGCCTGATTTTTGATTATGTTCAAATCAAAGCCATAGACTTGTTCAATTTTAATTAAGGAGATGGTGAGAGAGTTCAAGTTCAAGTTCAGTTCATTTCTAAGGCACTTTTCACAATTTCAACTGTCTCAAAGCGCATAAAGAAAGAGAGCGCAAGAGAGAGAGAGACAGAGAGATAGAGAGAGAGAGTGAGTGAGTGAGTGAGACAGATAGAGAGAGAGTGAGAGAGAGATAGAGAGAGAGTTTGCAGCAGGTGTCTGAAGCTTCACAGACGCATCAATATTTAAACAAAGAGTCACGTCACGCTGAGACGCAGCAGGGGATTCTGGGTAAAGCAGAGTCAGACAGTCATTACAGCGGGTGTTGCGATCGGACACACACACTCCTGATTGCATCATCTCACACACACACACACACACACACCATCATCATCTCCTTAACATCACACAATAGAGCAGATAAACTCCTCACGTACTCTTCTTATTACATTGAGAGAGACCAGCACTATTTTCATAATTTAATAAAGGATTGAATGAGATGATAGAGAGATAAATAAAGAGAGAAATAGAGAGAAAGAGAGAGAGAGAGAGTAAAAGATAGATAGAGAGAGAGAGACGGACAGAGAGAGTGAGAATGAGAGTGAGAGAGATGGCGAGAGTAAAAGATAGATAGAGAGAGAGAGAGAGAGACGGACAGAGAGAGTGAGAGAGATAGAGAGAGTAAAAGATAGATAGATAGAGAGAGAGAGAGAGCGAGAGAGATAGAGAGAGACAGAGAGAGAGATAGAGAGAAAGGCTCTGAACTTCACAGACCCAGCGTGAGGAGAAGCACTGGAGACCCTCCGGACCCTCACGTCTACCAGAAGCTCGGCTAGATCTTCACTGTCAGAGCCACAGACACTAAAACATCAGCGTGAGGAGTTACGGCTCATCCAGATGTTCCCTCAGCACCGGGCTGAGATGGTAGGGGTGGAACCTCTCTAGCTATTAACCTGAAGTCACACGGGCACGGTGCCAATCAGAAAGACGAAACAAACGCGAATATTCGTTTCCATTCAGCCGTGACGCTAAACTGCACTTCACCCAAAATTGAGTCCAAACCCGTTTTGTGTTTGTGTTTTCACCTAAAACGTGATGAAATGAATTAAGATTTTAAGAATGTTTCTTTGGCCACGTGAGTTCTGGAACTCCTCAACTTTCACAGCTGATCGATGCTCCGCCCACTGATGATCTCCGTAGCCGCCCACATCACAGAGACAACTGGACCGACTCAACCGGTCCGAACAGGTTCACTTCTATCATCAGCCAATCAGATCAGTTTAAGGCTTGTCCCATGTCACAGCAAGAAGTTTATGTTTTTGTGTTGCCGTTAGATACGGTGTGTGAGTTTCATTAGCTCAGCTGAAATTGTTCTTTACAGCAAGGATTTTAAATCTCATAAAACTTTATGAACTTTATGTCTAACTTTTTTTGCATTTGTTTAAATGTGACACAAAAACGGTGGTGAGCACAAAAGCAGGTCGAGTCTCACATGCAGTTTTACGTCAAATGTGTAATACATTACATTGTTGTAATACATGTTACTTTTTGTAAAAAGTAATCCATTACATTACACTATTACGGTCTCACACATGTAATATGTTTCATTACTTCTGTATTACTTTCAAGTTACTTTCACCAAAATAACTACAGAAGCAGAAATGAACATCCTAAAATAACAAAATGTACCTTTTACTTGTGTGCATTTTATTTTTCATCCTTTAAAAGGTGATGTTATGTAGCCTAATGACTGTGGCCTATACAAGCTAACAATAATACTATACTGTAGTTTATAATTGGCAAAGGATGTTTTTATTAATTTGCCAGTGCTGTTTTTTGTTGTCAATAGATTTTATGCATTTACACAGGTTGCATTTCACGATGTTCTTGTCCTTGTTTTTTACAAAACTGGAATAATGCGCATAATCTCACTAATGTACTTTCCCCTGCTGTGTTTATCAAATTTGCCGCTACTGACCAGTGCGAACAACTTTTGTAACCATTACTCCCAACAGCACTCATGCAGTATAATGGGTGAGTGTGTAAATGTTCAAGATCGTTGGCGAGAGACACAAGATCATAAACGAGTACACAGGCGAGGATCAAAAACCAGCAGCTGTGTAAAGAGTACCATACTTGAGTAAAAGTACAGATAGTTACTGTCAAAATTACTCCATTGAAAGTAACGAGTCACCAATTTCAAAAAGACTTGAGTAGAAGTACAAAGTATCCAATTTTATAAGGACTTCAGTATTTTTACTCGCACTGAACTCGCACTAAAAAAACCACGAGCAATGTGAAAAACTAATTCTTTCTTCGCAATGTTCCGTTATATTAAATATGATTACAATATCACTGTAATGTGAGGGAAGATCATTTAACTTGACAAAATTTTACTTTAAAGAGACTCTTACTTCAATTGTATTTTGCAAATTTGGCGATGAATTTCTAAGTGCTTATTTTTCTGGGATCATTCCTCGAGAAATTAACCGCGGTATAAATCAATGGTGGCTTGTCCCGCATAATCACAATCTAACAAGAAATGACAAGTGTCCATTCAAATGTAGTAAGAAGTACAGATACAAATGTAGTGGAGTTGAGAATAAAAGTTTGCTTACATTGTTGATACTCAGTACACGTACCAAGTAGCAGAAAACACACTTAAGTAAAGTAATGAAGTCCATTAACTCAAGTACTTTACACCTCTGAAAACCAGGTGACACACGGCTTGAGTAGGCGATACCATAATAAAGTGTAATAACATTAGTTTATCCTAAAAAAACAGACTAATAAGAGGAAAAGTTTACACGCACACACTCAAGAAACAAAAGTAGAAACATTTTTTTGGAAAGTGTAAAATGTTATGAATGTAACATGTTATTCCCAAGTGTCAAAATAAATAATATAGGGTCCAAACCACACCTGCAGCTACAGGATTCCTTTGTGTTATTTACTCCACACTTATATTATATACAATAGTTACAACTGTACATTGAGTCTGTTTGGTGGTTTCTTCCCTCCTTTATTACCGGATGTGTCCGTCACAGCGCACACACACACACACACACACACACACACACGGGAGACTAAAGCTCTTTTTGATTTATGTTTTAAAAAATTCTTTACATTCTTGACATCATCTTACTATCCAGTGGAGACGCATGATTCAACAAACCTGTTTAAATAAAACGACAACGAAAAAATAAATCAAAACAGGATCTCCTGAATGGCATGAATGACGATCACGTGAGAAACAGAGTAGAGGATTCTGGGAAACGCAAGGAATTCTGCGGGATGATTTTACGTTGACATTGGATTTCTGTCATTTGCCTCATTATATCAAATTGGGTTTTGTACAGCTAATTTTTGAATACAGATAAATAATGGACACCCCCCCCCCTAATTTGCATAGCGACTTTGCGTTGGTTTCGGACTAAGAAAAGCGCTATATAAATAAACTTGAACTTGAACTATGTTTAAAAGAGTGAGTTGTACAATATGGCCAGTTGGGGCTGCATCTAAATTGGGGTCAGCATTTAGCAATCCAGTAAAGTTCACACACACTCACACACACACACACACACACACACAAACCCGGAGCAGTGGGCAGTCTTAAGCTGTGGTGTCATGTGTGAGTGGTGCCATTTAAACCAGCAACACTTGGGTGACAGATCCAACTTCAAAACACAACGGCAAGATTCGTTCCTCTTGTAACCAGATGTATTTTACCAATCACTGTTCAATTTGACTAAAGATCACGACTAACTCACACACACACACACACACACACATGCGCTCCAGAACCCACCCTGGCTAAGCGAATCAGACGTCACTGGGGTCTCTGTCGAAAGTGGGACAAGAAGTGACGGTGAGTAAAAAAAGAAACGGAAGGAAAGTCACATTTTCACACGTTGAAATGGGAAAAGCTTCGGTTTCGAATTTGGGTTGAAATGGAATGGAACTGTGACCCATTTAAAACAAGGTTCAAAAAAAGAAAAACGGACGGATGGATGTGTGAAGGGACAGACAAACCGATGTTAGACTGCGCGTGGAGACGAGTGTGAACACAGAATGAATTACGACCAACCAATGAATGAATGGATGGTAGAATGGATGAATGGATAGACAGACAAATGGATGATTGATAGATCGATGAAGAAGAGAAACAGTGACAGAACTGAGAGATTAGTTGAACGAATATAAATGTCTCTATGCAAAAATAGCAGTGGACAAATAGATAAATGAGTTGATGATTCGCGAAGATCCACCTCGTGAAAACTGGAATGATGAACGTGGGTAAAAAGGGAAAGATGGAGGGATGAATGTCTGGTGAGGAGCATCTCACCATCATCAGTTCAACCGGGTTGAAGCGAAAATGAAATATTGTGTCACTCTAAACGTACGCGTGTAAAGCGTCACGCCACCTCGCTCTCAGCGTCTCGCTCCACGCCGCGTTCCGTTGACCTCCATCACAGCGCACGACTAATGAAATCCACAAGCAATTCCTCACAGACGCACTCCAGTCCTAGATTCAATACAGTACGCAATTAACTATTAATACACCAGCGTAACCCAGAATCCCGCGCTGGATCTCTGATCAAGACGGAACACGATTCATGACCGTCTATCTATCGCCATCTCAGATGATCCCTCCATCATTGTGTGTGTGTGTGTGTGTGTGTGTGTGTAAGCCCAACGTCTCTACACAACCACACACACACACGCTGCAAAAAATGCACATGGAAAAATAAGACAACAAAGTAAAAAAGACTTCAATCAAGTAAAATGATCTGCCAATGGGGTGAGAAAATTTTACTCGGAAAAACTTCTTGAAGCTAGACCAATTTTCTTGTAACAAGCAAATTAATCTTTTACTCTTAATTCTGAGCTAGTTAATTCATCTTGTCGGAAATAAACAAAATGTATTGTGTCGTTTCAAGATTGTTTGGCTTGTCTAGAATTCATTTTTGGCAGTGCATATAGTGTCACACATAAAGCTGGAACAGAACTGAAAACTGTTAAAATGGTTAATATCGCATTCAGTTTATAATTCTCACTTACAAAGCACTAAACGGTTTAGCTCCTCTATATCTCAATGATCTCATCACTTACTACGAGCCTAGTCGACTGCTGCGCTCTCAAAACTCACAAAAAAATTAATATAGTCGTATAGAAAGGCTGCCTAGTTTAGTGCTCGGAACCGAAACACACCTGCACCTCCTAAAACTGTCAAAATCTTTAATTATGGTACTTCATGTTTTCCTAATGCTTTGTTATTTTGTGTTTTACTCCTCTCCTGACGCCAAGTGTCATACGACTGGAATCTCAGGAGCTTCGGGTTCATCATTTCTATGATGCCTCCTGGACCTCTGTAGACCTGATGACGCTGTTTACATGGAGAAATTGAGCCGCCTCTTTCCCCACTGAGGAGGGAAACACCTTCTGGAAACATCATTAAAATGGCGCGGAACAACCAACGCACTGATTGTGTAGTGCTAGAATGCCGGAGGAGACTGGCACCAGTGAGCCGGGTTCTCCCCAGGGTTTTTTCTCCTCATTAAAGAGGTTTTTTACCTGGCCACTGTCGCGTATGTGCTTGCTCACTGCTCTTTGTCTTGTCATAGTGATAATCACAGCATTTACTGAACACCAACAATGCGCTTTGAGACAGTTAAAACTGAGAAATCCACCTTACTAATGCTCAGAACTTGAATTGAACTTGAAAAGCTCTCCGAGACGTAGGGGACTCTCACCTGTGGACGTTCATCTCCTGCGGTGGCCTGGTGGCTTTATCGTAGGCCACTTTGGCCGAGATGCCCAGGATGATGATGAGGGCGATGACTCCGCAGGTGATGTAGACGGTGGTGTTGGTCTGGTCCAGCGCGGGGTCGTACGTGTCCCCCGTGGGCGCGGCGGACGGCGGCTGGGTTTTGATCCAGTCCGGCGTGTTGTAGTTGGTGCAGACTCTCTGATCCAGGCGTTTGGCCTTCACCGGGCAGCAGAAGCGCAGGAAGCAGCTCCCGCAGCAGTAACGGTGGTCGGTGTTGTTGCACGCAAACTCTTTGTCAAACTGTCCGCTGACGTCGTAGTAGCCCAGGCAGGTGTCGTGCTCGCCCACCGCGGGCGCCTGGACTTGCGTGATGCGGCGCGCTGCCAGCGTGGGAGCCACGGTGCTGTTGACCTCTTTGATTCTCGGGGGCTTCTTGGCGGCTGGTTTGCTTCTCTTGGCCGGGGACGCGCTCGTGACACACAACGGGTCCAGGTAGACCAGCAGAAGCAGGAGGTGTTGTATTCCCATAGCTGATGAGTGTTGCTCCTCGACTTCTACCACTTGAAAACGACCCTGACCCACTTGTCACAGGCTCTGGTGAGTCCGACTCGCTTCATCCTCCTTCCGAAGGCTGTCGTTCTTCAAGGCTTCGGCTCTGGGACTCTTGTGGTCTGCTACATGGTGTTAACCTAAAGAATGTACATGTTAAAAAAAACATGTTTTAAGCAATATTAAAGACCAGTTCTTGATGAATAAACATTAAGCGTTTCAGGACCACGGACAGCGCACACACCGTTTTCATGTGATTAGTTTCTAAATTAATTATTACTATTATTAGTTTCGTTTCAAAAGCTACTGACATCTCATTCAACTATTCACCTTTATCACAGAATCCTCTTTTCCAGAAACTTGAAATAGATGTTTCTTGCACTAAGCACACCAGACCGTATTTGTTAAATCACGCCTTCATTGGATCCAAGTGAGCTAAGAGCATTTAGAAATAGATTTGAGTTAAACACACGTTTGAAATTGAAGCAAAAAAATCGAAAGTCAAGCCCGACATTCATGCCTAAAATAAAAACACCATTTCCCGAACCGGATCCGGTAAAACGATACTCTACAACGAGAACTCGATGTGACTTTTGCTGTCCTGTAAATTCAATAAACTAACGACCGGCGCACAACAAAACCAGTGTAAAATGCGGAAAAACTTACCCAGTCCAGCGCGCTTAGATCCGGGGTGAGCGTCACTGCGCCGCGACGCCTCCAATCGAACTGAGAATGATTGTCCGCTCCGCTCTGACCCGCCTCTCTCTCTCTCTCTCTCTCTCTCTCTCTCTCTCTCTCTATTTCTCTCTCGTCAGGTAATTAAAGCGGTGGTCGCACGCCTCGAACCCTCGGGCTTCACTTCACCTAGAAAACTTCCACGGCCGCGTCAACGGAGTTTGACGCCTGTAACGCGCGCAGCAGCACGAGCCTAATAAACCTAAATAAACAGCGTGTGAAGAAGAGGACGCGAGTCAGGGAGCTGGATCCGGTCAGTGTGAATGCTGCTTGTTTTTATTAAAACAGTGAAAACACTGCTACAGATTTAAAAACTAAAAATGCAGCAAGGGAATGAATAATTCACTACTCTCTCTCTCTCTCTCTCTCTCTCTCTCTCTCTCTCTCTCTCTCTCACCCTCTCTGTCTCTCTCTCCCTCCCTCTCTCTCCTCGTCTCTCTCCTCCTCTGGCACAATACAATCACTCCCTCTTTTTCACTCTGTTCTCTCTTCCACACCACACACACACACACACACACACACACACACACACTGCTGCAAATATGAGTGTAAGAGTACCTGGTCCTTGGCTCACAATGCCCTTGGCTTGACAATGAGGCTTATTAAAGATTGTGAAGTTCTGAATAAAATTGCGTGGAACATTATTTAATATTATTAAAACAGTGAAAACACTGTTACAGATTTTAAAACTTAAAATGAATTATTCACTATAATACTCTCTCTTTCTCTATGTCTCTCTCTATCTTTCTGTCTCTTCCCCTCTTTCTCTCCATGAACACACACACACACACACACACACACACACACACACACACACACACACACTACTGCAAATAAGAGGCTTATTAAAGATTGTGAAGTTCTGAATACAATTGCGTGGAAAACATTTTTTCTACAAACTCAATGGTCTTCATGATGAGCGGAGACGATATGAGAATTGTGAAGTTTGAAGGCATCGTCTCGTTCCACAGCGTCTCCATTCGGCTCATGAAGACTGTCAGAGAGTGAGCGACACAATCACAATGGATCGTCCATTACGGTTTAACTGCTTCCACCTCGGAAGTGCCACCTCAGCAAAAGCCCGGACAGGGAACGTCAGCGCTGGAATTACGAGACTCTGGGAAATAATCCGTCATGGAGGAGCCGACATCATGTCAACACTGATGGCCCTCACCACAGAAAGTCCCGCAACACATTTACATTTCTGCTCTGATCTGATTTACGGCTCATTTTAGTCAAGCGCCGAATTTAACGTCTCGCTTTAATGGGGTTGGAACCTGCAACACGGACCTTTCCAGAAATGACTTGTGACTTTAAGTCACTTTAAATAAAGTTCTTAAGGAATGTGGTTGTGTATGACACTTTCATGGAGACATTGGGGTTGGGGACTTGTGTCTAGCCAGAATTCGGACTTGGTAGTTCATGTGTCCTTCAATCTTCTAAAGGTTGTCAAGTCCTGGAGTGAGACAGAAAGACCAGAAGATTCATCGATGAGGAGAAATGAGAAAACGAGGAGTTGAGTCACCAGGTACAACCATGGACACGGGAAGCACTTGAGCAGCTTTGATTCTCCAAAATTTACAAGGAAAGGAGATCTTTTGCACATTTAACACTAAAACTATGGAATGCTCTGCCTAGCGTAATTCGAGACTCAGAATCAGTGTCATTTTAAGTCTAGACCAGGGGTGGGCAAACTACGCCCCTTTCAATGTTTTAATCCTGCCCGCCGAACTAGTACATTTTTTAAATGTAAACCCGGTTAATCTATTATTAAGATCTATTTTAGTTTTTTTGTAACACATTTTAAAAAGCGGAAACATTTTAAACACAAAATGTACGTAAAATAATTGTCAGTCTATGGAATCAGATGCCAAAAATATCAAACGTAAATTTCTAAAAAACAACGTTTTGGTTTGAACTATTTTTTTTTGGCTTCAGATTTTTCTGTCCGTTTCATTTTTTTTTGTTTGGACGTCTGGCACATAGGGGCGGAGCTTATTCTGATTGGCTGGTGAGTGTGATTGAAAGCTCCTGGACCAGGAAGCCCGGCCCCTTGGTCAAATGTTAGGACCCAATGTGGCCCACAAATCAAAAAGTTTGCCCACGCCTGGTCTATACTGAAGACCCAGGTCTCTTCAACGAAACATATATAGACCTGTAATAATAATAATATTTAGAATAAATAAATATAATTGTATAGCAAGGCTGCATAGTGTAGTTGCTCGGAACCGAATCACACCTGCACTCCATGTTATTCTAACGCTTTGATTTTTCGGTTTCCTGAGCATTGCTGAGTTTGCTCACTGGTCATAGTCATAGCCATCAGCTAAAGACCAACAAACAAATGAATAAATTGCATCAATCTTTTGTTTTTACATTTTCACACAAATGCTCTTTGAGAGAGTTGTAACTGTGAAAAGCACCCTACATATACACTGCACTGCTCGTGATTGGCTCGGGGCGGGGCGGGGCCGGTGTTAAGTTTGGCTCGTGGTAATCGCTCCTCTGATGCTCGTTTGCGTCTCTCATTCGCGTCGTTTATCAGAAGTGCTGGTGCAGGGGCTTCTGGGACCGGTCCACGCCTCACACGCGTCTGCCTCGTGCTGTTCAGGCGGTTCACCAATCATCTCACTGCTCTGACGGTAAAAATGAGCCGCGTATTCACAAGAGCGATGATGATGTGGCGGTTATGCTAAGTGAGCTAATGCTAAAACATTAGGATGAAAGAAGCTTTTCAACAGAAGTGTAAATGTACCTGAAAACCGTACTTGAGTAAAAGTACAGATACCCTTTTGTAAATATTACTCCATTACAAATCACTGATTTCCAGATGACTTAAGTAAAAGTCGCAAAGTATTCTGGTTTAAAAGAACTTGAGTGTTTTACTTGTAGTGAATTTAGGCTAAAAAAAGACAGGACATGTGTAAAACAAAAACTCTTCACGAGGTTTTATTTGCTAATATGAAATTTAACCCCTCAATTTTTGAAAAAGACCAAACAAAATGAGGTCAAGTTCATTTTTTTTAATAAAGCAAAATAAATAGGAAAAAGAACAAAAACGTATTCTTAAATCGAACTTGAATGTGCAAAAAAATTGCTACTGCTAATTTGGATGATTTTTACATGAGACACGTGATTTTTGCTGATTAATAGCATCCAGTATATTCAGCATCCTGCAGATGGCGATATCACCTCGTCCACTCAAGAAGAGATGCTGACTTGCCACACAAAATCACAATGTAACTGTCCATTCAAATGTAGTGGAGTAAAGATACAGCTACTCAATCACAAATGTAGTCAAGTAGAGAGTAAAAGTTGCTTATATTGTTGATACTCAGTACAAGTGCAAAGTATCTAAAATACTCAAGTAAAGTAAGGCCAATTTACCCAATTACTTTGAGGTCCAGCACAGAACCAATTAGCATCAAGGGGAGGGGCTACTGCACAGTGGGCAGTGACTGAGTGAAGATGACGAAGAAAATGTTTGTCTAATTTAGTTTAATATCAGTGATTAACAGTGACATTAATGAGGCATTTTTATCTGCTCAATCAACAAATTCATTCTCTGTATATATGGTTTATTTATATTCAGATTCTGGTAGCAAATTGCGTTTGCGTTTCAAATTGGTTTATTTCTGCACATTCAACCAAACGTCGACACACTTATCATGACCACAAACATTTCCAATGTTAGTCTGTTTTCATATTTCCTTTTTTTTATTTCTATAAGTTGTAGCATAATATTCCAAACTTAGAGCTCCTGCGGATGATATATTTGATTAAAGAATTATACAATTAAAAATGTAATACATACACACACACACAACGAGTAAGTCAGTATAAAGTCTGTGGTTCGCTCTAAACAAGACCTCGAGTGTCACTGAATGTCAGATTGATGAAAAAATACATTATTGATTATAATAACATGATTATTCATTGAACCATCAATGCATGTGCTACTTTGATTGAGAATAAACATTATTTCCTGTTCTAGATGCAAACACTCCTCAAAGATTCTCCTGGCTCGGATATATTGATCTTCTGGGCATCTGTGGAAGCTTCAGATCAACTAAAGCGAGAGACTCTGAGCTCTGGATCACAGAGAAGAGCTGGAATGTAAAGGACAGTGGAGGAAGAAGACGCTGTATTGACTCTCCGTGATGCTTGAAGTATCATTGGCATTAACACACCACTGACTCCAGCTCCATCGGCTCCTGGAAAACCACTGACTGAACGAGTGAAATCTGACCTTAAAGTTCCTATGAGCCGCAAATCAGCCTGAGCAGCACAACAGAGACCAATCAGCGTTTCTTGAACAGAGAGAACAGGTTTGGAACACAGGATCTACTGAGAACCAAAAGAATAACGAGGAAGTCAACCGTAGAATGAGAGAGAGAGAGAGAGAGAGAGAAGGTGATGGAGGGGGAGAAGAACCGAGAAGGTCAAGAAGACAAAGGTTCTTGGATGAAATTTGAGCCACTATGTCGACCACGACCTTGTTTGTGTTCCGACTGGGAGGGAAAGTCACACCTTTGCCTCACCTTCATCATCACGACCGCTGACCACTACTGTTCTGATTCACCCTGGAGAAGGAGGTATAGGAGCAGACCAGACACGAGGCAGCTGTAAACATCTCTGGTTATGGCAGTTGTGGTCCATTGGTAAGGGACCTGAACTTGTGTCCTGAAGGTTGCTGGTCAGAATCCCCCTACGACTACCCCCGGGGTAAAGAAGAGGACAATTTTGATATTGCTCACCATATTGAGAATCTCAGTCACTTTACATTACTTTACTGTTTAAGTTTGTCACAGTACGACTGTCACCGGGACGAGGCAAGGTGGATTCATGTGCACTTTCTGGACGAGATCATGGGAGCACAAAGGGTTAAGTTTTCTTCCAAGATGTTTAATCCAACAAAGCACATGAACGTAAACATGAACATGAACTGGACACTACGAGTGACAGGAAACACTGTGACAATCCGACAACAAGACAATTACTGGATGAACTTAAACACATGACATAATTACAAATGATCACAAACACAAAACACCTGGGCGACTGTGGCAACAAAGACAGGAACCGGGTACACAACATGGCGGCAGCTTTCAACATATAAGTTCAGTCTGGATTCGTGACAAAGTTCAAGTTTATTTATATAGCGCTTTTCTTAGTTCCAGACTAACGCAAAGTCGCTATGCAAAATTACTGAAAAAATCGTCTTTAAAGAAGAAAAATGTCCATTGTTCATCTATGTTCAAAAATTAGAAAAAAGAGTTTGTTAAATATGAAAAACGTCCATCGTTCATCGGTGTTCAGACTACGGGCTATGACCAGAAGAGACAGTGGCTAGGAAAACAAAACCTCTCTGGCGGGGTGAGAGGAAATAAACGTAGAGAGAACCCGAATCTCTGGTGCCAGTCTCCTCTGACACGCTAACTTTACAAAGTCATTGGTGAAGATGTGGTGTATTTGTTGAAGAATTGTGTCCCAGCTTCAGTTCCTCCACCTCACACGACCCGCTCATTCCTCCTCCAGGACGTGGGTGGAGGCAGATCGGCGCTGATCCGCTGAGTGTCGGGCGGGTCTGAGCTTTCCAGAAGCAGATCTGGGCCTCTGCTGGGGAACAGACGGATGAAGGATCAGGCAGAAGAATCCCATCTCTGTGTATCTCTCCGCTCTCCTCTGCCGCACTCACACGTTCCCCTGGTTTCTATCACCATCACCATCTCTCCATGAAGCTCAGATATTTAGGAATCGAATCTTAGACATTTATTGTTCATCCATCCAATCACAAGAGAGAAATTAAATGTTTGTCTTGTTAGATGTGACAAGTGAGCAGCAACAGACGCGACAGTGGCTAGGAAACAAAACTCTGAAGGAGTGAGAGGAAATCAACTTTGAGAAGAAGCAACTCACATTCTTACATAATGTAAGTCTACTTAATGTGCTTCTGGATGAACGATGTCTCTCCTGATTGGACCGATACAGGGATTTTTGACTAATAGTAATAAGGGAAACTACCTTACTCAGTGTTGTATGTCCAGGATTACATATGTACAAAATAAATGTTTTTCAGATGGTCATGGTGTATCATGTTGTTTATTTAACACAATTTTAGCTTGTAAATTGTACTTCCTATAGTTATTAAATAAAACCTCATGATTTGGATTGGCTGAAATAATTTTGTTTTAATGGGCCGCGAGACAATTTGGGCCCTGAGGTCAAAAAGGTCAAGAACCTCTGATCTAGAAGACACCTCCACCCATATCGGTCAGAGTGACCGCATCTCCATCCCTCTCACCAAACACAGAACCGCACTAAATATCCCCAATGGTCCAGAGAGGAAGAGGTGAACACGGGTTGGTGGGTAAAAGAGCAGATGGAGATGGACGGAGCTCTGAAGGATCTGAAGGTGATGGTGAAAGGAATGAAGAGGGTGTGTCTGGTACAGTGGATGCTCACAGGTGTTATAACAGTGATTCTGCAGTGGGGGAGGCGTGGCTTAGTGGGTGGAGCCTGGGCAGGGCGTGTATATAAACTGTCTAATTCTTTAAATCTTCTTCTCTTTAGTGTTTTCCATCAGCGAGATAGAGACAATAATCACCGTCCACATTGTTCTTTCTGTCCGGAACGAGCGACGGTGTTTCACTCTTTTGTGCGCTTCTGCAGACTGAAGCTTTTTTTAACGTGTTCACTATTTTAATGAGAATTGTACTCTCTTCATCATATTAACTGTCAACCGTTTAACTTTATACTGGGACAAGCAAAGATGCCGATATCTGTCAGGAGGACAAACCGGGCTGAACATGGGTCATTTGCGAATGTGATGAATGTCATTTTTAAAAATCGAGAGAGAGAGAGAGAGAGAGAGAGAGAGAGAGAGACCTGAGAGTGTCTGTCCTGATTCTGTCCGTGGCGTTAATGATGAAAAGCTGCATTAATCAGGTCTGTCTCACACACGCCACTGAAGTTTCACTCCCCAAAATTAGTTCTGCAGATAAAATTACAGCACAGTACAGAGCGCTCCCTCCCTCTCTCTCTCTCTCTCTCTCTCTCTCTCTCTCTCTCTCTCTCTCTCTCTCTATCTATCTACTTCTATTCCCGCAATATTTTGTTCACGATCTATCTATCTATATATCTATTCACTAACATCCATCCATCTGTCCGTTCCTCTGTCTAGTACCAGCCCCTCTCTCTTTTTTTCTGTCCTCGCCTCTCTCTTTTTTTCTCTATTTCTCTATCACTCTCTCCCATTCACTATATCTATCTACATGTCTATCTATCTCACTATTTTCTGTCTCACTCTCCTTCTCTTTATTTCTTTTTTTCTTTCTTTCCATATTTCTATCTTTTTTCTTTCATTCTTTATTTCATCCATTCATTTATCTATCCATCCATCCATCCATCTATCTTTCTGACTCACTCTCATTCTCTTTCAGTCTCTCTGTGTGTGTCTCTCTCTCTTCTTATCTTCCCATAATCAATCAATCAATCTATCAATCTATCTATCTATCTATCTATCTATCTATCTATCTATCTATCTATCTATCTATCTATCTATCTATCTATCTATCTATCTATCTATCTCTTCCAGTCTCTCTATCTCTCTCTCAGACTCTCATTTTCTTTGTCTGTCTCTCTCTCTCTCTCTCTCTCACTTGTTCTCTCACATTCACTCTATCACGCTTTCAGGTGAACAGAGACTTGATTGGATAGTTTGTTCAAACAGAGGCGAGTGAATAAATGAGGTTTCGAGTCAGTTTGATCTGAGATTTTAACCTTTAGAATCGTCCGGCCTGTCAGAGCTTGAGCGGACACACACACACACACACACACACACAGAGCCGTGTGACAGCAGAGTGATGCTGAGGGGCTTGATGAGCGCTAATGATGACACGCGTTCAGCAAGATCAATCATATCTGATTACAGACAGAGCAGTGAGCGCGAGAGAGAGAGAGAGAGAGAGAGAGAGAGAGAGAGAGAGAGAGAGAGAGAGAGAGAGTTAGGAAAACAATAGACTACAATAGAGGCAAACAGAAAGTTAGTCAGTGTGGGTGTGTGTGTGTGTGTGGTGTCCAGCGAGAACATTGTAGAGACAGAGAGGAAGAGATAAAAAATTTAAGAGAGGAATGGACAGAGTGAAAGAGAGAGAAAGAGAGAGAGAGAGGTGAGAGAGAAATAGAGAGAGAGACATAGAGAGAGAGAGAGAGAGAGAGAGAGAGAGAGAGAGAGAGAGAGAGAGA
>QKNR01015944.1:0-27998 GCA_028031935.1 Paedocypris micromegethes | reverse complement strand
GAGAGAGAGAGAGAGAGAGAGAGAGAGAGTGTGTGTATCAGTGGTTGGCATTGGTGTGTGGTGTTTTCTCTCTCAGGCTCTGATTGGTCAGGCTTCTTTTAGCCGTGGGTTTGTTTACTGTGACTGTGGAGCTTCTTCCCTCGGGGAGTTTATGGATTCGCTTCACTAGAGCAACAAACACAGAGCAACTCGATCGCCCCTCGCTCAGTGTCCGCACAGCAACTCTCTCACCCTCACACACCTAAACACATGGAAATATATGTCAAAATAACAATATTCAGGTCTTACTTTAAAATGGCATGTAAAAAACACACTTATAAAATGTTTTTAAGTATATATACTTATACAGCATATAAAAGTCCATTTAAATGTTGTTTAAAATGTTGTTTGTTTTAAATGTTGTTAATATTTTCTTTAAATGAATAATATTAATAATAATTAAAAATGATTGTTACAATCATCAGAAACTGTTGTGAGTAGTGAAAAGGGTTTTGTGAAGATTATATAATTAATTTTCAAATGTTTTATTCTACATGTTATTGGTATTTTGAAAATATACAAATACAAATATTTTAAATACAAAATTGTATTTTAAATACAAATACAACAATATATAAATATAAATTACACTTGAAACCAACATTTGAATGAAGTATTCCAAACACTGGAAATAACAGAACACAAGAATGTTACAATAATTCCGAAGAGTTGTTATAATCTAGATGAGTTACAGTAAACGAGCATTACACTGATCTAGTACATTATTCTATTAAATAATGAGTGTTACAGTAGAATAGAAGTACAATATTCTATTAATTAAGGTGTGTTACAGTAGTCTAGAAGTAAAGCTTCAATTTCAAATTCAAATTTTACTTGTCATCTACACACTATACATGGTACGTCATGCAATGAAATGCACTTTACAATCATCCAGCATTTAAACATGGGGGGGGGGGACTGCATGTGAGAAAGATATACAATAAAAAGATAAGAGATTAAAATAAAAACAATAAAAGGTAAAATACAAGTACATCATTCTATTTATTAAGAGGTTTTGCACTAGTCTAGAAGTAAATTGTTGTTGAGTGTTAGAGTAATCTAGAAGTCTTGGAGTAAAAGTGTTACTGTACTCTACAAGTTAGGTTTACAAGTTACTGTACTTTACAAGTGTTACATTAATTCAGAAGGGTTATAGTAGTCTGTGAGGTAGTAACAGTAATTGAGAAGAAATGTAAAGTAATTTCATTAGACAGTAATTACAGTTGTTAAATTGTTAAAGAGTGTTGAAGCAATCAAGAAAAGTTCTAAAGTCAATTTAAACACCATTTGGTAATCTATAAAAGCATTACTGTTAAAGCCATGATCGTTTATTTTCAAAATATTAAATAATTTATTTTGTATTATTAAAAAAAGTATTATTAAAAAGCATTTCAGCATGTAACAAAGTTTTAAGAAACTATTGACAATGAGACACGTTCTTGTCAAAGTTATGTATAAAACATAATTTAGAGATAATACAAGAGACTCGTGTGCAAAGTGACAGATGTAAAAGCTCATTTCACCGCCGCAGGAATGACACAACAGCTTCACATCCTCGTGCATCAGCAGTTCTGGAGAGACAAAGAAGACGCCGTCGTCTACTCGTCTGTCAATCAACACGCGTGTGTCCAGAAAGCGCCAGGAGATAAAGATTCTAGTGTTCACTTTGCCTTATAACTGCACTCCGACAACATGAAGGAGTAAAACACAAATTATCTCAACACACACTGCTACAGTGCTACACAAAGGGCGAAACGGAAGTATTCTAAAGACAAGACAGAACAAGATATTGCCAGGACTGCAAGGACAAAAATTATTTAAAAAACAAAGCGCAGGGAAAGAGTGGACCCAACATGCAGGAAAGTCCGAAATCAAATCTGAAGCGAAAAAAAAACACTTTGATTTAATAATTAAAAAATCCAAAACTCAAAAACAGAAATGATCATCTGCTGATATTTTCAGAAAGAACAAAAAAACTGACAAAAGGTCCGAATCCAAAAGACTAGCAAAAATCCAAAATCAACAACCACAATCCAAAATCAGTTATATTATATATAAACCACAATGACACCAAGGCGCGGTCACAGTACATCAAACACTGAGCAAAGAACACAGGCAAAAGGATCAACATAAAGTACACAGGGAACAAGACACAGCTGAAAACAATCAACGATCAACAGAAATGGGGAAATGGCAACATCTAGTGGCTGGTCATGGCCATAACACAGTCTGTATTGTTTTTCCTCCTGATGCGCGTGTGTTCGTGGGGCGGGACATAACTGGTGTCTGTGTACGTGGTGTGACTGAAAACGTGATGATTGGCTTAGATTCAATGTCCTTCATTTACCACCCGGAAGTATTGCATTTGGCCACATACAAGCGCTCGCCCAGCAGGAGTCAGCGATGAGCCGAGAGCTAGCCATGGAGTAGCAAGAGTGTATATTTTTGTTATTGTTATTTAATTTTGGAACATTGACCAGTATTATGTTGAGTGCAGAACACGTCTCGTTAAACTGTTTACTTTTGTGAATTGTATTCATTTGTTTTTGTTACATTCCTTCAGAAGCACAATTTATATTTAGACTTATTTGTTGGCCAGTTGTAGTCCGTGCAATAAACATTAAAAATTCTATTGTGTTTTATTATTCACTATTCTAATGATAATATTTACTATACTATTCTGAATTTGATTGGTGTTTCTCAGATTGTCCCACAACAATATTAAAATAGTGTAGATTATTGCACAGTACTTTTTACTGAACTTCTCTAATGATAATCGTATTTTATTGAGTGGCTAAAATAATTGTCATTTTTTGCAGTGACAACTGTAAAATCATGGAAACAGCACGCGTATGAAATAGCTACAAACATTTGCTACAAACATTAGCAAGTAAAGCTTTTATATTGGCTATTTCTAATCGAAAAATATAGAAAGTTGTAATGTGCTAGTTTATTTTCTTTACACATTGGCGCACTCACTCACACACAAATCGGGTTGCTTGCGCACAAATCTTTTGGGCAACTACTTAATCCCATACGATCAAACTAATGATGACGTCGAGTATTACCCAATCAAAAGTAGGAGCATTTTCATAAAATGCGTGAGGGATGATTTACATGATACGATAAAAAATACGGGACAAAAACAGTCCCAATTTGATTCAAAACGGAACTCTAGAGCTACGGTAGGAGAGAATCGTAAAACTTGAGTAAAAGTCATAAAGTACACAGTTTTAAAAGAACAACAAAAAAGCTCTTTTTTTCTGAGATTTTATTTCCTGGTATAGAAAGGCAATTTAACACCTCAGTGTTTCAAATGGCAAAACAAAACAGATGGAAAAAAAGAACAAGTCTGAGTCAAACTAAAATGTGCAAAAAAAAGGTGCTATTTAGCTGATAAACAGCATCCAGTAGTACCTTCAGCATCCTGCAGATGGCGATATCCCCTGGTCAGTTTCCGGAGGTTTTAAGGTCTTGGTGAAAACACCAGCTTCATTCAGCGGTGAAGTGTGTGCACAGATTTGTCTGGTAAAAATAGCTGTTGTGATGCTAACTCCCGCCGCTCTTGTTCCAGCGACGCGGGTTTGTCGCGGGTTTTGATCGATGGCGTCCCGCCGGTGCAGATCAATGGCTCTCGCTGTTTTGTTTTTCAGATGCGGCGTGTTGCTCAATGAGTCTGAGTGCTGATGAGGAGTTAGCTGCTCCGCTAACAGACACATGACGCTAACTCGGTGTAATGATGGCACAGCTGAGTCGCGGTTGAGAGAGAGTGATTACAGAAACTTTCCTTCTCGTTTCTCCTCCTCCACCCTCCTCTTCCTCGTTCTCCAGCTTCTCAACTTCTCTACTGTATCCGTCTCCAGGATTCTCACTTTCGTCTTTTTTCTAATCTCTTTCTTTTTCTCTTTTTGGCTCTCTTTTAGCCCATCCTTTGTCATTTTCCCATTCTCTCTCTCCCTCTCTCTTTATGCACTTTTTAAGAATTCTGTACACAGTATTAAGTATCACTTCTAAATTCTAATGGCTATTAGACTCCACAATTTAAACTGGTGACTTGAACTGGGGTTATGATGTGCAGCGCTATTTATTTATGGTTTGTGTTTGCTCAGTATGATGTGTGCGGTGTGTTATGATTATGTTTGTTTGTTTATTCATTTATAGTGGGTGCAGTGTTGTTTATGCTTGTGTTAATGCTTATTTACGTTTTTATTCTTTATATAGATTTCATATAGTTTTTATTTACGTATAATTGTCTGCAGTTGCGACATGCAATTTTACAGATCAAATTCAATTAAATGTAGTAGAATATATCCCAGTAGGGAGTGCTACGATTCTACTTGAAATGTCCATATAAGGGCGTAATCCCATTTTCAAACAATTTTAAATAAAAACTCAAAATACTTCACTTTGAAACTTCTTTGGTTTAGTTTATTATGATGTTCCTATGAAACGAACATAACAGGAGGGTGAATTAAATTAATATTTATTTCATCCACTTCTAAGTGTTCTAAGTGTAATGTATCTTTTTTGCTGTTATTGAGCCAATAAAAGCATATAAGCATGTCTGCCTCGGGAACCATTATGTAAAGAAAGTAATGAGAACGCTACGTAAATATGACAAATTTACATTTATTTGTGATTCCTCCTGACTCGAAATATGAAAAAGTAGGCACTTATATTCATGTGCATTTTTTAAAACATGCACATATAAGCACCGCACAGATGTTTACTATTTTAAGCATCTAAATTTCGTCAAAAATGGTGCTTATATTTGTGTAAATACTGATATTGCTGTAATGCTCTTTAACATAAAACACTCATATTAAAGTATGTCAGTGTGGCCACTAGGGGCATTTAATTATCCAGTGAACCTCAGGAATTATCCAGTTACCTCAGGAAGTGCCAGGCTCTTTCGGCTAGCCGCTAGCGTTAGCATCAGTATGCACTAGCATGGCGAGACGAGGTCAGAGAGGTCGCGGAAGCAGACAAACGGTGTTTGCCTGTAAATTGGCTGGGCTGTAGATAAACGTAAAGAAGATACAAACTCCGCAAGCGATTGGAATCCGCCGAGCCGCTTCCTCGTGTAATGAGGTTTTCCGACGCCTCTGCATTTATTCCCGCTGATGCGCGCGATACACACACTATTATCCCCACTGAGCAATACAGACGTTATCTCGCTCACTCCCTCTTGGAATATGTGAGCGAGGGATGAAAGCCAGTGGAAGACGGCGAGAGGAAGTGAGACGCGGGTCAGTGAGTGAACGCTCCAACTCCCTCTAACTTTCTCTCTGGCTGGAGTGGACGAGTGTGAAAGAGAGAGAGTGAGAGAAAGTGGGAGAGATGAGACAGTTTGGAAGAGAGCGTCATTGTGTGTGCACACGTGAGAATTAGTGAGAATGAGTAAGATGAGAATGTGTTAGAGTGACTGCAAGAGAACTTTTGTAAATGAAGCAAATGAGTGAAAGAGCGGTGTGTGACTCACTGACTGACAGAGAGAGTGAGAGTGTGTGACAGAGAGAGAGAGAGAGTGACTGACTGAGAGAGAGAGTGAAAGTGTGTGACAAAGAGAAAGAGAGAGTGTGACTGACTGACAGAGAGTGACTGACTGAGAGAGAGTGTGTCACTGAGAGGAGAGAAAGTGTGTGTGTGTGTGTGTGTGTGTGTGTGTGTGTGTGTGTGTGTGACTGACTGATAGAGTGTGTGAATGACAGAGAGTGTGACAGAAACAGAGAAAGAGTGTGTGACTGACTGAAAGTGTGTTACTGAATGAAAGAGAGAGAGATAGACTGACTGTGTGACTGACTGATAGAATGTGTGTGACTGACTGAGAGAGAGAGTGACTGACAGACAGAGAGAGTGAGAGTGTGTGACTGGCTGAGAGTGATTGACTGACAGAGAGTGTGTGTGACTGGCAGAAAGAGAGTGAGTGAGTGACTGACAGAAAGAGAGTGTGTGTGTGTGTGTGTGTGTGTGTGTGTGTGTGTGTGTGTTTGTGTGACTGACTGAGAAAGAGAGTGAGTGACTGACAGAAAGAGAGAGAGTGAGTGTGTGTTGCCACACAATAAGGCACACATTATCCTGGCTGATCCTGACGAGCTTCCATCCGTGGGCGTGGCTGTTGACGAGCAAAGGAGGGACTGATGAGTGCCACGCCCAATTTACCCCATTAGCTCCAATTAGGACTAAACCATTTTACTCTGATGGTCCAGGGGAGAAGTGCTCGGGTGTTCCGGTTGTTTATGGTTAACTGAGTAAATTTTGAAGTTAATGATTATTTGTATTGTAATGAAGTATTTCTGAATTGTTGTTTTTATTTAAATGCTATTGTTTGGAAATGAATTGGAAATTGAAATATTGTTTGCATGTTTGTAGTTTCACCTGTTGGGATGTAAGATGGTATTTCTTTGGGTTTTATAAAGCAGTGTTTCTTTAGAGAGGACGGTTGGTTGTGTTGAGCAGCAGAAGCAGGTTGCTGTTTTCTTTTCCCCTTTTTTGTCTTAGTTTTTCCAACTAGTTGTTTTGGTTGGTTTATTTGCTAATTTTTCTTGTTTTGATTTGTTTTAAATATATTTTTTGTACTTTGGTGTCCTCGTGCCTGATCACCTGGCTATCTGACAGAGTGACTGACTGAAAGAGAGTGTGTGACTGACTGAAAGAGAGAGTGTGTGACTGATAGAAAGTGAGTGTGATTGACTGAATGAGAAAGAGTGCGACTGACAGAAAGTGAAAAAGGGAGAGATGGAGTGAGTGTGTGACTGACAGAGTTTGTGTGACTGAATGAAAGAGAGATTGAGAGAGAGAGACTGAGAGAAAGAGGGAGAGTGTGACTGACTGAAAGTGTGTTACTGACAGAGAGTGAGTGTGTGACTGATAGAAAGAGAGAGAGAGTGAGTGTGACTGACTGATTGAGAAAGAGACTGTGACTGACAGAGTGTGTGTGTGACTGAATGAAAGTGAGAGAGTGACTGACTGACTGAGAGAGTGACTGACTGACTGAGAAAGAGAGTGACTGACTGACTGAGAAAGAGGGAGAGAGAGAGTGACTGACTGAGAAAGAGAGTGTGACTGAATGAAATAGAGAGAGAGGGAGAGAGAGAGGAGGAGAGAGACTGACTGACAGAGAGTGAGTGAGGTTGTGACGTGTGTGTGTGAAGTTCCTCCTCATGTCGACAGCTTCTCTCAGGACACACATCCTCAGTCAGCCCGACAGAAACCCGCTTCACGACCTCAAACTCGTGTGTGTGTGTGTCGTTGCTCAGGGGTCAAAGGGTCAAACACGTCACCCACCACCAGCGCAGCACAGACACGTGACGTGAGCGCCACCCGGAGGAGAAGAGCGGAATCACACCAACCTCTCTATCATTAAAGCGCATCATAAACACGCACATACATTTAACACTGGTCCCGTAAGTAAAATGTTTTAGGTGCGAGTGTAGAATTGTTACAGTTTCATGTTGTGAAACATCAGCTTCACTTTCAATTCAATTCAATTTAATTCAATAAAAAAAACTTTATTCATCACCAGGGGTGAAATAGCTTTCAGCCGTGAACACACACGTTTCACCACAGAGTTTAAGCCTCGCTTTTGCAATAAACTGATAAGTACTTGGGGTGAATAAAATGAAACTAAGTACTAAAAGAAAGGTGTCATCATAATAAAGTGACATTTGCGTTACATTTCCAATGTAACAGGATAAAACATGCGCGTGTGTGTGTGTGTGTGAAACAGATGTGACAAACTGAAGAGAAGCGTCAGGCGGTTTGAATAGTTCACAATGTGAATTCTTGTGTTTGTCGTGTTGTTAAATCAAAGGTGTCGAGATCTTCAGCTCCGTCTGCTTTCATCGGTGCAGAGAAAAACCACGATAATCCAGTATAAATGACCAGTGGCGTTTCTACACTGAGTGAGACTCTCTCTTATTAAATATCTCAAATCACACAACAGAGACGTGAAATATGACAACACCCCTATAAAACACAAACAGAAACTAAAAAAGATGACCCTGTAGTGGTTTGACTGTACATAATTCACCCTTTGTTATGTCTGTTCCCTATGTTACTTTGCCAAAGGCATTTATGTTATCCCATCTAGGATTGGGAGTTAAGTTGTCACGTGACGGTGACGCGTATTGCGTGTGCAGGAAGTTCTTAGTATTGTTGGAAGTGTTGAATAAACGACACACGCGTTCGTGTGCTCAAACCAGGATATTGCTTTTATCCTTTTCTTTCGCACCTTCCACACTGGTGACCCCGACGTTTACCTGTTGGACGTATCCACAGCAACGACAATGACCGCAAACGCCGTCACGCTCAAGCTCCCCGAGTTCTGGGAATCCTCCGCTTCAGCCTGGTTCGCGCAGACGGAAGCACAGTTTGCGTTGCGAGAGATCACAGCAGACGCCACGAAATACTACTACGTGGTATCGGCATTAAGCAGCTCAACGGCGGCCAGAGTCGTGGATTTGCTGAAACATCCGCCAGCGACAGAGAAATATGTCACACTCAAGACACAGCTGCTGAAAACTTTTGAACTCTCCGACGCCGAGAGAGCTAACCGGCTTTTCTCTCTACAAGGACTGGGCGACAGCAAACCTTCTGAGCTGATGGACAGAATGTTAGACCTTCTAGGTGAGCACGCGCCGGATTTTCTTTTTATTCAGCTGTTTTTGCGTCAGCTCCCGGCACACGTGCGCGCAGCATTAGCCAACACAACCATCACAGACTGTAGGGCGCTCGCTGAGGAGGCTGATAAATATTTCCTGGCGACCCAACAACCCTGTGTAGCTGCCGTTTTGCCCGCACACGAGACTGCTGCTCTTCCAGAACCATCTGCACTTTTCGCTGCTACGACGTCGCGGCCGCAGCAGCCTCACGGCTTGTGTTTTTATCATGCAAAGTTCGGAGCTAAAGCTAAGCGCTGCCTTCCTCCATGCAGTTTCAGCAAACCGGGAAACGCCAAGGCCGGCGCACATTAGTAGCCATGAGTGTCTTTGGTGACTTGAGATTGGGTACTTTTCATCAAAGACAGTTTATCTGGACGGCGTTTCTTGTGTGACACGGGCGCACAACGGAGTGTCCTGCCGGCATCCGCGCTGGATGCTGCAGCCGACAGCCACGGGCCGCCTATGGAGGCCGCTAACGGCACCACTATCCGCACGTATGGCACAAGGTATGTGGAACTGTGTTTCGGAGGACAGCGTTTCACCTGGGCTTTTGTTATTGCAAAAGTGGCTTTTCCGTTATTAGGATCGGATTTTTTGTGCGCTCATGGACTGTTAGTGGACATTAAGAACGGCTCATTGCTCGCGGAATTTCCAGCCCTCACGCAGCCCACGTTTTCGGCATCGACAGCAAAGCACGGAGTGCAGCACCACATAACCACCACCGGCCCTCCGGTCTACGCTCGTTCGCGCCGACTCGACCCCACCAAGCTGGCTGTGGCCAGGGAGCATGGAGCTCCCTGGAGTTTGACAGCATGGAGCACTTGGGCATTGTTCGGCGTTCCAACAGCCCGTGGGCATCTCCACTCCATATCGTCCCCAAGCCTGGCGGCGGTTGGCGCCCGTGCGGTGACTATCGCCGGCTGAACGATGCCACAACACCAGACCGTTACCCCATTCCACACGTCCAGGACTTTTCCACACATTTGGCAGGCAAGACCATTTTTTCCAAGGTCGACCTGGTCCGTGGTTACCATCAGGTGCCTGTGCATCCATCGGACGTTCCAAAAACGGAAGTTATCACACCGTTTGGTTTGTTCGAGTTTCTTCGCATGCCTTTCGGACTTAAAAATGCTGCTCAGATTTTTCAGCGCCTCATGTTGCGTGACCTGCCTTTCCTTTTTGTTTACTTGGATGACATACTGGTGGCGAGCGACTCCAAGCCTGAACATCTGGCACATCTTCGAATACTTTTCGAACGACTCAACCAGCACGGATTGATTGTCAACGCAACCAAGTGTCAGTTCGGTCTGTCATCCATTGATTTTCTTGGCCACAGAGTCACCAAGGACGGAGCTGTTCCTCTACCGTCAAAAGTAGAGGCCGTTGCACAGTTCCCACGTCTACTAACGGTCAAGTCTCTGCAGGAGTTTCTGGGCATGGTGAACTTTTACCACCGTTTCATTCCTCAGGCGGCCCAACTCATGCTACCGCTTTATGAAGCTCTGAAAGGCAAAGGACAGAAACACACTGTGGACTGGTCTGTGGACACGGATAAGGCGTTTATGGACACAAAGGCAGCCCTGGCTAACGCTGCCATGTTGGCACACCCATCACCCACGGCCCCAATTTCCATCACTACAGACGCTTCGGATTATGCAGTCGGTGCTGTGTATGAACAATGGGTGGGTGGCGCTTGGCAGCCGCTCGCTTTCTTTAGCCGACAGTTACGCCCCAGCGAGCGAAAGTACAGCACTTTTGACAGGGAACTACTCGGCCTCTACCTGGCCATCAGGCACTTCCGTTCACTTTTGGAAGGACGGCCTTTCACCGCTTTCGTGGACCACAAGCCGCTGACCTTCGCCATGGCCAAAGTGGCACAACCTTGGTCTGCCCGCCAACAACGCCAGCTGTCTTACATCTCTGAGTTCACAACAGATTTGCAGCACGTTTCGGGAAAAAGCAACTGCGTCGCTGACTGCCTCTCTCGAGCGGTGGTGGGAGCTGTCCATCTGGGTCTAGACTACAACCGCATGGCTGCTGATCAGGCCACTGATCCGGATGTACAGCGTCTCAAATCTTCCACTACCGGCTTAAAGATCGTGGACGTTCTCTTTGATGAAGCAGGTGTTACGCTCATGTGTGATGTGTCCACAGGAACACCGCGGCCGGTCGTTCCCTCGCATTGGAGGCGACAGGTGTTCTTCTGTTGCTGAGCGGCCAGAACCAGCCTCACGGAGTAGCCGCTGCGGCCGAGTAATCCGTCCGCCTCGCCGTTGAGTGTTATTTTGTGTGGTGAATTCTGGGGGGACGTGTGTAGTGGTTTGACTGTACATAATTCACCCTTTGATATGTCTGTTCCCTATGTTACTTTGCCAAAGGCATTTATGTTATCCCATCTAGGATTGGGAGTTAAGTTGTCACGTGACGGTGACGTATATTGCGTGTGCCGGAAGTTCTTAGTATTGTTGGAAGTGTTGAATAAACGACACACGCGTTCGTGTGCTCAAACCAGGATATTGCTTTTATCCTTTTCTTTCGCACCTTCCACAACCCAACGTAAAGTGCATTTTCTGAAATGATTGGAAACACATTTTAAAATGCTTTTTAACATATAAAAGTCAGAAGCATATCGGGAATTTGCCAGCTCTCGCACGCATAGTGAATTTGGACATCTGGATGTGTATTCATCATCTAAAGCTGCGTTTACACTGCAAGTTTTAATGCACAGATTCAATTTTTCTGACCGTAACTGATTTTTTGGCCCGCCTGTTTACACTCACGTCTCATATCCGATATCCGTGTTTTCACTCATCTCCCGCCTAAAATCATTCCACTGGATTTCACCATGAGTGCAATGACTGACCCTCGAATTTTGCATGGGCTTTTGCTAATCCAGCTTCTCCAAAATTGGCAAAAATATACCCAACTGCAATTGATGAGACAAAGAAAGAGAAAGCGGATTTTTAATGCTGTCATCTTAAGAGCCGGTGTTCTGAAAATTGTTCCTACAGCTCAGAAGTTCCTACACTTACGTCACTGCTCAGCTGTTCCCAGCTAGCTCGCTGCGCAAGCGCGTTAAAACACGTCAAAACTGAATACTAATATAAATAAGTACAATATATTGTAACATGCGCGTTAGAACATGCGTTACTGCTCAGCTGTTCCTAGCTTGCAAGTTGCGCATGCGCGCTAATGAAACGTCACTTCTTAGCTGTTCCTACACTCCGGGCTGCGCGATAAATGCACTAAATGAACATGGACACTTATAACAATACACACGATATTGTACTTATTCATATTAGTATTCAGTTTTGACGTGAACAGCTGAACAGTGACGTAAGTGTAGGAACTTCTGAGCTGTAGGAGGAATTTTCAGAACACCGGTTCTTTGACGGAAAGGAATGGGTACAGAATTTTCGATTAAACAAGCTAGCTTTGAGTATCTTTGTGATCGCTTACAGCCTCGTCTCTGTCGTAAGGACACCCCGTTAAGAAAATCCATTCCAGTGCGCAAACGTGTGGCTCTTGCCTTATGGAGGCTTGCCACGGGGGCCGGCTATCGCACATTGGCGCACCTGTTCGGAGTGAGCGGCTCGTCTGTGTCACATTGTGCGCGATTTTTGCCGTAACATGAGATGCTCAACGAATATGTGAAGTTCCCACGGGCAGATGAGCTCCAGAATGTGATAAGCGGCTTAAACTCCCCGGGGTTCTGGCGAAATGATGACGTTTCCGTCGTGTGACAGAATTGACCGGAGAATGGGATACGCGTGTTTAGACACAGGTCGGATGTCCAGATATCGGATATGTATCTGATTTAAAACCACATTTGGAAGTGGCTCAGATCGGATGCGAAAAAAATCGGATCTCATTCGTATTTTTCGTCAAATTCCAATCTTTGTCAGATGTAGGCAAAAAATAGGATTTTTTCTGCCAGTGTAAACGCAGCCTAAGACAGCAAAATGTCTCAATCCTGTCGCGGTCCGGAGAGTCGAAACTGACTGAAGCCAAGGCGGAAGACCAACCTCCGAGTAAGAAGGCCTCTCTACGCTGTCTTGCCATTTTGTTTGTTACCAAATGCCAGCGGGAGCTCGACTCATTTAATGCACCTCACCGAAGAATGAAAGTGTCCAGTAAAAACGGGACTCGTGCACACAGGGAGTTCTGTCGCTTCCGTGAGGAGGAGCAGAAGCGGCTGGAATGGAATGTACAAGAGTGCCCAACGCTGAAATGATTTCATTCTGAAATTGTCAAGATTGAAGAGCAAGAACATGATCAGCTTCAATCAGGAAAAAGCAAACTGCGTGAGGCGCTCGTCCCTTTTAATCTATCGGTTCACGGTGAAAGGAGATGTGTGCAAACTAATGCAGCCGTTAAACTTGAAGTTCAATGGCGTTTTTTGAAGTGTTGAAACATCCAATCAGATCCATGAAATTTC
Source organism: Paedocypris micromegethes (assembly GCA_028031935.1). Classification (NCBI taxonomy): domain Eukaryota; kingdom Metazoa; phylum Chordata; class Actinopteri; order Cypriniformes; genus Paedocypris; species Paedocypris micromegethes. Next base: position 14,858 of record QKNR01015944.1, on the reverse strand, counting down.
CCATTGTCATTATCAACTGACAGACATCAGGTGACAAGCGAAGGGTAAGCGAAAAGCCGAAAGAGAAGAGTATTTATATTTGCGTAGATACGGTAACGTAGGCGCCTGATGAAGAACGTGGGCGGAGCATAGTTGTATAAGTTGTTTTTATTGGTTTAACAGAAGAGAGAACATGTAACATTTGCAGGTAATGTAACAAGTTTTCCTGCCAGTGGAAATTACTGATCAGCCAACAGCTGTCATCAATTAGCGGAGAAGGTTTTCTTTACAAACCCTCTAACTTCGTTCACTTTTTTTCAGCGTGTCTCCGTGTGAACATTCAGATCTCCTTGTGAAAAACACACATCTGTAATAACAGATCTGAACTGTAATCTACAGAAGCTGAGAATAAACCTTCATTCTGAACTCTTCTCACTGGTGTGAGTCTTCTGGTGACGCTTCAGAGTAGATCTCCGTGAAAAACACATCTCACATTCAGAACAGGAGAATGGTTTCTCGCCGGTGTGAATCCTCATGTGACGCGTCAGATGTGATCTCCTTGAGAAACACGTGCCACATTGAGAACAGGAGAACGGTTTCTCACCAGTGTGAATCTTCATGTGAAGCTTCAGACTTGATCTGTGTGAGAAACTCGTGCCACACTGAGAACAAGAGAATGGTTTCTCGCTGGTGTGACTCCTCATGTGAAGCTTCAGAGTAGATCTCTGTGAGAAACACGTCCCACACTGAGAACAAGAGAATGGTTTCTCGCTGGTGTGAATCCTCATGTGAAGCTTCAGAGTAGATGTGAAAGATTTTAATCTTTCTTGGAGGCTTCGTAATAATTATAATCAGTCAGGCATTCCATCATGGCCGAGATTGCAGGTCTCTGTCAAAGGGAGTTGTCCGGAAGCTGGATCCAGGGAGCAATGATTGAGCCAACACCGCGTTAGAGGTTTAACACGTGTTTATTGTGCCGTTCAATGCATTACTCCATCACAGTCAGGAAATGCGGATCCTTTATACCCTAAATGACGTCAGATATCTCGCGTGACTATCAGCAGGAAACGAGATTTGTCAGAGGACTGACTTACACACGTGGTCTCTATTCAATAACAAAAGATAGGCGTTGCTATGGTAATATGTAATCAGGTCTCTATTCGACCTCCAGAGGTCTCCGAACGAGGAGAGTAAGAAGAGCAGTCTTAAACACTAACTTTGAGTTTTATAGCCTAAGTATTATCTTCAAATTTATAATAAAATATTATCTGGTCAATCATAAATTAATATAAGTTCCGAGTTTGAGTTCTGAGTTATTTTAAGAAGCTTCTCACAGTTTTAACTGTCTCAAAGCACACAAGTAAATCTTTAAAAGTTAAATCTTCAATTATCACTTTTATTCATTTGATTGTCTGGTTATTGGTGTTAATTAAATCACTTTGATAATAACAAATGAGTATTAATATAAATATTACAAATAGTCAAGTAAATGTGAGGATTTCTTAGTTTAAACGTTTCTTAACCTTTCACAAAGATTTTAGCTCGGAGAGGTTCCAGTGTCCTTGCTTTTGATAAGACTTAGACAGAGACTGGAGACATAGCAGTTTACCGGAATTGGGATTTACGTCAACATCAAATTATCTTGCCTTATAATATTCCCCCACAGATCCATAGGGAACAATAAGTCAAAACAACTTTTAGATTATTATTATTATCTAGATTTTAGTTACTAATCTATTTCTCTTGGAGACACAAGTATAAAACAATTCAACAGGCCTGGCTGTGGTGACGCAGGCTAGAATATAATAAGATCGCAATATTAATATTGGAAATAAGATTTAAGTTATTAAATATTAAAAATATTCTAACAAGATGTCCTTGAGAAACACGTCCCACATTGAGAACAGGAGAATGGTTTCTCACCAGTGTGAATCCTCATGTGAAGCTTCAGATTTGATCTGTGTGAGAAACTCGTGCCACACTGAGAACAAGAGAATGGTTTCTCGCCAGTGTGAATCCTCATGTGACGCTCCAGATTAGATCTCCTTGAGAAACTCGTCCCACATTGAGAACAGGAGAACGGTTTCTCGCCGGTGTGAATCCTCATGTGTCTCTTTAATTGGCTGTGGAAAGAGAACGTTTTGTCACACTGAAGACACTTGTGGTTGTTTGTGTTCTTGGTAGCATTTTTGCGAGTTTGGACATTCTTGCTGAGATGATCTTCAGGTGAGGACATCTTCTGACAGAGATGAAAGTGTCTTTGTCCAGTGAAGGTGTGAGAGATGATAACTTCCTTACACAAAAAATGTAAACACGCTGTTGAGAGCGAAAACTGTTTTCTGCTGTGCGAGTCTCTGAAAGTGACAATTAGATGATTGTTCCTGTACAGTGTTGTTTATCCTCCACCTCCTTCTTCACTTCCCAGGTTCACTCACGTCAAATCTGAGAACAAGAAAATTCAGACTATTAAAACACGTCGACATGCAAAACAAGGCTTTTTAAGATTCTGATAAACAAAATCCTGAGCAGTCAGATTTGGATCATTCTACCACGGCCCTCTGGAGGAGGAGGTCATTATATAAGTTGTTGTAAATACAGATTTAACTCATGCATCAGAAGTATGTTGTCTACAGCAGGCGTTCTTAACCTTGTTGAACTCGGGGCCCAAATTGTTCACATCAAAGTGTCCATTAAAACAAACACATTTATTTCACCCATGAAAACAAACACATTTATTTCAGCCAATCCAAATCATGGTTTAGGGTGTATTTAATACCCATATGAAGTACATTTTGAACTTACAAAGTTTGAGAAGCTAAAATGTAGTTATATACAGTAAATATTGTATATAACAAAATTTGATGTCCATTAGTAAACTTAACTTTCATCTTCATTTGTTCATTTTTAAGAACGTTTCCATTAGGGATGCACCGATACCACTTTTTTGGAAAACATGTTCGAGTACTTGACTTTCATTACTCGCCAATAGTAATCCCTCGCCACTTCGCGGTTCGACTATCGCGGATTCACTTTTTCGCAGATATTTTTTCTTTATTACATATATTCGCGGATTAAATTTTTCCCGACGGAGGACGCTCGCAGTGCCTCGAGACGGACCAAGACGAGAGACGGAGAAGTGACGACTACCGGGCCGCCAGCTGTGGGAAAACACGGCCATGTCTGCGCGCTCCCGCCCAATCCTCCCATTCACACCTTTTGAAAATTAATATTTCCGCGGGGACGACTCGTGTGGCGGGGAGATTTAGGGGGGTTTGAACCCAGGACGTTTGGCCCCCGGGGCTTTGGACCCGGACGATTGATCCTTAGGACTATTGGACACTCTGATGGTTAGACCCGTGACGATTAGACCCGAGTTTCGTCACGCGGCTTATTAAGAATCATATCTTCGGCCGTGTGAGCTAGACATTTGGGAGGCGGCTCCTTTGCATTTACTCCAGCGAAGAAGCATAACTTTGCCCCGATTCGAGCGCCTTTGTCCGCCTTTGTCCCGCAAAGAAGCACTTATAACGGTAGATTGACCGGCGCCGCGGCTTATTAAAATTCATATCTTCATGCCCGTGCGAGCTAGAAATTTGACAGGCGTGAGTAAAAACCCATTCGGATAGAAGTTCGTTTTCGTGACGATTTTCATCCACGGGATCGCACGGAATCGGTCCTGATCGGCCCGCGGCGCGCAGCCGCTTTGCTTAAATAGCTTTCCAAATTGCCGACACTTTTTTTTATCCCATAAGTGTGTGGTGAAATACACAAAGCATGCTAAAGAACAGTCCAAACAACAAGAGATATATTAACACATTTTTTCTGTTTCCGCTGATTTTTCGCGCGGAAATTTTTTTTCCACCGTTATAAGTGCTTCTTTGCGGGACAAAGGCGCTCGAATCGGGGCAAAGTTATGCTTCTTCGCTGGAGTAAATGCAAAGGAGCCGCCTCCCAAATGTCTAGCCCACACGGCCGAAGATATGATTCTTAATAAGCCGCGTGACGAAACTCGGGTCTAACCATCCGAGTGTCCAATCGTCCTAAGGATCAATCGTCCTAAGGATCAATCGTCCGGGTCCAAAGCCCCGGGGGCCAAACGTCCTGGGTCGAAAAGTCTGGTCACCGGCAGGGAGATGTATGTTAACATTACTTTAATAAAGAATACTACTTGAAAAAAGTGTTTAAAAAGTCTGAATAAGTGTTAAATAAATATATAAATGTTGTTTTTCCACTTTGCGGAAATTCACCTATCGCGGTCGGGCTTGGAACGCATCTACCGGGATAAACGAGGGATCACTGTACTTAATAAAAACACAATTTAAATTTACAGGTAACAGCTTTAATCATATAATTTAAATAAAACAGGGCTAGTTTGGAATTAAGAACAATGTCTTTCATTTAAATGCAGTCAGTCGATCTCTTTTACAACTCAACAGACTTTATATAATAATAATATTAATAATAATAATAATAATAATCACCATCATCATATTTTAAAGGCTGGCTAAAATATTTGTCAATGTTTTGCATTAACTATGAAAACATGGAAACAGCGCATACATAAAATAGCAACAAACATTAGCTAGTTAAGATTTTACACAGTAATTAAAAAATGTAGAGTTGATATTTACTAGTTTTATTTTTGTACATATGGGCATTATGTTGTATATAATAATGCTTTATGTAGTACATTAGTGCTTACGTGTCTGTCAAGCAAATCACCGCGCTGAGCTGTAGTGATGTGTGTTATTCGCCTTCGAGGCTCGAGCCGCTTTGAGAACGGTTCGCGTTGGAGGAGAGCCGTACTTTCCCTAGCTACGTCTGAAGGGGCGCTGGGGGCGGGGCATACGCACACGCTTGTGATTAACCCTATATACACACCGCTCAAACAGATTTAGTTAGGTTAACATAGATTAATTCCTAATTTTCGGTTTTGCCGGAGCTGCATTGTGTTCCACGGACCTCACGGGGCAAATTCACAGAACTGATATTTTTCTCGCGGCCCTCTAGGTGGTGCTCACGGCCCAATGGTTAAGAATCACTGGCCTACTCTGTTGGTGGCCTCTCTCGACCCGGAGGAGCAGCTCTTCCCAAATGGCAGAGCTCTTCACCCCATCTCTGAGTGAGAGCCCAGCCACCCTGCGGAGGAAGCTCATTTCTGCCGCTTGTATCTTTGATCTTGTTCTTTAGGTCACCACCCACTACTGGTGGCCATAGGTGAGGGTAGGAATGTAGATTGACTTGTAAATCCTTGTAAATCTTTGGCTCAGGTCTCTTTTCACCATGACGAACCGATGCAGCATTCTAATTATTGTGCTCCGTCCTTCCCCAACTCGTGAACAAAACTCCGAGATACTTAAACTCCTCCTCCTCTATAGGGAAGGACCCTGTCCTTGACTGGCAGGGGGCACACCACCCTTTTCCGGTAGAGAACCATGGACTCTGATTCCCGTCTCGGCCGTTTCACACTCGGCAGCAAATGGTTCAAGTGAGAGCTGGAGATCACGTCCCAACGAGGCCAAAAGGACCACGTCATTCGCAAAAAGCAGAGACTCGTTCCTGAGGTCACCAAACCGGATCCCCCCTTCTGCCTAGAAATTCTGTCCATAACAGAATGTTATGAACAGAATTGGTGACAAAGGGCAGCCTTCGCGGAGTCCAACTCTCATCGGGAATGGAAATGGCTTGCTACCAGCAGTACAAAACAAGCTCTGGTACCGGTCAAACAGAGACCGGGCTCCGGTACTCCGTATACCCGCAGTACCCCCACAGGAGTCCCCGAGGGACACGGTCAAATGCCTTCTCCAAGTCAACAGAACACATGTAGACCGGTTGGGCAAACTCCCATGATTCGTCCAGCATCCTGAAGAGAGTATAGAGCTACACAGTAGTAGTAGTTCCACATCCGGGACGGAAACCACATTGCTCCTCCTCAATCCGAGATTGACAATCAGACGAACTCTCCTCTCCAGTACCCCTGAACAGACTTTCCCAGCGAGGCTGAGGAGTGTGATCCCCCTGTAGTTGGAACACACCCTCCAGTCCCCCTTCTTGTAACAAGGAACCACCACCCCAGTCTGTCAATCCAGAGGCACGTCCCCGACGTCCACGTGATGGTGTAAAGGCGTGTCAACCAGGACAGCCCCACACCATCCAGAGCCTTAAGGAGATCCACCCAGAAGCACTGCCGCCACTTTGCTTTTTGACTAATTCCGGCGACCTCAGCCCCAGAGACAGAAGTTCCCATTCCCGATTACAAAGGCTCTGCTTCCTCCTCAGAAGACATGTTGGTGGGATTGAGACGGTCTTCAAAGTACTCCACCCATCGATCCACAACGTCCCGAGTTGAGCTCAGCAGCCCCACCGGCCAGCAACCAGGCGCTCATGTCCCAAAAACAGCACTTGCCATTTAAAAAAACAACAACAATGACACCTCAAACGGTGCTATTAGACCGCTCGACCTGAAAAGAGAAACAGCAATGACAATGTCCTCTACACTTTATGGCCAGAAAGCAGGACAGTATTGTGTGGCAAGTCAATCAAAATCAATAAAACTGAAAATCAATGGCACTGAAGTTTACACAGTCCCGTTGTGTCTAATAAATATATCCCAAGTTATTAATAATAATAAAAAATAAGAGTATTTGTAGGGCACTTTTCACAGTTTTAACTGTCTCAAAGCGCACGTGTAAATATGTAAGGGAAGTGTTGCTTTTTATTTATTTGATCGTCTGGATTGTTGGTGTTAAGTAAATGGCTGCAGTTATGACAAGACAAAGACAAAGATTGATATTCACAAATAGTCAGTCAGTCATCTTCTACCGCTTCATCCTTTACAGGGTCGCGGGGAGCTGGCGCCTATCTCAGCGTCTTAGGGTATCCAGATACACACTCTGGATTGGCCAACCATTCCAGACAAACACGTTCACACACTCACTCATACCTATGTGGTCAATTTTCCAATTCCAATTAGCCTGAAACACATGTTTTTTGGACTGTGGGAGGAAACCGGAGAACCCGGAGGAAACCCACGCAAGCACGGGGAGAACATGCAAACTCCACACAGAACAACCCCGACCGGCCTCGAACTCACACCTCGAGTGTCAAACGGAACCATCTTGCTGTGAGGCGACAGCGCTAACCACTGCGCCACCGTGCTGCCCGATATTCACAAATATTGCCAGAAAATTGCTTTATATCTACCATACTTTTAACACTATGACCCAATTATAAACTATATTGTTATTGGCAGCTTGGATAGTTTGGGAATTTTAATCATTATTGCTTCCTTTAATCACTTTTCATCAGTTGATCAGTTGATTTACATTGCATATATTAATCAAGTTAGATTCAAATCATATACTCAATGCTTTATTCATATAAAGAGACATTGCGTGCAAAAAAGGAGACGCGCAGCAGGAATGTAATGGTCAGGGTGGATGCATCTGTGGTTTGACCTTCACATATGCCGACTTTGATAAATAACAGAAAGTTCCAGAGAAGAATCGCAGCAACAGGATGAAGGCCAGATAAAGCGTTGGCTGCAAGAAAACTGACTAATAACTGAATAAAAGGGCAACTAAGAAGAAGGTCCGGCAGAGCTCAGGGAAGGAAAGGACTCTGCCCTCTCCAGCGCAGTTTAAACACCCTTGGTCTCTATTCAATTTGCTTGAACGCAATTTCTCTTCAATAAATCATTTGATTCATAAGAATCTCAGTCTCGGCTGAATGTTGAACACGCAAGGACCAGTTTGGTCCGTCAATAGGCCACAGTCAATAGGCTGCATAACATTGTCTTCTACTGAATGTAAAATAAAAGACATAGAATAAAATAAAATACATAAAATAAAGTAAAAGGTTCGTTTTGTTGGCACGAAAGTAATGTGCACTGCACCCCGGAGCTGGCACGATTAAGTGATCACGCGTTGACATTAAATACTCACTTATGTTAATGAAGGATATAATATAGTTGCAAAATAATCTCTCTCCCCGTGTAACCTATTAACAAAATGAAAACAGCATATACATTTATCCTAAAACGCAAATAATCTAACAAAGGCAAACCTTTTTAAAGAAACATTTTTTGATTGCACGAGTATAAAGAGAAAAATAAAAATATACTTTAAAGTGCACAAGAAAATGAACAACTTGAATATAAAAATTAGCACAAACATGTACAAACATGTACAATAAGCATCTAAAAACAACCCCTATATGTCACGGATCACAGCGTGTGATGTCTTTGACTTTTATTTTGACTCTTTCCCGGACTCCTATTTTGAATCCCGTCACGTCGCCGCCATCTTGGCTCGTTCCGCGTTATGTTGTGATCAGGTGTTCTGTGTTTTGTAATTATTAGTTCATCACCCAATGTATTTAAGGTCGTTTCACTCCGCGTTTCGTTGCCAGATCGTCTGCGTCGTGTACCAGTCATCCAGCCTTATTTCTCGTAGTCAGGTTTGTTATTTTCTCGCCATAGTCTCGTTGTTGGTTTCTAGCCAAGTCTCGTCTCGTGTCTTGTCCCGTTACCGATCCTGCCCACGTTTTTGACCACCGTTACTGCTTGCCGATTTGGACCTCGTTTTTGATTTATCGTTGCTGACCTTTGCCTGCTGACCTCGATTAAACGCCTTGTGGACTTACAACCACTGCTCCATCTCCTGTCTGTGCACGTGGTTCCGACACACACCCTCGTTTCCGTGACACTATATAGCACAAGTACAAATAAACCATTTAAATGGCAAGCAACATCTTAAAAACAGTCAAGTTAAAAAAAGCTTCAATAAAAAAAATAAAATACAGCACAGACAAATAAGAAAAAAAACTATTCTGAAGAAAATTTTAATTTAATAAAAAAATTATAAATAAATTGTACAAACTATAAAGTATAAAGACATCTTACAACACTTTTAAATAGACTTGAACAGAATAAGCTGTGCTTATAAATGAAACAAATCGCTCTATACAATGTACAATGCACTATACAATGTAAATATATATATATATATATATATATATATATATATATATAAAAACACACATAAGAAAAAAAGTAATTGCATTTACGATAAATTAGCTTTGACTCTTTCCTTCCTTCCCTTCCAAATCTTAGACAATACACAGTCATATTTCACTTTTTAAGCTCATTCTTTTAAGAAAGTTACAATTGTCAAGGAAGACAAGTTATTGAACTTTATTCATTTAAATTTACCCTGTTCTTAAATATTGTTGAATTTCAAATGTCCTATGTGAAAATTTCCCCCTCCTAGTCTTTTACATATTGCAGGCGTTTTTCTTTGTAGACATTACACATTTGGGATTTACCTTTTACTGCTCTTGCCTTTTCTCCTATTGATATTGAAATGCGCCATCATGTCATCATTGAAGAGCCTAAAATATGCGATACTGCGATAACGATATTGCTTGCGATATTACATATTCCCAAATAAGAAAACCCAAAACTGCCTGAAAAGTAAAAGTACTGATTACTAAAATGAATCCTCATACTAAAATAAGCAGGCAATATGTTTTTAATCAAATTTAGTATAATTTGGGCTAAAACTGTCTAGTAGTGTAAATACTTGGGACTAAAAACCTGGTGTTTACTGCCAATCTTGCATTAAGTCTTTGACTAAAAAGCGTGTGACGGCGTTTGTGAGTTTGTGATGGCGGTTCGATGTTTTTTCACACGCGTTGCTTTTTTAAAACTTTGATCGATCGTCTGTTGTTCAACACTTTTGTTGTAAATTAGAGCTGCACGATTCTGGATCAAATGAGAATCACCGTTTTTTGGTTTAAAATAAGATCACAGGGAAATATAGGGATATTCAACCTATATATTATTTATATATATATACACACAGTGATATACAATTTATATATAGGGATATTCAACCCTGAAAATCAGGTTGTCAAAAAACAATGTAACCACATATTATTAATAATAATTCAAATGTAAATACATTGAATGAAACACAAAATGTAATGTAAAAGTAAAGTTCAATAATCACCATTAAAAATAAACATTCCAAGGTACAGTATATAGATTGCAAGCGTTTTTCTTTGTCTTTGTCGTCAACATCTTTCCTTTATAATATTTAAATGATCGCGTATAAGTTTGGCTCGATGCGCGCGTGAGCGGTCGCTGGTGGTAGATCAGAGAGTTTGGCAGAATCGTATAAATGTTGAATTAAGATTGTGAAGCGGTTGAAGCGAAATCGCGATCTTTTAACGATTTACACGATTGTGCAGCTCTATTGTAAATTGGCGTTGTGGATCAGGTTTTTTTTTTTTTTTTTTTTTTTTAAATCGCAACTTTTTTTAAATACAAGAATTGCGTACCCTAGTATCATAATAACGGTATTTTTGCGGTATATCGTGCAGCCCTAGTTACTAAACTTCCCACAGGAACTCAAATATTGTGCTGATCCATCCATTACTTGCAGAATATGAAAACCTACCAGAAGACAGGTGTATTACACAGGAGTTGCTCTCCTTTTTCAAAATCCTCCATCGTGTCCTCTGAGCGTTTGTTGAGGACATTCCAGATGTTTTAATTTCCAGAAATGTAACACATTTTTCTGGGACACTGAATGAACATTAGAGAAAATGGGTTAAGTGTTTTTATTTTACACAGTAGTGTAAGAGAAAAAAGCGTGTAATACTCTCACCTGATAGAAATCACACTTCAGCATTAGTACAGCAGAAGATAGTGAGAGTTAGTGCGGAAACAAAGAATAACAGTCTGAATAAAGCAAACTCACCAGTCCAAAACCTAGTTTATTAAGACAATTTTAAATGGCTAATAACACACTTCAACTAACAGGATAATAAGACACTTTCAACAATTTAAGGCGATTCAATACATTGCAGTGTACGGAGTGTAAATCTGCGTCTGCTGACAAACTCACCGTGGATAGGCCTGTCACCAGAGGAAAATAAAAACAATAAGAAAGTCTCCAGGACCTGGAGGAACGATTGGAACAAGGATGTGATCGTTCATGTCAGCAATGCTAATGTGCCAACTCTTAAAGAACGTATTGAATTAAAAAAGTTTTAAAAAGACAACAGTAATTTCAAATGTTAACACTTTTCAGCACATAGACTTAACCAAAATTACCTCAAATCAAACGTTGATATGATGGATTTAATAGAGTAGAACGCAGTTCAGCTTTAGGTTTCGTGGCGTGTTTCAAACACCGATCCGCGCGCAAAAAATTCCAAAAAAACCAGTTGAGCTTCTCTTTCATGGCATAGTGTGCTGGCAAACCGCGAAATGGTTTACTTAGCGCCACCTAGCGGCCTGGGAGGACTATTTGACACTGTTAGGTAAAAAGCAAGATTTTACAAAGCGAGCTCAATAAACAGTAAAACACAAAATGTTTTCTTCATAAATCAATACAAAGGCAAAAAAACACAAAAGTCTCATATTAAATATTTTATTTAAATTATTATGATTTTTCTTGTCGTACCGTAGATATTTTCTCAAAAATGTAATTTAACGGGCGCGGCTACACTTAAAATCATAATTTAATCCAGTTTCAGTTAAATAGGCCAAGTCTTTGCCAGAAGCGGTCCGGACCCTACAGACAGACTCGGGCCAGTTACGGAGAGCAGGAATCAGGCCAGTGCTTTACAGCCTTTAATAAGTTTAATAATAATTTTAATAAATCTTTATGGCACGAATTTTACATCTTGCTTTGATTGGTCAAAGTGAACTAATGGTGGAGCAGACCACAGCCATTGTCCCGCCCACCATGACAGGTCCTGAAAGATTAAAGCAACAGATACGTATTACTTTTGCCGAGCAATAGTCAAGGCGCGTTATTATTTTAAAAAGTATTTGAGGATATCTTAAAATGTATTCTCCTAGTCAGAATACCAATTGCATATATCTGTAATTAAGGTCTAATTAGTCACAACTACATTTGCAAATCTATAAAGTTGGAGATAATGAACAGCATTCACAGATAAAACTATATCATTTGAAGATATCTTTAAACATAAATCGACTATAGTTATTTAAATAGGTTTAAATACTTGGCTAAATAGGTTTTAGATATATTTAATTAAATGCTTTCGGATATGTCTTCAACTCCATTATGACTAGTCATAAATATTTAGAGATATCTTTAATTATTTTACTACTAGTACAAATGTATTAGCACTAGTAATATCATATTTGAAGATTAAAAGGAGTAGGCGTACATTTACGCTAGTATAAGCACCCACAATGCTGCTTGTGCGAGTTTGCATCCAGCTTTTCACTCTCCTCGGCTCACACGGTGATGTCATCATAAAGTGGTTTGATTTGACATCTCTATATGTAATCGTAGATATCTGTAAAGCAACTCGAGATGTCTTCAATGTGACTAGGAGAAACTCGGAGTCAAATATGTATCGAGCAATGTTACTAGTCGAAGTAGATTTGTTGTGACTCGTCAGAAATGTTTTAAGGCGACTAATGTTAATTCCGATCTCCGTTTAGCCGATTTGAATTGTAAGACCCTTTAAGACCTGTCACAAAACACCGAATTCCAAACGGCGTGAGAACTGCGTTTGAACATCAACATAAACAACATTTAACACGAGTACAGTATACAAACAATCACGAATAAAAACATAAAATACCTTGTTGGCCGCTTCCCGTGAAAAGAGGAAAACTTTGATAAAAGAAACTTTATAGAGCCTTGTGTTGCATCTGCATCATCAGTCCTTCTCTGCAGTTCTGAGTGACATCATCATTTCATGCAAATTATGTGACGTGAACCATATTTACATAATTCAAATGAACCTTAAATGAAATTGAGATTCAAACCCGAAATAACATTTACAAAAATAGATTTCAATATAAACAACAAAACATTTGTAACTAAAGCAGCAGTTACACCTGTCATGGTGGGCGGGACAATGGCTGTGGTCTGCCCCACGATTGGTTCGCTTTGACCAATCAGAATAAGATGTAAAATTAGTGCCATAAAGATTTGTAGGTACACTGACAAGAACTGAGCGCGAGCACGAGCGCAAAGAAACGTGCGCGCGCTTCCAGACTCAGGCTGATTACTACGGTCTGGGACCTTTACCTCACGTTTAAAGTCCTTTAAACTGCACTGTAAAAGTGTCAAATACACAACACACACAGAGTATATGCACCAGACATGTACAAAGATCAGTTTAAAAACTATAAACACAAACCTCCGCTAGCACCGTTAGCAAATTAGCACCGTGCATCGCGGCTAATTTGCATAATAATACACGCGGAAAAGAAAAGTTTTTCAAAAATAACTTACAGGAATATGCTCCTCGTAGCCTTTGCAGATGATGTCTTTGCTTGTAGTTCGCAAATCTAACTCAGCAGATACGATCACACGTGCATTGTGAACCAACAGAAGCCTGAGGAGAAGACGCTGAGATTGATTGTAAATCCGCAGGTGCAGACTGTTACTCCAGAAGACTTCCTGGTGACGTCAGTTGTGTTCCTAATTTTTTTTTGTGAAATAACTTGGCTGCTCTGATTATTAAATATGTTCAATGAACGATATGGACACTAAATATAATAAAGTATTGTTATAAAGCATTGTACATTTATTTTTGTTGTATCATTAACTTTTAATATTGCTGTGGGAACATGTGAGAGACATTCCTATCAAATTCGATATATTTTTGTAAATATTATCATTAGTTAACAATAAAACACAATAGAATAGATGGTTTAGAACTTATTTATTATTCATATTTTTATAATATTATTATATTAATATTTATTGCAAAAAAACACTTGTGATCACAATTATAGTAAGGGCGCATTTTTGTCGGTAAGGGCGTTGTAACAGAGGAAAAAGTAATAACGTTAGATTACTCGTTACAGAAAAAAGTAACGCTGTTTATTAATAACGCCGTTATTCCCATCACTGCTTATTGAACATTGCATGGGTATATAAACATAGCTACTTTATACAACATTATGTATGTGTTGGAAAAAAAACTTTGTAAAATACACTCATCAATCCAAAAGAAAATGTAACAAATAGAAACCCTGAAATTAAAACTCTGCAGTGGCAAACATTATAATCAATTTCAGTAAAATACAGTAAAACAAAAAAACAATGAACTTTATATCTGAGGAAAACCGTCTGTCAGTGACATCATCAGCAGGAGACGCTTCACGACAAATGTTTGATCTAAACTATATGAATCACATATATAAATCTAAACTATATAAATCCTGAAATATTAATCTATCGATCAGCGTCTATTGGTTTATTCAGTCCACACACCTACACACGCACGGACGCACACACACACACACAGGCCCAGAAAACATTTTAAGCAACAATAGGTGTATAAATCTTACAATGATTTTATTTGCAAATTGTATAATTGGTGAAAATGAAATGAAAGCAGCGGGTTCACATTGGGGTCACCGGGGGTCAGAGTGCAGCGAGTGCTTGGAAAAGCAAAACAAAAAAATCCTTTTGCTTAAAAAAGAATATATGTGTCATTATTTCTACTCTGTTCTACTCTCTTCTTCCTAAAATAATTATATTTCTTTCTATTCAATTTCTATCAAATAGCTCAAGCCTTATTATTATTATTATAAGCCTAAATATTATCTCAAAACATGTTTTGCATATTTCATCCGACTAATAAAATGAAATATGCAGCTAATAAACATGTTATGCAGCTCTGCACTCAATACTTTAGCAGTAATGACAGCCTGACTGGGGCGTGGCCTGGAGGCATCAGCGTGTGGCACTGCTGGTTTGAAGCCTCAAGCTCACACTGAGTGTTCAGTCTCACGTCTCTCAACCTTCTCTTCACAATGTCCCACAGATTCTCAATGGGCTTCAGGTCAGGAGAGTCGGCAGAGCGATTGAGAC
>QKNR01015919.1:251688-270969 GCA_028031935.1 Paedocypris micromegethes | reverse complement strand
CACAAATTTATATCTCGGCACGGCCTAATGAAATCTCAAAATTTTCAAATATATTAGATTGCTTCAGCGACATTAGTGATTGGATGACAAGTAATTTTCTCATGCTGAACTCAGACAAAACCGAATTATTACTTGTTGACTCAAACTTAAAGTCTGATGCACCCGATACAGTATGAATCTTAACGGGCTTGAAATCTCATCCTCACCTAAAGTGAAAAGCTTAGGTGTCATTTTAGATAGCAAACTCTCTTTTGAAAGTCACGTGCACAACGTCTGTAAAACTGCCTTTTTTCACCTCAGGAATATCTCAAAGCTGCGTCACATGCTCTCCCGACCGGATGCGGAAAAATTGATACATGCGTTTATGACATCACGGTTAGATTACTGTAATGGTCTTCTGGGAGGTTCTCCTGCTAAACTAATAGATAAACTTCAGTTGGTTCAGAATGCAGCTGCTAGATAATGTAGCACTAAATTTAGCCATATTAGTCCAGTGTTAATGTCGCTACATGGTTACCTGTTAAATATCGCATCCAGTTTAAAATTCTCTTAATCACTTATAAAGCACTAAACGGTTTAGCTCCTCTATATCTCAGTGAGCTCATCACTTACTACGAGCCTACACACTGCTGCGCTCTCAAAACTCCGGCCAGCTTATAATACCGCGAATCTCTAAAATCTACCAGGGAGGAAGATCCTTTTCATACTTAGGACCCAAACTATGGAATGCTCTGCCTAGTCAATTGAGACTCAGAATCAGTAGTCAATTTAAGTCTAGACTGAAGACACGTCTCTTCAATGAAGCATATATTGACCTGTTATAATAACTTACAGAAAATATTAATATATCGTATAGAAAGGCTGCCTAGTTAGTGCTCGGAACCGAATTACACCTGCACCTTCAGAAAATTGTCAAAATCTATAGTACTTGAAGTTATTCTAATTGCCTTGTATTTTTTTTTTTTTTTTTTTCCTCCCCTCCTCTCCTGAGCGCCAAGTGTCGTACGACCGGAATCTCCTAGAGAGTTCGGAATCATCGGTGGTGCTCCTCGACCTCTGTGGACCTGATGACGCTGTTGGCGTGGAGCAGTGGAGCCGCCTCTTTCCCCACTGAGGAGGGAAACATCGTTCCAGAAACATCATTAAAAATGACGGGAACAACCAACGCACTGATTGTGTAGTGTTAGAATGCCGGAGGAGACTGGCACCAGTGAGCTGGGTTCTCCCCAGGGTTTTTCCTCGTTAAAGAGGTTTTTTTTTACCTGGCCACTGTCGCATATGTGCTTGCTCGCTGGTCTTTGTCTTTGTCTTGTCATAACCGCAGCCACTTAGTTAACACCAACAACCCAGATGACAAATTGAATAAAAAGCAACATTTCCCTTACATATTTACATGTGCGCTTTGAGACAGTTAAAACTGTGAAAAGCGCCTTACAAATACTCATTATTATTATTATTATTATTATTATTATTAACTTGGCTCAATGGAGTGGAGGTGCAAGTTGTGTTACATTCATGAGCACAACATTTTCATCTCTATATAGATAAACGTATTTAGAGAAAGAGGTACTGTCAGAAAAGAAATCTAACTGCTGATTGAATATTCAAAGGATTCTAACTGCCTTTGAAGTGTTTGCTCTGCATCTGTGTAATTACTAATGCAATGGATATTTTTGGTCCATTCAGGAAGACCGCAATGTAAATGTGAGGCGGGCCCTCGTTATCCGTGCGCTTCCTGTGTACCTGCGTGAAGATGCCTTTTCATAACCTGTAATGTAAGTATACTAGGCTCACTACCAATTTTTTTGTGTAGCTATTCAGTCTTATAAAACATATTGTTACTCAACCATATGATAAGACCTATGAGAACAAGGGGCAGATTATATGAAAACTCAGAATGAACCCAGACATAAGGAAAACCTTTACTTGATAATAGAGCTGCAACGAGTAGTCGACGCCGTCGACGTAATCGATTACGTAAATACGTCGACGCAAAAATCGCGCGTCGAGTAGTCGCTTTTTGCGTTCATTTTTTTTCAAACATAGCGGCGCGGGAAACTAACGGAGCAGACGATGGCAAATAAGTGGTCAAAAGTGTGGGAAACATAAATGGATGATCGAGGTCTCTGTCATTAGGACACATTTTGGCTTCAGGAAGGATGACAGAACAAAATAAACTTTAAATGACGACACGAAGGCATTGCTAATCGAACACAGAAAGCGTAGTAACCGTCGCCTAACTGAACACCGGCGAGGCGCGAGCGCAACTGTAAGTGTCTGTTTAATGTTTCTCCGATGTCTGTTTAATGTGCATTTAAGAGCTGCTGTTTTAGTTAGTGAAAGTTAGGGAAAGACGCGCTCGAGGTTAGATTTGGTCGCGCGCGCGTCGCTCTCGCTGTCTCCCTCGCTCTCTCTTCCCTGCGCTCTGTCTCTCTCCTCGCTCTCCCTCCCAACAGTGTTTAACGGAGTTCGATTTTCATTACTGCAAATCTGTTGTTTACATTGATACGTTGCACATGCAGGAAATACACAGGATACACTATTCATATCTTATTATAAATAATAATAGTTGTTTTAATTAGAAGATAACTGCTAATTTTTCATGTCAATACGAAATTTACACACTGTGCTTTAATTTCAGTTGTTGATGTTAATTAAATAATCATATAGAAGATCTGCGTTTAGTTAAATTATTTTAAAACTTGATTTGAAAAAAAAAAAGCGTCACCTCTGAGCAGATAGACACGTGTGATTACATTTTTTTAGGATTGATATTTTATGTTGCACTTTAATATTTACAGTCGAGTCATCTCACTGAATTCATTTTGCACTTGTGTTAAGAACTCATACGGCCTCGTTAATTTTGATTTGCACTTTGTGTAATTTTGATGTCTTTATTTTGGCCTAAATGTAATGTTTTAAGGGATATTGAAATGTACTATGCGGTTTTGTACAAGATAAGCTTCAGTTAAGTCACTTTGTTGTTGGCTGAATTTAAATGCACTTTACAGGGGGGCGGGGTTATCTTTAACCAGTTTAGGTGTGTGTTTGTGCCCCCTTGTTTCATATGGCCTTTGTGTTTAAAAAAATTAAAAAAAGTTAAAAAGTGTTAATTAAAAACTAAATAGCATGTTTATTTAAATTTTTATGGACAAATAATCGTTTGGGCAAAATATAATCGTTAGAATAATCGGAAAATTAGTTGATAGATTAGTCGACTAATCGAAAAAATAATCGATAGATTAATCGATAAGAAAATAATCGTTAGTTGCAGCTCTACTTGATAAACGTTTGCATTGTTTAATGTGTAAAATAGCTACAAACCAATGTGAGAATGTTTAAGTGCTAAGTGATAGTAATGTCTAGACATCATTACCATGACTCATATCCTTGAAGGGCTGAACTCGTTTTTGTATTATTTGTATCTTGTAGTCCACAGATGGTCCAGGCCTGACTAACACTCTCCTGACAGTCGTCACAAGTGACACCAGTGATGCAGCATCCCTCTTCAACACTGAAAGCATCTCTATTGTTGTTGAGGATCAAATTCTTGTAAAAGGTCCCACAAATCTGGTCGATTCATTCCTTTTACTTTTTGGGTACGTCTATGCACTGGACCTACAGTACCCAAAGAATCTTGAACTTACATTCACGTTTGTCCAAAAAATTGTGGTGTCTCTAGAAGACAACAAACCACTAAAAGGGCGTCTTCTGGCACTGAAGAATGATTAGTTTATTTACTGAATCATTCCGAATGTTTTTTTTTTGTTGGTTTTTTGATTGTTGGAGAACTGATGCTGTTTTTTTTTCCTCTTATCATTGAAATGTTACCACTTGCCTGTCCTATGATGTGACACTGTTTACCTGTTATACCTCAGATTTAAGATATGATACTGTTTGCCTGTTCTACCTCCGATTTAATTTATACTGTTAATAGGTATATTCACGTCATTTGATTTACTGCTGAGCCAGTTTTTGTACTGTTGGAAAAAGCACTTTAATAATGTTGTATTTATATTTGTATTTATAAATGTATGTTTTTCAAAGTAAGTGCTTTAAAATATCTTTTGAGTCTTTTGTTTTAATTTATGGTTTGATTTACGAAGCACTTTGTTTTAAGCTCTTTTGACAGATGCCTTTTAAACAGCACCTATTGTGAAATAAAAAAAAGTCTTGTTTACATGTTCACTAACATTGTTTTCTGGTTATGATTGAGCAGTGGGCTGACATAGATACTGGTATTTAAGTTGAATAATTTTGAATGCATGTCACTTTGAGTAGTTTGAAAAATTTGAGTGAATTTTCCACATCTTGTAAGCTGAAAATTAAAAAATTTGAGTGAATTTTCAACATTTTATAAGTTGAACAATATGTATGTTACGTAAACTTAAAACTTTTAAAAACATAACTCAAAAATTACAAGTTGAGGAATATCAATTTTTGTAAGATACTCTTGAGAAAATTTAAGCCTATTGTAGTTATAATTTTTGTTTTATGTAAACTTAAAAATTTTGAAAACATAACTCAAAATCTTTTGGGTAATTAGTTACACAATAATTTTTGAGTTGTCTGAGCTTATCAGGTTTTACAGTGTGCATTTAACCCATCCGTGCACATGCACATACACGGTGAAGTGAACACACAAACCCGGAGCAGTGGGCTGCCATGCCGTGGCGCCCGGGGGGCATGTGGGGTTCAGTGTCTTGCCCAAGGACACTTAGTTGCAGAACCCGTAGTAGGGGGGATTCGAACCTGCAACCTTTCGGACACGAATCCATGTCCCCTACCACTGGACCACAACTCCCATTTATTCCATGACAGCGTCATCAGGTCTACAAAGTTCCAGGAGGCATCATAGAGAAGATGAACCCGTATATTCAACCCATATTCCCATATTCAATATATGTTTCATATGTACCAGATTTTGGCGCCAGGTGGATTAAATGACCGATTTGGAAACCCAATAGGACCGCTAATGTTTCTTTGACTTCGCAGGTCGTTTGTAAGAAATATCGAGGTTTTGAGATTCCAGCGGAACTGAAAGGCTTGACGAGATATTTGGGGAAAGCGTATAAGGAAGATGTGTTCCACCTCACCTGCCCTAAAGACAAAGAGATGCTGTTCGCCTACCACGACTTCAGGTGGTGAGAAGGGCTTGAGGAAAAGACTGCATGGAATTTATTATAAAGCTATTTTTTTCGACATGTAAACCAACACTTCTTTGATATTGAACTTATCTGCCTGTAGTGCTTTTGGGTGTAGGTGTCTTTTATTGTGTATAATATTTGACTACCCTCCTTGCTTATAATTGAACATAAGCATAATTTTTAAATGTTGTATTTTTCCGTGTCTTAAAGATAAATTGTTTTATTCACACGTTTGAAATTGTCCGCAGAAGTTGCCGCACAAGGCAGATTTATAAGATGAATTTATTGAATTTATCTGATTGAATTTAGACTGCTAATAAAACATAACAATTTATAATGTATATGCTGAAACAATTTTTTATTTGACATTTTCTTCTGTAAGTGCATGCGAAAAATAAAATCAACATGTATTAATAAAATGTTAATTTTTAATGTCATCTTGATTTTAATTTTCTTATTAAATTAAATTTATTGCATTTTAATATTAACTGTAAGCATATAACATCAATCCCAAAACATTTGAAAGCATTTTAAATATGATTACGAAACTCTACATGTCAATAGAGCCTAATTTACATATATTTACATACAGGACTCTTGGCAATATTGAAGCAGTAATATCAGGAATGTAAAATAAGTTAATATTAAAATACGTTTTTTAATATATCGCGACACTTGAATGTGGGTATTTTTATTGGATTATTCCAAAACTACAAAGGAAAAGAAACTATGTTACAAAATAAAAGTCGTCAGCGATGAAAAACAACGATTGTGATTGGGCTGGTCATTTTGCGCTCATCCAATAGAACGCCGCCATACTCGCGTAAGGGAAGGTGCCGAGAGACTTGATTACCTGGAGCGAAAAAGCACCAAACAAAGTTTCCGACAAGGTGGAATTTGCCTCAAACCTCGGCCAAAGTGAATCGGAAAATATCAGGAAGAGAAATGAAATCTTGACAACAACGGCGTTTAATCATTCCTCCTAAATTTCACCATTTTAGTAAGTATTCATCCATGCTAGCTAATTAGCGCCGCGTACAACACAGCTGTCAACTTTTCGCCTGTGGCGAATATGTTTCTTCTTACATATTTATGTGCATGTCTTGCCGTTTAATTTTTCTTCAGCTTGTTTAAAAATGTCGGGCGAGCCGAAGTGTTTATAGTAGCTGTCGTTCGTGTTTACACGTCAAACATTTAACGCCCAGAGTAGCACCGATTAATGACATCGTTGTGTAAATCAACACAACACAAACACATTAGTCAAGTCACAAGTGCAATGTTTTGCCTTGTCATGAATACGTTTTCATTAATATAGTGTACGTCAAAATCACGAGGCGAGAGGGGCAGGTTTGAAAAGCTGGGAAAATTCCTTATTTTTATGAGTGAAATCCCATGAAGTGATCGATCTTTCACCCTTTTTTTGACAGAAATGCTATCAACGTTTATAAATACGGAGGAGGACGAAGAAAAGGAGTTTTGCTTGTATTCTGTAAGTCAGCCTGCTATTTATTGATCATGTTATTTTGAAACCCCTGAAGGACAAATAAATCTCAATTTAGATGTAAATCTCAGACCTATTTCTTTTGAAATAGTAAATAATTTTCTTTTGAAGTAAATAATTTTTTTATCTGTTTGTGTAATTTTGTTATACAATTGAGGAAGGAAATTGCTCAGACGGCTTCTTTAATTTTTTAAGCAAGCGGACACGAGTACGAACTTGTCGCAAACTTCGAGTCTTTCTATGTGTTTCTGATGTGAATCTTGCTGTGTTTTCACAGAAGCTCTGTGCCCACTGCCTCAGTTTATGGAGGACAGGATACAGACCACCACGGTAGGGTCCACGATCAGATTTATTAATCCACAAAGCACAGGAAAAGCCCTGCATTCTGAAGCGGCTTACTGTGCTTAAACTCTGCCTTCTGAATTCAAAAGCACATGAGTGAAGAGCGACTTTTCTGCCGTGTTTCGCCTAATATTACCATTTCCTGTCGTTTGCAGGTCCAGACCTTGTCCTCAACACTTTCCGCCTTCTCAGTATCTAAACAGCGCTCTCGGAAGAGAGCCAAAGTTCTCAGTATAGCTCGCAAGTATGTTGAGACTAGCACGTTCCTTGGGTGACGGCTCAGTTTCATCTGCAATCTAAATGTGTGCGCCATTGCTTGACATCCTCATGATATTCTTCAGGATCCTTCGGATCAGAAAAGAACCAGCCACTTTGCAACCCAAAGAATCACCACCGTCTCTCCTAGAGGCCGATCTCACAGAGTTTAATGTGAAAAACTCAAATCTGCCCTCGGAGATGCTCTACGTGCTCAAGAATGTCGGGTGAAGACACAGATGAAAGGACGATGCTGTTGTAGCATTTTCACTGTCGTAAACGTCAAATGACTGTGGTTTTGGAACGTTTAAGGGTTCTGGGTCGTTTTGAGAAGCCGTTGTTCCTGGAGTTGTGCCGAGAAATAGTGTCTGTAGAGCTACAGGAAGGTGAATGTCTTTTTCGTCCTGGATGACGGGCATATATGTCCTCTGAGCTGTCCTCTTCCGGCTGTCGACACGAGCAGACGTGTCTTTCACTCTCTACTGCTCTGCTTTCTGTTGCTCAAGGCTATTGTCTTTTTTTTCCGAAGCTCTGCTGATTTTTGCTTTCAAAGGAATATGAAGTTTTTAAATTGGTCACTGAGCGCTTTTGGAAAATGTTTTCCCAAGTTCAAGTTCAAGTTCATTTGTATAGCGCTTTTCTTGGTCCGAGACCAACGCAAAGACGTCCCCAAAGAAGGAACCTCACGGGGAACCGACCTGACCTCATGGGACACTCGCTGCTGGGTGCGTTCGAGTCTCAGCGTTCGAGCTGCCTGGAATCGTTGTCCTTTGAGGACGTGGAAGATCAATTTATGTTTTGGCTTTTCACCGGACTGATACAGATTGGCGGAGATATCACTCTGGTGTATCAGAAGATTGAGAAAAGCCGTGGGAGGCATCATTGGCTGCCCGGCCGAACACGGATCTAAAGAAGACCCTGGAGGTGCTGACTGTGCGGACATCGGGATGACATCAGTGGTTTGACTCGGTTCGATGGACTAAATAGTAACATCTTAGCCACGCCGAGGAAGGACGGAGACGTACGGACAACATCAGGAAGCAGAGTGACCGTCTGCTGGCTCTGACGGTTGGACTTTTTCTGCAGGACTTCAGGAGATGTCCACACTTCTCCACATTGTCAGGAGTGATTGCCCTCTCAGTGACTGTCATGATTGATTATGATTCTGAAATTAACCATGAATCTGAAATTGTCTTTATTGGCTTTGAATTGTCTGTAACCCACCCCCCACCCCCACCCCAACCGTGGCTGGAGAACGCAGGATCAGCTCGGGCTTCTCTTCAAGGCCATCCTGACAGTCTGTTATGTCTGTTGGGAGACTGACTGCAACATTTGACAAATACTGATAAGTGCACTCACACTCCTGCTCTCAACATTGTCTTTTCTGTCAAATTCCTCGTGTGTCTCAAGAAAAAAAGTTTCCAGCGCACGTGACCTGTGCGTAACGTAGTCAAATGTAACCTTGTATGTCTGCAACTGTCTGGAATGCTCTGCTCTCGCTCTGTTTTCTTCCAAGAAGATAGTGGCGGCGCGCTGCATGTGCTGCGGCCCTCTCTCGTAATTTTGTTACAATGTTGTACCCCAATGCTGTAATGACAATAAACTACTACTACTACTATATATGTGGTTCAGGATGGAATACTGGAGCTCTGCATCCACAAGAAGGTAAGAACAAGTGTCTTTACGTGCCGTTTTGCAGTTATCCGGATGTCAGTTTTATGCTAATATGTTCCTAAACAAGCTGATCATCTTCCTTTCTGTGAGACGTAAGATGTGCTCAAAATGTGACAGGAACGGTGGAATCAAAATTGAAAAATCATATCGTCAAGCATATTTAAATGTTCGTTTATTAATATTTATTTAATCTTTTGGCATGATGCTGTTACGCTGCTGATGACAGAGATGATGGCGAGGCTTGAAACACAAGGGTTTTAATCATAAATCCAACGATTCATAAGAAGACGACGAACTTAAAGATAAACCGAACATAAACGTGAGCCAGGCCGACGTGGCTCAATTCCAACCTCATAACCGAGTTTGATCGGCAGCTCATGCTCCCTCCGCGATTCCTTAAGAATCCTTTGGTGATGAGGCACACCTGTCGCGGAGGGAGATGAGCTGCAGATGTCTGATTGTCCCAATGAGTTCTCCTGGGCCGCCACCAGGGGGAGATAAACCCCCGGATCGTGACAGATGCAATCTTGTATGTTTTCTATTGTACATGAGTTTATTTTATATGCTGTGAAATGGCCTCTGAGGCTGATATGGCAATGCATAAAAAATGATCAGTCTTCCTTATAATCTTCCTGTCTGTGTTTCCTGCCTGTGTTCAGGATGGCACAGAGCCTGTGGTGAAGGACGTGCTGCCTGGAGATAGTGTTCACAGTTCACAGTTTTTCTCAGCATTCTGGACATAATTACGGTACGCTGGCTCGTTTATTCCGGTATAAGGTCATTCCGGTATCACATTTTCATGTCTTTTTTTTTTTTCCTCTTCAGGGTTATCCGTCTCCTTATAAGACCGTGTCGACACGTGCTGCGATCCGGTCTATCATCCTGCGTCTTCCTGCCTCAGGTTTCCAGTCTGTGTTTAAGAAATATCCAGAGTCGTACAGGTACTGAGGACATAGCTATTGCAAAATCATATTGAAGTGAACCAAGATTTTCTGATGACGTTGAAAGCTGACGTGACATTATTGCGTGTGTCTTTAGATAATCATGGTCCGTCTGCAGAGAGTCACTTTTCCGGCACTTCACAACTATCTGGGCTTGACAACAGAGCTTTTCAATCAGGTTGTGAGGTAACGTGCATTTATAGATTGTGATCATTCATTTTATGCTTGTTAGCTTTCATCTAACCTCTCCACTACCTTTCAAAATAATTATATTTTTTAAATGCCATACTGCGTTTTCATTATGGCATTAAAACGTGCATTTGTAAAAAATATATATATTTTTTCTAAATTATTTTTATTTGTATTTTTCTAAATGTGTTATATAAAAAAATAGTAAATTCTTCTGAGAATGTGAAGCTGTCCATTTCATAACTTCATATAATAGTGTAAAAGTAAATTAAAAGTCTTGAAATCTTGCTCTAAAATATTTGCTTACTCACCTCAACTGTCATTTAACAGTGTTTTATGATTAATCAGTGTTTTAATTAATAGTCAATGTTTGTGTTTGAAGGAAAGACAAGGCGTTCCTCTGTTCGCTGGTGAACTCTGTGATTGCCGAGGAGAGTCCCAGCAGATTTTCACGCAGATCCCACTTCCACACTACGACTGACGAAGAAGATCACCTACTCGGATCTGGAGAACATCTCACTGATTCCGGTACCACGCTTGCAGCTTTCACAGGGAACACAAAAACGTTTAGGTTGTGTTTTCCAGATGTGTTCATATCTATCCATCCTCTACCACCTGGTAATGTGGGCAACATCCTGATCAGAGAACTGGTCTCCCTTGACACCACCACCTGCTCTTCCAGAGGAACTCCATGGAAATTTCTCCCAGTCGAGGTGTTCTGGGCATGTCCTACTGGGGAAAAAAACCCTGGACTTTCTTCTGAGCTTATTTCCAGCAGGACATGCTCGAAACACCTTCCCTGGGAGATTTTCAGGAGGTTTCTACTCTCAATGTCCCAGTTGTTCCTATATCCGAGACATTGCCCTATTAGTCATTATCCAAAGCTCATGCTCAAAGATAAGAGACATGGATAATGGTGAATTATTTGAAAGATGATGGAACATAGATTGACGAGGAAATTGAAAGCTTTGTGTTCTCTTTCCTTAAACTTTCCTAACCCTGAAACATATTCTCTTGCATCAGTTTCACACTGAATCAACATTCCATGGGTGTTAAACCCTGAGCGTTTTGGTGGAACCGACACCGTCTCTGCTGATTGAGCCACAGGAGTCAGAGTATTATATCTTGAATATTATATACTGTACTCATTTCTCATCGTTTAGATGGTGGACAGCACGCTGCTCATGACAACACTTGTTCCTCGATGAGGATCCGCTCCATTTCAATGCCGGTGGAGAGCACAGGAAGCTCATCACTGGGTGAGAGATCTCCTGCTGTAAAACTGACATCCACACCACTAGACGACCTTTCACCTATTCAACATCCGCGCTACCTTGACCAGTTTAATAGAATAGAATAAAATGTCTTTGTTGTCATTGTTTCATAGGGTAACAATTAAATTGATATTGCTACTCCGTTTGGTTAAAAAGATGAGATTCTTTTTGCTTTTCTGCAAAAAGAAAGATGAGATAATGGTAAAATATACTCACTGAATGAAACCAAATTTAATTAACTATACAACACTATATTAAATTATGGTCCAAAATATAGAAGGCAAGAAACGGTTTAAATATAACACAAGTTACAAGAACATGAGGAAAAATTGGTTTTGAGCTCCATTTTGTATCTCAATTTACTAGTGTCAAATGATCTTTCATTGGAATTATTTGGAAATAATTAGAATGACAATAGTTCATTCCAACCCTAAAAAAGCCACTCCATATTTTTTATTTTTCACGCTCAAATAAGGAAAATGCCCTTTTATATCTTTAAATAGGGTAAAGACTTTTTTGAACTTACAGTAGCATCTTTAGCTGGCGTTCAGAGGCTCATTCTGCGTCATAAGGCAAGATAAGATAGATAAGATTTATGAAATTAGAATGATTTGTGTTTTTTTCAGCAGTAAAACCAAAAAGAAAGCAGTGATATCAAGGACATTAAATAGCACAGAAAAAATTAAATGCTGACAGTGACGACAATTTTATTCAGTATCGCGCTGATTGCTGAATGTAGCTTTTGTCTCTGTTTTCCTTTTTATTTAGATTTTTGTTAAAAAAACATTTTGCAAGAAACACAATGTTTTGCTTCCCGAGGTAAAAATGGAAGCAATACAAATCTGGAGTGAGCCTGTACACGGAACATGCTGAACACTGGGCTGTGCTGTGGCATCACTACTTATGCCTGGAGCTTATATCTCACTTTTTTCTCTTGTTTCAAAGCAAAAAATTCGACCGATCAACCACTCAGCGTCAGAAACGTTGCTCATGAGTCCAGGTACCAGTCTCTTGTGATGCCTTAAACGCTGCATTTCATCAAACGGTTCCATGGCATCAGTTATTCGCTCTTTAATTTAACGACGCGGCATAATCCGTAGATGGGAATTTTTTTTTACAAATACAAACCCTAATTGCTTTGTGAAAGCAGCTTCAGGAGATGACCTGAACGTGGCCGCCGAGAGAGCCCGAGTCACCATGGACAGAACTTCCTCCAGTCCTGTCACTTACAAGGTGCTTGCCTCTCCGAATCGCCATTCTCATCCCACCATTACTACTTTTTAGATTAGATATTTGTATAGATGTATAGTCATTTTGTAATAATTATAAATGTGTATTATGTATTTATTTCCCTAAATCTTGACATCAGTCCATCTTGAAGAAGACCGTGACCATGCAACACACCGGGATTCACTACACGGACACGTCACACACCGACGTTCCCCCCAGTAAGGTCGGCACTATATTCCAGGCTGCTGAGAAAGACCTGCTGGGGATTATTCCACTACAGGTATAGCAGAATCTAACCGGGTAACATGTTTTAAGAAGTAAAAACACCAGAGTTTCTTTATCTTGTCATTGCTGGTTTGTTTTGTGGCAGGACCCTGGTTTGTTAGAGGGGAGAGCGACACTCCATCAGGTTAAAGCTGGATCTTATCTTTCACGGCAAAGTGATCAGGTACCAGAGTTGTAGAGATGTGTTGGACACATTCAGTTTTTATACCAAATATTTTTTTATTTTTTTTTTTTACCACTCACCAGTGGTATTTTGTGAACTGTGACATATTTTTTGGACTATAGGGCACTATCAGTCAAGATTCATTTAGAACTATATTTCTTTGTTATATTAGAATTAATATCTTTATCTCTTTAAATTATTAACCAGCATCTCAACTTTGTTTCATTGTAACACAAACAAAACAACATACACGCACACTTTCCATTTCTTTCACAAATCCCGGAAATTCTTCAGCGTCTGAGTTTACTAGTGTTCATGATCTTGCGATTTGAAGTGAATTTGGCATTAATAGCGACGTACAGATTCTCTCGTTGCTTAACTAGTTCCATACTGTTCAGTTAATCGGAAATCCAGTTAATCTTGATGAGTGTGAATGAAATTGGAAAATTTGTAGATGATCTATATGGCAAGCCAAATTAGTATTTAATCCTGCACGGAAACTCTTCATGAAACCATTTTATAGCGTCTTTCTGTGTGTGTCACATTGTCAGTAACAAACAGTGTGTTTCATGCTTGTAATAACTAGTGAAACTCATAGATTAGTGTCTGTGGTTTAAATGTTAAGTGGCTTGCCATAGTTCAGTCTTCTACACTGTGTTATGTTTCACTCTGTGAGTCGTCCGTCAGTATAAACTTGTGGAAATCACCTCATATTTTAAGACCGTTTTTGAACAGATTTAATGATTTTCAGCCTCATTTTGGAAAATAGTGTGTTCCTGCCAACCCAATGGTTCTTTACTGTTCCCCGCAGAATGTGAGTGTACAGTTTGTGATTACGGGCGCCTTGCACGTCTACCAGCGGATGATTGACCGAGAAGAGGACACGTGTCTGTTTGTGGCTCACCCCGGTGAGCTGGTGGGTCAGCTGGCCGTATCTTCACCGTGCGGGCACAGCGCCACTGCACCTTCCTGGCCATCTCCAAAACACACTTCTATGAGTATGTCTTCAGGTGACGGTGACAAAACACCAATGGAAATGAGATGAATCATCGTCTGTGTGTGTGTGTGTGTGTCAGGATCATGCGAGCTGAGCCCACGGTGGTGCTGAACGTGGCTCACGCGGTGGTGAGGTGGATGTGGTCTTTCGTCAGACAGGTTGATTTTGCTCTGGACTGGATGGCGGTGGAGGCAGGCCGAGCCGTCTACAGGTCTGGAGCGCTTCCTGTATGTCAGTCAGCAGAGCTGCTGATGGTCTTCAATCCCCAGGGAAAGCGTGGAATTAGTGACCTTCGACCTTGGGTTCCTGAAAGGCACTTTTTACTGTAAATGCAATGCATAAATAGATTAATTAATTATATCCATCGTTTGACTAATCGCTTGGGATTAAAGAACTAATTAAATACATAAATGTATTACATGGTGCTTTGATTCACGAGAGTCTCAAAAGGGAAGTTTTTTTATTTTTTTTTTTTTATTTTGAGCTTTTATACAAGCTACACAATTAATTGTTAAAAGATCACAATCTCGATTCAACACCCTCGCGATCTTATTCCAGCATTTGTACGATTCAGCCAAACTTGAGATGACACACACTCCAGTGTTTCTATGGGATCAAATTCGTGCTAAAAAGAGGTTTGAAAAAGTGTATATAAAAAGTGTTATAAATATTTTATGGTTAAAAAAAATGGTTTATGGAAATTACTGAAATTTCCATTAGTGGGACAAATAAAGTCTCATTCATTCATAAAAAATGTAAAAGATGTTTTCTTTACGTTGTTACTTTTACATTACGTTACATTATGTTTCCCTTTTTGTCTTTTTCCAATTACATTTTTTTTTTATTTAAAGCTAAGACAACCGCTGATGTTCAGGGTTAAATCTAAGTTTGTTTGTTAAGTTTGTTAAGTTTGTTTTTTAGAATTGTGATCTTTAACCAAAGCAAACCTATGTGGCAAAAAAAAATGCTACACGTGAAAATAAAGTATTAAAAGTTTATATTAAGAAGGAAAGACTAAACCTAAAGCCAACTTTTCATTTAATTGCATAACCTTTGTAATCTGTTGTTATATATTGTGTATATACATTGTCTCGTGCATTTTTATTGGATTTTCATTATAAACAAATTAAAACACCATCAGATGCAATTTCAGCCATATCCTGTTTGTCTCTCAGGCAGGGCGACAAGTCTGGCAGCACCTTTATCGTGCCGAGTGGCCGACTGCGTTCTGTCGTCTTGAAGGAGGATGGTAAAAAAAGAGCTGACGGGAGAATACGGAAGAGGAGATCTCATCGGAGTGGTGAGATTCATCAGCACGTCAGCGTGTTTCATCAGCATTATCCATGTTCCATTCACTTTTTACTATGATTAATAATGGCTAAAAATAGTCTTAGCGGACTCATTCTGTCATTGTATAACGTGTTTTGTATTGTTCAGCGTAACGTTTTGGTTTTTCTCTATTAAGCGTTTGGACCCAAATCATGTCGCCACTAAAAGAGAGACATCTATACAGCGAGACATCGAACCGTAACAGTACAGTGGAGTAATTGCCGTCTTATTTGTCTGAAATCATCTACTTTACTAGTACAGTGTATATAATTTCCAGCCTCATTCCGACTTATGGACCAGATAGATAAACCGTTATCTGTCCCTCGATCGACATGACAGTTCTGTGATGATCATACGCAGCACTTTTAATTGCATGTTGTAATATTAATATGCATTTGTAATTACAAGTTGTAATTAGAACTGGATGTGCAATTTGATGGACTGAGGTACGTGTTCCACTGAATGCTTTTGTTGCAAAAAATATTTTTGATAAACATTTCTTCTGTTTACAGTACTTTGAGATTTTGCAATGCTTTGTACTTTTGCATTTCTCAGAACTTTTTTTTTTTTAGTTAGTTGCTCGGTCTTCAGTCAGTTTTTCATAGGCATAGCCATCATATTAAAACCAACAAACAAAATGCAACAATCTTCATTTTTTTTTCCACAAATGCGCTTTGAAATTGTGAACAGCTCCCTACGAATGCCCTGAACTTGAACTCGAACCTTTCATAAGTGGTGAAGGTGTTCAGATCAGCCACTTAGCGCTGTTCGTTCTCTTATGTTTTAAACAACTTACACGTGCTTTGTATGAATTAGTCTGCTTGTTTAGTTGCATTAATCCACAATGAAACAAATTCCATCAAAAAATTAAGAAAATCAAGTGTGATCTACACCACAGACTGGATGTGAATATCTTGTGTGTGCAGGTGGAGGCTTCTGACCCATCAGAACCGAGCGACTACTGTTCATGCCGTCCACGACTCTGAACTGGCTAAACTACCTGAAGGGGCTCTCAGTTCCATCAAGAGGAAGTTCCCACAGGTTTGTCAGCGAGACTGATCTAGCAAATCCAGCAATTGGATTTTTTTTTTTTTTTTTTTTTTTTTTTTACGTTTCTTGATTTGTATTTTTATCTTGATAATATTGTATTTTTGTTCATATTTTCTCTTTATATCTATTGTTTTTTTTTTTTTTTTTTGTATTTCTGTTCTTTGGTAGTTTATGCTGGAACGATCAAAAACACATTTCACTACATGTGTACCACGTATAATATGTATATGACGAATAAAATATAATTTTGGACCTGCTTCAATAGCTAATGCGATTTCACGTCTTCAGGTGGTCACGCGGCTTATCCACCTGCTCGGGCAAAAGATCCTCCAGCAGGTTAATGGACCTTTGACGGGTGCGTGGTCAAACAAGGGCTTCATCTGTTCATCAGATGCACAGTATCAGACGTGTCGAATCTGTTTGCACCAGCTCGCAGTCTGGCTCTGCACACGCCCGCCAGTAAATGGCATTCTGGGAATCCTGCGTCCAACCTGTCCACTGTCACGGTGCTCCCGGTGTCTGAGGAAGTTCCTCTCACGGCTTTCACTCTGGAGCTCCAGCACGCACTCCTAGCCATTGGTGATAACCGGGTTGACATCACATAGACAAGTGAGTCAAATATTGTATTTAAATGCCCGTTTTTGTCCTTCAGGTCCCACGCTGCTTCTGACCAGTTGACAGTATCAAGCAGCGTCTCGACTCGGCCGCTTTAGACAGGTGCTGCTTTCTGTTATTACATCATTAGGGGTTTGATATACTCCACGCAGTTTAAGGCAAAACAATCCTTGATATTACAAGTTTTCTTCATGCTTCTCAAATCCAAAAGCGCATCTTGAAAAAGACATAGAATGGTTTCACACGGTTTAAGACATAAATTCATAAAGCGTTTAAAGATGTATTTAAAGATAAATATTTTTTTTCTAGTATAATCTAAACCAAACTAGTTTCTTCTGATGCTATTAATGGCACTGAAAATAACAATGAATTAGGTAGGGCTACGCTTTCATAACTATATAACATAATATGATAATAAATGGTTTATTATTAATGTATCCAATAATACATTTAATTGATTTTTTTTATTGATCAATCTCAATTTTATCTCTTAAGATTAACTTAGATTTACTTAAAAAAACATTTTATGATTATTTTTTTCCCCATTAATTAGAATAAATCACATTATATTTAATGGCAAGAAAAGCTGCAAAAGAAAAGTTTTAGCGGCTTCCTGTTAATAGGGGTTCCATCATTAGGGGTTTGAAACACTCCACGCACTTTAAGACGAAAGATTTCTTGATATGTCAAGTATCTTCACTCTCTTTTCTTCCTTCTCCAATCCAATAATACATTCAATTGACTTTTTATTATTAAGTCTAATTTTTATCCCTTATATGATTTAATTAAAACCCCTTTTCTTTTTTTTTTTTTTTCATAAGAATGGATCAAATGATTGACATCCACCGCATCGTCCTCTATCAGACCGACGTGTCGCTCACCCCCTGGACCCAACGCTGCATCCGACAGGCTGACTGCATCATCATCATCGTGGGACTGGGTGAGCAGGACCCTGCGGTGGCAGAGGTATGATGTCACATTTAAGGTCACATGACATCACACGTGTGAGGTCAGACTAAGATCTGAAGGAAAGTCCAATATGCACCACAATTCATATTCGCATACTTGACCGTGAGATCAAGACACTCCCAATATTCCCCAATATTTTGATTTTGAAAAAAATATTTTGAAAAAAAAAAAAAAAAAAAGTTACAATATTAATATCAGTAACAGAATATTAAAAGCAAATTGTAAAGCAGAACTTATTCTGCTTGGTTGTGATTGGCTGTCGAGCTGCTAAAATGATTGAAACATGTTCTTTTGCATGTACTTATTGCAAACTAATTACAATCAAGTTATTATTACCTTTGGACTAGTATATTTTTTCATGTAAATATGAATTAATATTTCTTTTGCTGTTCAATACAAATATACATTTGCTTTGTCATTTGGTTTCTATATTTATCATACTTGAAATTTTTAATTATAAAAATGTAATCTTTAGAGTAAATAATGCATTTTACATTTTCTTTTCGCTACATTTACTCATTATTGTATTGTCTGCCTTTTAACCCATATCATGAAAGGCTCGAACCCCACCATTGCTTCTTGCAGCTAAATGTTCTCATTTTAATGTCACAGATTCACTTGATCATGGATTTCATGATGTCAGTGTGATATTCTTTTGCAGAATTTAAATAGACTAGTAATCATCTCAGGCGCTGGAGATTATCGTGGCTTGTTTTTTTGTTAAGTAAAAGTTGTTTTACTGTGATTGAGTGTGTCCTTGTCTGTCTCAGTCCGAGCACAGAAGCATTGCGAGGATGGTCCTCCACCCAAAGGAACGGCGGAATGGCTGAACATGAGGAGCTGGATCTCCAGACACCTCCACCTCTCCTGTCCACGCAGGGTCTTCTCCGAGAGGAGCTTGCCCAAAGTGGTACAGCTTTGTGTTGTTTTGCCTGTGTCATGATGGAATTTTTGTGTTTTTTTTTTTTTGTGTTATTTTTCCACCAATTTCCTGCCAATTTCTGGCTGACCATATCGACGATAAAAATGTCTTTTCCAGGGATTCTTTTTGAAGACTTTTGTTGCCAGACTTCTTGTTACCAGAGCGTTGACTCCTGCCTGGGAACGTTAATCTGAGGAATGTGTCCATGAATAGTCTGTGTTCATCTGAGCAAGTCCAGTTCAACAGTTCTAATTTTATTTATAGTACTGTGTCTTCAAGACATACATGAACAAATCTTTAAATAAAATATAATATCATTTGAATATACTAATATTAAAAATATATAATTTTTTTATGTTATTGAAATATACTTTTGGAAAAATGTCTTTTTTTTTTTT
>QKNR01015919.1:240181-251664 GCA_028031935.1 Paedocypris micromegethes | reverse complement strand
TTTTTCATTGGTACTGCCCAACCTTTTCATACCATAATGCTAAACTTGCTGGGAATTTTTCAAAGTTTATGAAAAGGAAAAGCTGTATAGATATTTTAAATGTTTCTAGTTGCCAAAACGGCGAGAAATTATTCCAAATGCACTAAAATCACTATTTAGGGTGCTTTCACACCTGTAGTTCGGTTCATTTGGTCCGGACCAAGGGACTATAATGATACATTGTTGCATTTCTCTGGCATTTTAGTCCCCTTTCACACCACACTTTTTGCTCTCATCCGAACCGAACCAAAACTCAGTCATGTGACAACATTCACGTCACTCATTGGCCAGATGTGTCCTTTTAATATTTCTACTTCTTTTCAACGAATCAAAATTAGTTATTTAGCAGGTAAATTCCATAAATAAAGCAAATAGACAACATGCCGTTATTCAGTCTGGAGAGACGACTTTGAGAGACCTCTGTGAACTTGGCCCCCAACGCCAAAAAATGCGAAAATAGTCGCATTCGTTTGTGCTCGTTTGTGCTGTAAAAAGTTTCGTTTGTGCTTTTTTTTTCAGATATTAAAAAATATTTTATAGGTCATGGTTACTCAGCCCCCCAGATAGCTCCGAAATGAACGGAAACAGTCTCCTTCGTTTGTGCTCGTTTGTGCTGCAAAGATTTTCGTTTGAGCTTCTTTGGTTTTCCAGATATTAAGCTATATTTAAGCTAATTTATTTTGTTTAATATCTGAAAAATTATAAAAGCACAAACGAAACTTTTTGCAGCACAAACGAGCACAAACGAAGGAGACTATTTCCACATTTTTTGGCGTTGGGTGGGGGGCCAAGTTCACGGAGGTCTTTGAGAGCGCTGGCTTTGTGCCTATTAAACTACAGAACGTGAATATAGTTTATTATGTTTATTATATACACACATTTATATTTCGAGAGTGTAGCGCGGATGAGACTGCAAAACAAATATTTTAATACTGCACGCGGCGAAGGCGCATCTTCACTTGAGGAGAAAGCGTGACATGGAATCGGAGATATTCCTCAGCGCAGCGTCACAACGGCAGCGGAATTTAGTCAAAATTCACTCATTGGCCAGATGTGTCCCTTAAATAGTTCTTAAACTGCTTTTCAACTAATCAGAATTGTGGATAAATTCCATAAATAAAGCAGACAACATTATTCAGTCTGGAGAGACGACTGCGCTGGCTCTGTGCCTGTATTAAACTATATAAGTATCGTATGTAGTTTGTATTGATCGCTTGAGACAAACATTTATTATATACACACATTTATATTCCGAGAGTGTAGTGCAGATGCGACTGCAAAAGAATATTTGAATGCTGCACGCGCAATCATTCACTTCAGGGGAAAGCTGACACGGACATTTACCTGAGTTATTCCTCAGCGCAGCGTCACTACGGCAGCGGAATTTAGTCAAAATGCGCAGTTGTTTTTGCATTTGGTACGGTTCAAGTTCAAGCGCTCCGAGACCGCTTTCACACCACAAGCGAACCGTAGCAGAGTTCGTTTGGAAGCGTACCGAGACCAGCTTTTTTCTTGGTCTCGGTACGCTTGTTTGGTCCGCTTTTGGTGCGGAACAGAGTTCGATTGTCGCTTTCACACCTGCCCAAACGAACCGTACCAAACAGGGAAACGAACTCTGGTGCGATTCAAGCGAACTAAAAAAGGCAGGTGTGAAAGCACCCTTAGGTGCATGACTGTAAATTAGGGTGTCAGGGGCCGGATGTGGCCCGCGGGCCGCTAGTTGGGCATCACTGATTTAAACAGTGACCATGTCAGAGTACAAAATCTGTTTCTTTTGGCTTTATGTCATCATCTTTACTTAAGTGCATGCTCTTTCGCTCTCACTGTTTTTAACACGTCTCTGTCTAGTTGTCCTTTTCCATCTCTTGTTTTACCTCTGTTGCTCTCCTATTTTTTTCTTAATGTAGTGTCTCTGACCACTTCTGTTTGTCTACTCATTTATTTTTTGTCGACTAGAGGTGCTTAAAGGTTGGTTGCTGTTTTTTTCTCTTCATTCCTCTGTGCTTGATCTGGTGAACTTTTGTGTCATGGGGTCTGCTCTCATCTCAAATCAGTTTTTCCTTGTTAAAGCGGATAAAATCACATTGGATTTTTTTTCAAACCTGATTGATGTCCTGCTTTATTTTCTGTCTTGTGCTCACGACTGGTGTTGTGATGGAAGGACGCAGAGAAAACACATTCGACTAGTTTTCTCAATCTTTTAATCTCATACAGTAAATTGAAATTACAAATCAGTTGGAATCATTGGAATGTGAGGAATGAGTACGTTTTCATCTTTGAAAAGTCTTACCACAGCCGCGTGTCAATGCAAAGGTTTAATTAGTCGGTATTTTACAACCTGACGTGACTTTTGTGGCAGTATTTCTGGCAGCAGGAGTTCAGTCCAAAATTTTTTGGATGGAATAAATAATATATAAATTAAATTGATCAAAAAAAAAAGAATGAATAAAGATGAACTGCAATAATGTCTCATTCACTCAGCCAATCATCACTCTCATGGTTTGAATACTTTAGACATCAGTAAATTGTACCAGTTTTGATAGACGTTTGATCCTGAGCTCAGATTAGCCGCATTCTTTACAATCCCAATTTAGCTGATGGACTGTTTTGCAGCTAGAGATGCATTTGTGTTGTTCATTCCATCGCCTGTAGAGTAGAGCGCTACTGAGTAGATTGTCATCCGACTGTATGTTTCATCTGCCGGTTCAGTGACCATCTATTTAATTGTAGGTAGTAAATAAAGGGCACACATGCAAATGCAGCCATGTATGAATTTTGCAAAGCAATGGTTAAAGAAGTTTTACCAATTAAAATTTCCATTTTTGCTCTCTTATATAGATTTAAGTATATTTGATACTTGAAATTGAATTAAGTCAAATGTGTAAAAGTCCCGTTCTTTGGCCCAAAGGCGGTTACCAAAGGCACGGCCGACGGTTTCTGCGTGTTGTTGTCTTTCTCTTCGCAAGACAAGCCAGGGGTTGATTAGGATTAATTTATGTTAAATTTATAATTGTTTTGACTCGTTTTATCTGACTCCAAAGATAAAAAGATTTCAATGTATGAAATGATTATTTGATTTTAATATTCCATTGTTTATTTTGACTTTTCTGTTTAGACTCAATACACTTATTTACTAATGCATTGATTCTATTACACATAATCTTAGTAAAAGTTGATAATTAGAGGGGTTAGTCCTTCTCATTAATACAATATCAATTTTCAGAGTTCAAGATCATAGCCTGAAGCATAGTCCAACTCACACTTTATGATACAACTAAAATCATCATTGGCTAATGGTCAGAGGGGTTAATCCTTCCCATAGGTATGATATCAACTTTATTTTGAATTCAAGATCAGAAGTTGAGGCCAAATCCAACTCACAGAAATGTAATATCAACTTCCTTTTAAATCATGAATTCAAGATATGAAGCTGAGGCATAGTCCAACTCACACCATGATACAACTGTCTTAGCATAAATGAATTAGAGGGGATAGTCCTTCCCATAAGTGTGATATCAGCCTAATCATATATTCAAATTCTGAAAATGAGGCATAGTCCAACTCATATTAACGATACAACTAATAATCAACCTGAACTCGTGATTAGTGATTTAGAATATTATTCTCAAGAAATATAAATAATTCACAAGATGCCAAGATATCAGAACAAATCAGAATGATAAGGGATTATAACAATTTATTGTCCAGGTAACAATTAGTGTAAACCAAATCAACATGAATCCAAAGCCAATTCAAAATAGACAGTCAATCAAACTATAACTTGAAATGAGAGAGTTGTTACCTGGAGCTTATACACACCGCGATTTTGTGTGGGGAATCTGGCTAGCAAATCCCCCGAACTAACAGACCATCCACCCTTTTATACAGCCATTTTTGGGTTGCATATATTTGCATACAGAACATATTGAATTGGGTTGGGTTACTCTACAGATTTTAACCCAACTTGTGTATCTGAATTATGGATTTTTGTACCTTGAAGGAGCTGAGACGTTCTTTTCACCCACACTGAGACCATTAAAAAGATATCAAACATGACTGGTTTTGATGACTTGATTGGTCACATTTTAAGTATAAAGTGTTAGAATGTTGGTAACGGAATGGTGTGTGTGAGGGGACAGGGTGGCTGGGAGGATGGGCACAGTGGGAGGGAGCTGATAAGGTACTGTATTCAAGTGTTGATCAACCAGGCCTCGAGAAGGCATTGAGGTGTCTGTTCACGTGCTTTGATCATGCATTTGGTCATCAACAAAAAGTCTTACAGTTTCCTCCGTTTGATCATCAAAAAGTCTTACAGTTTCCTCCGTTTGAACATCAAAAAGTCTTACAAATGCACTACACCATCGTGCCGCCCAAAAATAGTTTGTAAATTTTGTCATCATTTTTGAAAATGAAGTCAGTTGGAAAAAAAAAAAAAAAGAAAGTACAGCTCTATCTGAATTCAAAGTCTTCCATAAAGATGTATGCAAGCATCCGACGCAGTCTTTGGGCAGACCCCTAGTACAGATCCCTTAGTAGTGTTTTTCTTCCAGAATTGTCTTATTTCAATAAATTGTATATCATTGAGATTGTCCTAGTAGAAGTAACATCTGTACGTGTCCTTGAATGTTTTATAGCTCCTTCTCTTTCTCTCCCGATCTTTCAGGGGTTGCTGTCACGTTGGGATGATTCGGGCCCTGAGCGAGGCTGGAATCCCTGTGGACCTGGTCGGTGGCACCTCCATTGGTTCCATGATGGGCACTGCTACAGCAGGATGAAGATCCGAGCCAGAGAGTGGTGGTGGTCCGAGCCATGGTGCGGCTTCCTTTCTCACCAGAGCATTACAGGATGTTAACCAGACTTTCCCCATCACTCCTCGTCAGGAAATGAGCTCAGTCTTTAAGAAGGTGCTGGATCTCACCTCCATGTTTTCCGGAGCTGCTTTTAATTCCAGCATCAACGCCGTGTTCAAGGACAAGCCGATCGAAGTAGGATCAAGTGACGCTGTGCATTATCACCATGTTCCTAACAAAGCTGCTTTAAACCACTCACTTGCTTCCAGGATCTCCAGATTCCTTATTTCAACATCACGACTGACATCACGGCCTCCACCATGAGGGTTCAGACTGACGGTGAGGACTGTCACGGTCATAAGAGATGATAATCTCTTTCCTGATTTAAATACCTTAATTTGTGACCAACAAAAAACCAACAAGGGGCCTACTTTAAAAACCAACAAGGTGCCTACTTTAAAAACCAACAAGGTGCCTACTTTAATTAAAAACATTCCCATTGAAACCTCCTCCACTAATCATTGACTAGTTACTATTACTAGTACTGAAGAACTGTCACTGACTATGTGACAGACACTCGGAAAGCCACTAGAAAATATTTCACAAAGAGTCGTTTCATGAAGAGGTTTAAATGTTAGTTTGGCTTGCCATCGTTTTTCCCACAATAAATCTCCATCAATTTCAATCTCTCGTGTGTCTCACTAATACTGACAAACATCTGAAATGGCAAATTCAAGCTCATTCTGGACGACTTAATCAAAGAACTCAAATCCCTAGACTAGATAATGTTGTCAATTTGGATGCTTTGGATGCTTTTTTCCAAAGTGAAACACTTTTTCGTGTTTCAGGGTCGTTGTGGAGGTACGTGCGTTCCAGCATGTCTCTTTCTGGTTACCTGCCACCACTGTGTGATCCAAGAGACGGTCATCTGGTCATGGACTGAGGCTATGTAAACAATCTGCCTGGTTTGTAGAAAGCAATTTTTTTTAATTAATTTTTAAGATCATAATTATGTATAAAGTGCTAGTAATTATATATACGGTGTATATATACAGTCGACTCTGCTTAATCGGGCCACATCGGGGACACGCCCCCTTCAGTAAATGCCGCCCATCTCTTTGCCTCCATTATGCGGCGAAAATTCGCATTATGTGATACCACTGCACAGAGTCCACTGTATATAGACACACAGATATAAAGGGCTGCAAAAATGGCATCACATCTGCTACGCATCTCTTCATCTACCACACTGCTCACACAAAACAGTTGACAGGAACCACTGGTGAAATGATAGATGACTTGAGAATATAATCTACTATGAATTGTATTTGCCTAATCATTTGTGTTGATTAATGGTGTGAACGGTTGTCTCCATCGCAGCAGATGTTGCTCGCTCAATGGGTGCCAAGGTGGTCATAGCCATTGATGTCGGCAGTCAGGATGAAACCAACCTCACCAACTATGGAGACGCTCTGTCGGGCTGGTGGCTTCTCTGGAAACGGCTCAATCCTCTGGCTGAAAAAGTCATGGTGAGAGTCACAACTTCAGTACAGCTTTGACTCAAAGAGAAATTAGCATCAAATAAGTTATCCAACATTTATAACGAACGTTCAACTTTTTCCGAGGATTCAAGTGAAGTTTTTTTTCCCCCCAAGTAGGGTTAGTTACCCCCCAACTAACTTTCAGTTCCTGTCCACAGGATGAAGAGTTGGAGAGGACGCCCAGGCTGAGAGGGCGATCTGCCTCCGAACAGAAAGCGTCTCTTCGCTAAAGCACCAAAAAGCTCCAACCACGTCAGAACAGCACAGGCTGAGAAAGCAGATCTTAGTTAACATTCCATACTGACCGGGAGAAGCTGACACCCACAGCTGGGTTGCAAATGTTTTTATATTTTTCTACTCATCCAAAGAGAGGATTTACCATAGCTCAAGTGTATAATCTGTGGAGATTCAAGAGGTGATCACGAGAGAAGTGACCAACCACTCCATCACACTTTGAAATTTTGGCCTTTTCTCTCACTGCCCGGTGCTGATCATTCCACTACAGGAAGCTCCATTAAACCTGCCTGTAAGTATCACACTGTATATCACATGCATTTGATACCGTGATCTAATTCGTGATCCGTCTTCGTTTCACACTTTTTGTGATATACAGTGGTATGCAAAAGTTTGGGCACCCCTTTCAATTTTCATGATTTTCCTTTATAACTCATTGGTTGTCTGGATAAGAAATTTCAATTAAATATATCATATAGGTGACAAACACAGTGATATTTGAGAAGTGAAATAAAGTTTATATGATTTAAGGAAAGTGAACAAGAATTATTTAAGCAAAATTAGCCATGTGCATAGATTTAGCCAACCTGAAAAGCTGAAGGTCATTTGATTGATTTCAATACCTTTAGCACAAATTATTAGAACTCAAAATTGGTTTGGTAACCTCAGTGACCCTTG
The DNA here is from genome assembly GCA_028031935.1 of Paedocypris micromegethes. Lineage (NCBI taxonomy): Eukaryota > Metazoa > Chordata > Actinopteri > Cypriniformes > Paedocypris > Paedocypris micromegethes. The sequence goes on along the minus strand of QKNR01015919.1, from coordinate 244,382 downwards.
ACCTCCATACACAGGTGAATCCAATCATGAGAAAGTATTTAAAGGAGGCCAATTGTAAGTGTTTCTCCTCTTTGCATCTTCTCTAAAGTGTGGCAAAACGGGAGCCTCAAAACAACTCTCAGATTGATCTGAAAACAATGATTGTTGAACATCGTGGTTTAGGGGAAGGATATAGAAAGCTGTCTCAGAGATTTTAAGCTCTCAGTTTCAACTGTGAGGAACATTGTGAGGAATTGGAAGACCAGAGGCACAGTTCTAGTTAAGGCCCAAAGTGGCAGACCGAGAAAAATCTCAGATAAGCAGAGGCGCAGGATGGTGAGAACAGTCACAGTCAACCCACAGACCAGCTCCAAAGACCTACAACATCATCTCGCTGCAGATGGTGTCACTGTGCATCGTTCAACTATTCAGCGCACTTTACACCAGGAGATGCTGTATGGACGAGTAATGCGGAAAAAGCCTTTTCTCAGCACACGCCACAAACAGTGTCGCCTGAGGTATGCTAAAGCACATTTGGACAAGCCAGCTTCATTTTGGAATAAGGTGCTGTGGACTGATGAAACTAAAATAGAGTTATTTGGGTAAAACAAGGGGCGTTATGCGTGGCGAAAAAACAACACAGCATTCCAAGAAAAACACTTGCTACCTACAGTACAATTTGGTGGCGGTTCCATCATGCTGTGGGGTTGTGTGGCCAGTGCAGGGACTGGGAATCTTGTTAAAGTTGAGAGTCGCATGGATTCCACTCAATATCAGCAGATTCTGAAGAACAATGTCCAGGAATCAGTGACAAAGTTGAAATTGCGCAGGGGCTGGATCTTTCAACAAGACAATGACCCTGAACACTGCTCAAAATCTACTAAGGCATTCATGCAGAGGAACAAGTACAACGTTCTGGAATGGCCATCTCAGTCCCCAGACCTGAATATTATTGAAAATTTGTGGTGTGATTTAAAGCGGGCTGTCCATGCTCGGAAACCATCAAACCTGACTGAACTGGACATGTTTTGTAAAGAAGAATGGTCCAAAATACCTTCTGCCAGAATCCAGACTCTAATTAGAAGCTATAGAAAGCGTTTAAAGGCTGTTATTTTTGCAAAAGGAGGATGCACAAAATATTGAGTTATTTTTTCTTTTGTGTTGCCTAAATTTATGCACATGGCTAATTTTGCTTAAATAATTATTGTACACTTTCCATAAATCATATAAACTTTATTTCACTTCTCAAATATCACTGTGTTTGTCACCTATATGATATATTTAATTGAAATTTCTTATCCAGACAACCAATGAGTTATAAAGGAAAATCATGAAAATTGAAAGGGGTGCCCAAACTTTTGCATACCACTGTATATATCGGTGAGATCAGGTAATAGAAATCAAGCAGACCCAAATTTACAAACAAAAATCAAACGAAGTCAGAGTGGCCTGTCACACACTTGAAAAAATGTATCAGATTTCTTTATTTTACAATAAACAGATCCAAAAATTGTTTCAGAACAATTTTAGATCCAATTCAGAACATTATCACATGCTTTATTAGAAAATATAAAGTGACATTACAGACAACATCTGCTTCAATACAATATAATATTTTTTGTTTAATAATTTTATGCCTAATTCTTTTGTGATGCCACTGAACTTTAAACATGGAGAGCATTCAAACAAACAGCCCTGGTTTGAAACCCACAGACTGATTGTTTTGCTTTTCGATATCATTTGCATGATGCACAAACTGTACATGTTGTACAGTATATTTACTATATCCACACTTTACACGTTCATCTAGTCTGTTTGTGTCGTTCGTTTGATCATTTACCGCAAACATAAATTTGCACTGGAGGACGTGGTGACCTAGTGTTTTGTGAGACGGACTTGCAACCAAAAGGTCAGAGGTTCTACATCCTGGTTAGGCCTAGAAAGTCTGATGCGATGTATTTCTGTTTACATGTTCTGGAACATTTCCAGTTGCTGTGAAACATCACCAATTGCATTCTGTCCAGACAAATCAACAGATGATTAAAAAAAAAAAAAACATGAATGTTGAGGCCAAAAACGTGATTAAAACAATGAATCTGCATTATTCTGCCGTATGTTTTATTGGCCTCGCTATACATGTCACGTCACTGACTGTTTTATACATGGAAGCAGCATGTCAAAGCACACGAATGAACACATCAATCTCATAGTCAAAGACGAATACAATTTTCTCATTAACTAATGCATGCATGGACGCTCAATAATGGAGGTTTTGTTTCGCTGCTTTTGAAAAGATTTTTGCAGAACCTGTAAAAAATTTACGAATACTGTGTATTCACATTGGTAATTATGTTTCTTCTTTATCTTTTTGGTTAGAAGTCTCATTGTTTCCAAAATGTTCCTCTGCATCCCACGTCAGTACTAGTCTCCAGAACTCCCCTCCGCAGAAATATCTGCACGTGTCTTTTCAAGGCTGTGAGGCTTGCGTTTTTGTCTTCTGAGTGTAGAGCATCAGATGACCACGTTGATCTTTGGACTAGGGAGAACTAGCAGACGTGAATAGGACGAGAAGAGTGTATGACTGGACAGTAGAGACTCCTTCAACACCAGCTGTGACTGTCTGACTATGCTTTTTCTGGTCTTCATCATCGGCCTCGTTCACTCCAGTAAGTTTCACATTTTTATTGCTTTTAGTCAATTCAGGATTATGTTTGAATGATCTGTTTGGCATCAGTCATGGTCCAACACCTGTAGACGAACTATTCTCAAACTATCCAGACAAGCTAGATGACCATCAGCTCCATGAAAGTAGTTCTGTCTGTAAATGTTGAAAAAGGTGAAAAAGCAGGACAAGAATTGGTGTGCATTTTATTTGACAAGTTGTTGTCAAAATTCCCAATTATGGGAAAAGTCACAAGCGTTGTGGAGTTTTTTTGTGTCTGTGGGTTTCACTGACTTTTTGAACAGTCGACATAATTCTGTCAATTACTTGCTCCATGATGCTTTATGGTGCTGGCATGTCTAGTGAAACATTGGCAGGACGAAGGATCATGCCAGCAGTTTCCAGTTTGTCTTGAGGTTTTTATGATGGACCTTAAGAGGCCTCTGACAGACAGACCGATAGATAAAAAGACAGACAGACAGATTTATATGTATAGTTAGATTGATAGACAGATATAGACAAATAGACAGAATGATGGTTGGTTGGATGGATGGATTGACGAACGAATGGATTGATTGATTGATTGACAGACAGACAGACAAACTGATAGATACATCAACAAAGACAGACCCGAAGAAGTTGTATATTTACAGGAAGATGGATGGATGGATGGATGGATGGATGGATGGATGGGTTAGTTGGATTGGATTGGATTGGATTAGATTAGATTTAATTGATTGATTGATTGATTGATTGACTGATTGACTGATAAACAAACAGAAACATTGACAAGGACATATTCAAACTAGTTATATACCGTATATTTACAGTTAGATTGATGGATGGGTTGGTTGATTGGATTGGATTGAATTGATTGATTGATCAAATGAGTGATTGATTGATTGACTAATTGATTGATTGATAAACAGAAAGATACATTGTCAAGGACAGATCCAAGCAAGTTATATATCGTATATTTACACGTAGATTGATGGATGGATGGATGGGTGGTTAGGTGGGTGGGTTGTTTGGTTGGTTGGATTGAATTGATTGACTGACTGATTGATTGATTGACTGATTATCAAACACATAGATACATTGACAAGGACATATCCAAACTAGTTATATACTGTATATTTACAGGTAGATTGATGGATGGATGGATGGATGGATGGGTTGATTGGATTGAATTGATTGACTGATAAACAAACAGATTGATACATTGACAAGAACATATTCAAACTAGTTATATACCGTATCTTTACAGGTAGATTGATGGATGGGTTGATTGGATTGGATTGGATTGATTGATTGATTGACTGATAGATAAACAGATAGATAAATTGTCAAGGGCAGATCCAAACAAGTTATATACCTTATATTTACAGGTGGATTGATGGATGGATGGGTTGATTGAATTGATTGATTGATTGAATGATTGATTGCTAAACAAACAGATAGATACATTGATAAGGACAGATCCAAACAAGTTTTATGCCGTTTATTTACAAGTAGATGGACAAATATATTGACAGACAGTGTGTGTGTGTGTGTGTGTGT
>QKNR01015919.1:128571-240170 GCA_028031935.1 Paedocypris micromegethes | reverse complement strand
GGTTGTGTGTGTGTGTGTGGGTTTGTGTGTATGGGTTTGTGTGTATGTACACATGTGTATACGTATATAGTTAGATGGACAAATAACTTGACGGACAGACAGAAAGATATATTGTTAGACAGACAGACAGACAGATATATTGGGAGTCAGAGAGAGAGATATGGATTTATTATTAGACTGCTGGATGAACAGAAAGATAGACAGACATTTGGTTAATTATAGAGACAGTTATTGTATATGCATGTTTTAGTCAAAGTTGTAAACGTATTTAAATTTTATTTTGTGTGTGTGTGTGTGTGTGTGTGTGTTATAGTGGTGTATTATGTCTCATTGTTGCAAAGAAACACATTGTCTGAAAGGTCAAATTGACCAGAACATTATTTTTTTTAACAAAAAAAAGGTAAAAAAAAAAAAAAACGGGTGTTACAAATATATCAACTGAATCACGTTTTGTTTATATGTAGATTACACAAATTAAGACAAGTAGGATAAGTTCCAAAGTGAAAGAATACTTTTAAGTATTTTTTTTTTTTATATTTTAACATGAGTCAATTTGACCCGAACATAATAGAATAAAATTAAATCCGTCAAACTAGATGGAGTTTCTAGTTCCTCAACTGGACGACTGTGGTGTGGGATGAAGTATAATCTGGTGATTTGCTCTCAGGCTTCAGTCAGTGTGAGGAGGGCTGGAGGCCGTTTGAAGAGAGATGCTACTACTTCTCCTCCGACCTGAAGACCTGGCACGAGGCTCTGGAAGACTGTGTCGACAAAAGAGCAAACCTGATCAGCATCCAGGACCTCCATGAACAGGTGAGGAACTTGAGGAGAAACACACACACACACACACACACACACACACACACACACACACATTTCTATATCCTATTGTTTATGTTCTCTCGTCAGACGTGGGTACAAACTCAAATCGGTTCTTCCATCTTCTGGATTGGGCTGAATGACATCGCTTCAGAGGGGACCTGGGAATGGAGTGATGGAAGAGTTTATTCTCTTTCGTGAGTAGATTGAAGATCTGGGATTGATTTCTTAATATTTCAAGAGTTGTACTTTTCTAGTCTTTGTTAATAGAACAGCACTCAAGTTACTAAAGCTGCAATTCATCGACTGGCCACATGAGGATTATACAGTAATTGATGAGTTCTTCTATAGCAGAAAAAAAAGTCTGCAGTACTTCTTTCTGTTCTATTCTTCTCTCGGCGATCGCCATGTGAAAGCCTAAAAATAGCAACAAATATGTGCACCGAATTTTGAGTTCAAAAATCAACATTTCCATCAACAGAAAGGGAACTTAGTTTAAGTGCTTTTGTCTTGTAAAATGGCTCAACTATGATTGGTTGTAGGTACTGGGAGGCGAATCAGCCTGATAACCAGAGGGGGAGTGAGGACTGTGCGCAGGTCAGGGGTGTCAATCAAGGCAGATGGCACGACGAGAGCTGCACCATCAAACGCCAGTACATCTGCAAACGACAAAACCGTACGTGATCACACGCCACCGCCAGTCACGTCAAACAGAGTTTCACACGTCCACGTCTGATTCTCCAGCCCATCCTGCTCCGCTCTGTGACACGGGAAACGGCTGGGAACCCTTCGGCTCCAGCTGCTATAAGCTAAAGGCGGAGCTTAGGAAGAGCTGGGCGGCGGCTCGCAGTGAGTGCGTGCGAGAGGGCGGAGACCTGGTGTCCATCACGTCATCTGCAGAGGAACAGTACGTCACAAGCCGCCTGGACCCGTCGTCCTTTGACCTCTGGATTGGGTTTTCCACTCTGGTGAGGATCTTCTCTGCAGAAACGCCAGAATTTTAAACCCGCAGCTTAACTAAACTCAGCAGTGTTTTTGCTATTGAGTAATTGTGAAATGCAAATCAGAAGTTTCAGGCTATTCGGCTCCATCTTAGAGATGGAGATTTGTAGAAAGAAATGCTATAGCAAGCCAAATTACATCTGAATCTCTGTGGTGACTCTTCATAAAAACATTCTAACATGGCTTTTTGTGTGTCTGTCACATTGCCAGTAGCAAAACAGGAGAGATGTAATGAGTAGCTGAAAAAATTCTGGTGCAAACACTTTACTGTAAAAATTACTCCATTACAAGTCACCAGTCACCAATTCCTTGAAGACTTGAGTTAAAGTCGTAAAGTGTCCAATTTTAAAAGAACTCGAGTATTTACTCGTGCTGAATTTCGGCTCAAAAAACGTCAAGAAATATGAAAAACAAGAAAATCTTTATGTATGAGGTTGTATTTCCTAATATACAAGTACATTTTAAAAGCTCAATGTTTCAATGGCAGAACAAAATGGATTAAAAGAACTTGGTTTATTCACTGGCTATAGCCATGTTGCTAATTAAACACCTTGTATTTGTAAAGTGTCCATTCAAATGTGGTGGAGTAAAAATACAGATACTCAATGACAATTGTGCTCGAGTAGAGAGTAACGGTTACTTATATTTTTGATACTCGGCACATAAACAAAGTAGGAACAAAGTCTACCTACTCAAGTACTTTGCACCACTAGTATTTAAATTAGTAATAGTAACTCGTCAAACTCATTTAGATTAGTGTTGGAGGTTTAAATGTTAAGGTGGCTTGCCACAGTTCAATCTTCCTCGTATTTCTCAGCGACTTGCCGGAATGATGCGCAATCATTGAATTGTTTTTTTAGTTTCAAAATTACAAAAGAATAAAATCACTCATGACTTTGTACAAAAGACACCGGGCAAAAAATGGACTCAAACACAAATACATAAGTAACACGTGTTTTTCCACAGAAATGCACAACACTGTCCTGTCAAATCCGCCCCGACGTCAGCACCTTCTCCTGGTCTGACGCCAGCACCTCCGCACACACAAACTGGCGGGCGGGACAGCCAGACCTCACGTGAGTGGAGATGATGGAGCTCTCGGGCCGCGCTGACCACACGCTCTTATGACGGAGTGTGTTTGACACAGGGACAAGCGGAACGGCGTCTGCACGGCGGTGATTAAAAACTCCGGAGAGAATTCTGGGAAATGGAGTTCACGCGTCTGCCGTTACGAGCGTCCGTTTATGTGCAAGAGAGCGCTGATCAGTAAGACCTTTCACGAGCATCTTCTCTGATTCCTAAAGATTCCTAACCACCTCCGCTGCCGTGTCCCACCAGCCATTTGTCCTCCGGGTTGGTTGAGTTTTGCTGGGAGTTGTTACTGGCTGGTCAGTAACCGGAATCTCTTGACCACCTGGTATCTGGCTCAGACCACCTGCTCTGAAATGGGGGCCAGCCTGCTGACCATCAAGAGGTGAGATCAGCCTCTCTGAGTCGTCCTGGTGCGGTTTGTGAGCCACACTTCCTGTTTCTGTAGCAAAGCGGAGCAGTTCTTCATTAATGCGCAGTTGCCAGAGTTTCACCGAGCGGATGTGCCTGCTTTGTGGATCGGCCTTTCTGGTGAGTGACAGACAGCTTCACGCTTGACTGCAGTCGACTGGCTCTTATAGTGGCGGGGGCGGAGCTGATCGACCAATCATGGTTGAGGGCGGGCTTGATGCGAGCAGAGAAGCATGACTTTATGAGTGAATGATACAGTAGCGTTTACCATCTTAGTTTGTACAACTGCGTGGCACAGAACGGACATCATTGAATACCGTAGATATGGCTTTTGCGAAAAGTTCAAAACCGAATTATATGTATAAAAACCAGCTAGATGAAAATGCCTTTTTATTCACAAACCACCACATTTCGTTTCGCTGCGTTTTCAATGTATTTTGTCTTTTTAGTCACGAGTGACACGTAAGTAACAATGTTAAATGGTAACAAGTTAAATAGTTTAGAACTGAACAGCGGCTGTGATTAGTCCAAGTCGGTCACGTGAACATTCTCCTGTGTTCAGCACACGGACAACAGATCTGCTACTAGGTGTGCTTGGGATTTACTTTACACTTTACTTTAAACAACCACGTGAACACAAAGGGTTAATTTTGCTTTTGAATTGAAGTCAAAATAGCTTTATACAACCACAATATCTCTGAGTACAGCACCGTAATATCCACAATTGTCGAGCTTGCTCTGATTGGCTGACAATAATTGTTGCACCTGCTCTGATTGGTTGACAGTTAAATGAATCATTTGCATCAGTTCTGACATTATAATGGAATTGAATTGAATTGAAAAACCCTTTAATTGTCTCACAGCGGGGGACAATATTTATTTTAACAATTTTACTTTAAATAAAAAAACACACCGCACACATAATAATCAAACAAACAAACAAACCATAAATAACTAAGTAGCGCTGCACATCATAAAGAAAGTTCCAGTCACCAGTTTAAATTTAAATTGTGGAGTCTAATCGCAGCAGGTAGGAAAGATCTGCGATATCTCTCCGTCACACAGCATGTGAATCAGTCTGATTGCTGGGCAACTGAAATGTGACCATTAATGAGAGTTATAACAAGTAATCATAAAATAATACGATATCCGTACACTTAAGTCATTCATTTTTTCATGTTTAATGTTAAAAATAAAAAAATAAAAACACGGATATGTTCAAATCAGGAAAATGAGTGCAAAATGCTCAACAAGTTGAACACTTAATTCATACAGTTACAACATTTAATTCCGTCAAAGATTGTTTAATGAAATTATAACGCTGTTACTTTATTATGTAAAGTAATTACAATATTCAGGAGGATCAAACTCCTATAAAAGTACTGCAGTGTAAAATAGCTATTAACGATGCTCTGACTGATCAATAATCCAATTCTGTTGGTTTCTCACCCATCAGATAAAGACCAGGACGGGACTTTTAAGTGGGCGGACAAAATCGATGTCGAGTTTTCCAACTGGAACCCCAATTTCCCCATGAACACTCTGAAGCAGTGGGATTGTGGTCACATCTACACGGGTGAGAGCTTCTGCTCATCTCATCCTCGTCTCCGTCTCATGAGGTTGCGTCTCTACAGAAAACTACGCTGGAAAGTGGGAAACGGCTAACTGCTTTGAGAACCATGGCTACATCTGTAAGATGTCAGGAGGACAGAACGCGAAGCCCACGGTGGCTCCAGGTGAAGTCGAGGAACATCTGCTTCAGTGTGGAGCGTGATGGTGACGGCGTTTCTCCGCAGATTCGCACTGTGATGAAGGCTACCTGCTCTTCGGCGACTACTGTTATCATTTTGAAGCCAAATCAGTGATGTCGTGGCAGGACGCGGAAAACTACTGCGTGGCTCAGAACGGACATCTGGTCAGCATCCATGACGAGAAAACCCTCAGCTTCCTGACAGGTGTGTGTGTGTGTGCTGAAACTCAAGGTAGAAATGTAAATATAATAGTAATAATAATAATAATAATATATCATGGATGTCTACATTAATCAAATAGAGACATCCCGATGACAGAGTTTCACAATCTGATATTAAATATCGTAGTTGACTATTGCGAAACGTCCAAAACCGATTTCTAAACCCATACTTTTATATACCAATTACAACATGGATATATGCTGTACTTGTATAACTATAGAAAAATGCATTTTTATTCACAGAATAGACATTACATCAGACATTTTGTTCTCCTCATCTTCAGTGTTTGCTGATAATATTTTGTCTTTATTATATAAAAAAAAGTTTTGGTAGGGAATCAGGAATCTGCAGTTGCTCTTTTGTTGTTTACTGCATTCCTCATCCATCTGATTCATTAGTGATAATAATAATTATAATAATAATAAATTAGAATTTATATTAATATAATGTTATATTAATTGTAATACCATGGGTAGTGTACTGTATGTAACAACGTGTCAGTCGGGGAGGAAGGAATCTCAGTCGCTCGCTCTGGTCTTGATGGCATGTGTGGCTTGTGATCTCACAGCTCACATGAGCGGACGATCCTGGGTCGGGCTGAATGACATCAAGAAGGAAGGAACGTTCGTGTGGACCGATGGAACTCCAGCCGTAAGCCATGACCTCTAGTGACCTCAGATTAAATCCTCCCACCACATGTGATGTTTCTCTGACCTGGACAGGACTTTCTGCCCTGGTGTCCGAACCAGCCGGACGACTTTCAGGGAAACGAAGACTGCGTCCACATGCAGGGACCGGAGCATCCCACCGCGGGGAAATTCAACGACCTGCCCTGCTCCAACAGTAACCCTTTTATTTGCCAGAAAGGTTGGGATTAGTTCTTGTCTGACTACTATAGATCATAATGAAGGTTTTCTTACATAACTTTTATGTAGAAATCTGCTGCTGCTGCATACGTACGTTCATTTATAGAAAGAGATATTTTAAGATCTTCATCCTATTCATGCGCACAGAGGTCGACGTGCACAATCCGTTTACCGTTGTTGAACAATGGCTCATCTCTTCAGCTTTATTTGCTATGTAGTTCCACTCGCAGTCTTGCTCAATCTGCATCTGCTGCGTTTCAGCAAAAGGCCGGGGTCCACCAGCTCCCCCGACCCCCGGCCCAGGTACGGAACACACACACACCGACAGGACCCTGCGTCTTCACACACACACACACACACACACTTTCTCCTGACAGTCTGGAACGAGAAGTGTGGCTCGTGGGTGTCGGACCCCTTAAGTGACGACTGCTACCAGTTCAACTCCCTGTCCTTAAGAACCTGGGCGGACGCTCGGGCGGACTGCATCCATCAGGGCGGAGACCTGGTCAGCATCAGCGGCCCGGCCGAGCAGGCCTTCATTCAGGGTGTGTGTGAGGCCGAAGCCCCCCCTGAGGGTCACGTGATCCCTGACCGCCCGCTCTTCACCCACAGGTGTCGTTCAGTCCGTCCCCACCGGAGTGTCTTTGTGGATGGGGGCGCACCACTCGGAGACGGAGGAAGGCCGGACGTGGAGCGACGGATCTCTTTTCTGTTACATCAACTGGTCTCCGGGTAACACCGACGCACCGCGGGAGGAGAGTCGAGCGCGTGAGAAGGTCACGATGGAGACGTCTTTGTTTGCAGGAAACCCTGATGATCATGCGGGTGAAGACTGTCTGTCCATCAATATCAACTCTGGCAGGTGGAATGACGACAACTGTGAGAAAAAGCGAGGCTATATATGCAAGCGCCGAGGTGCGTCCTGCTATGAAGCCAGAAAACAGATCCGTTGATCCAATAGAACCAGATTCATTATTTTTTGTAATGTCAGATGAGTTGTAATGGCCGCAGCCATTTCTTTTTATTAATAAATAAACCATGAATACATTTACTTTTTTTTTTTTTTTTTACTACTGGTGATAACATAATAATGTAAAAAAATAATAAAAAAGTTACACTAAAAGTTCTAATAAATTTTGCACTACTGTACTTGCTTTGTATTAGTTTGCAATATAGTCTTAGTCTTCACTTCCATTTCATTGCCTTGTACCTGTACATGTGTAATGACAATAAACTTTAATCTAATCTAATACTGTAGTTAAACGTTAATTTAACGTTAAATAACACAATCTTCCGGTCGAAAATAAACCAGTTCACGGTCATTTGAGTGAATTTAGGACAAAGAACATGACGGAAATGACCACAAATTGGCTACACTGTAGCTACTAATTTATATTCGTCTATATAACGATAAAAGCATGTAGACAAATCAAATAAATAATTAAACTGCTCTGTTTCTCTGTTTGTTCACAGGAAACACACCCAAGCCGCCTCCACCACACGACGGTGCGCTGATGTTCTCCTTGTCCTTCTCCGTCTGGTCTTCACACTTCTTCTCTTCCAGGCTTCTTCACCTCGTACGCCTGTCAGGACTCCAGGCTGGTCCTTCATTGCCCCTCCAACAGCGTCATCAACATCCAGTCGGCCTTCTTCGGACGCCGCAGTGCCACCATCTGCCCGTTTGAACACGGAGCTTCAGGTAAAGGACGTGAGGAGCGAGGAGCCGTGAGGAGCGCCAAGTGACTCGGTCAATCTCCTCAGGCGTCTGCATCGTGGATAGGATGTTGCCGCTGGCCAGGAAGAGCTGTGACAACCGAGAGTTCTGTTTCCTGTTGGCACACGCCAGCCACGACTCCTGTCCCACCGTCTCCAAATACCTGGAGGTGGTCTTCAGCTGCGAGCCCAACGGTAAAACACTCACTCGCACATTCAACACCAAGCGTGTGCCGTGTTGGGTAGGGTGCTTTTAAAAAGTCATTCATTTCTCATTTTTTTTTTATATATATGTTTTTTTATATATTTATATATTACTTTTCTAATATACGCAAAATCATGCCCACCTCCTGCACTACGACAATTTTAAAACGGCAATTTAAACTTCTACAATGAGAAAGTACAATTAATAAAACGTAATAATGATTTTCAGCTCGTTTAGTTGTTTTGCGATGTAACGCAACATGTGCATTATAAGTAACTGTAAATAATACAGCTAAAAATGAACTGTGCTCCGTTACACTACTGTTTCAGTAAAGCATTTTAATTACAGTAACGGCCAACACTGATCGTGTGTGTGTGTGTGTTTTCAGTGTGTCTGCGAGGACTGGGTGTAGAAGACGGAAACGTCACCAGCTCCATGCTCTCGGCCTCGTCGTCTCAGAGCGGGAATGGAGCGGATGAAGCGCGTCTGGGCGGGAACTCCTGCTGGATGCCCTCGTCCTCCGGTCCTTACGTCCTCCTCTGACGCTCTCCATCTCATCCCATCAGCCGTCTGAACGTTCGCCTTGTTTTTCAGCAAACTCGTGGATCCAGGTGAACGTGGGTGAGCTGAAGAAGATCACAGGAGTTGTAATCCAGGGCTGCCCGTCGTCGGATCACTGGGTTTCGAAGTTTGAGATTCAGACCAGCACTGACGGACGAAGCTGGACGGACTACGGCAGTGATGGAGGGGTACGTGCCACACGCTCCGCGTTCGCTGCTCGTCTTTTTAAATCTTTTTATTGTTTTTTTGCACACATAGCTAACAACAAACTAGTTGTCAAAATTTAGATTAGTGCCAAAATTTTCAAACGTAAATTTGCTTCACAAGAAACGAGCGAAAATGCTTCACATTTACGTTGGTTTGTTTTTGTTTTTTCTTCTCTGTTTTCGCTTGAAACTTTCAGATTTTTTTGTCCGTTTTTTTTTTTTTTTGCGTTTGGATTCTGGCCCAAGCTTCATGTGGGGGTCCTTATTCTGATTGAGAATGTGATTGGCAGCTGCTTGACTAGGAAGTGGGGGAGGAGTTTAGCGATCGATTATACACATTCCGAATCGGATCATCTTCATTGTCATGAAGATGATAATTTTGGCAATAATCTGATTCCATACCAACCCCAACAACCAACTTCCAGGAGATTTAGAATACACAACATACTTTCGTATATAAACTGTGTTTGTAATTGTGATTGTTTTTTGTAATTGTCCTTGCGTGTTCGAAATTCGGCGTCCTTTATGAGACCTTTATGCTTTTTAACCAATTCGTGTTTATTAAAAAGTATATTTAAAGTTGTTTACAACTATTTGTTGCATAATTAATTGAGAAATTTGTTGAACCAAGATTGTTTCCTAGGAGAATCTTATTTTTTCTAGTTCTAGGTGCTTCCTTAAGTCTCTCGTTAAGTTTTTAAATGTTGGGGCATATTTAAATGTTGGGGCAGGTGAAATAATAATTCTAATCTCCGTGCGGGTTGTTCTGATGGCCGTGTGCTTTCAGGAGTATTCGGGCTGTGTGGACAGATCTTCTCCTAAGACCAGGCTTCTGGGGACGCCCGTCTCGGCCCAGTATGTGAGAGTTCTGCCGCTGGAGTGGAACAGTCACGTGGGCCTGCGGCTGGACATTCTGGGCTGCGTGCTGGACTGTGAGGCTTCTCTTCTTCACTTCCCTTGCACACTCCAACCAGCTGTCAGAAAACATACAAACCAGGAACTACATTATTAAATCACAATCAGCATCAGAGATTCTTCTTTGCTCCATACACATTTGATCTTGAACTGAACACGATTGAAGAATAGAATAGAATTAACCACAAAAGAAATAATTTAATGATTTTATATATGTACGGTATATATAAATAATAGATACATTATTATATATAATATAGTACAAATATAATAAATAATAAGTCTTTAATATAATTATGAGTAAAGCCTATAAAATAACAGCAGACCATATAAAAAATAGTAATCCTTGAAAATATCTATGAGCAGTGCATTAAAATATATAGTAAGCCTATAAAATAACAGCGGTCCATAAAATAAATAGTCCAATAAAATAACTATGAGCAGTGCATCCAGATATATAATAAGCCTACATCACAATTTCTATGACGTGTCCATGAGGAAAAAAAATATTAGGTAACAGTAGCAAAGAATAAAAAATGTGGCAAAATTGTACGTGATTCTGCTTTGCGTCTTTACAGCGTTTGCCCGTTTTTGTTTCACTCAGATGCGGTTTCGTGCAGTGCAAAGCCTGTCCTGAGTCACACCTTGGATAAAATGATGTAACTAACCACTGAGCATCTAAAGTTCTGCTGCTGAGCGAAAGACAACCTCACATTCATCTTTCCATCTTTCCTACCAGCGTTCACTGTCCTGCCGGTTGCGCCAAGGAGCCGTACGCGGTGTACGGGACGGACGTTTACCGCGGGGTATGAGCCCGGCACATCTGCGCTGACCTTTGACCTTGAGAGGTCAGGGCAAGTGACCTTGAGTGACCTTAGTACTGATCTATCTTCACAGGACTCCAACATCTGCGCCGCGGCGGTTCATGCTGGCGTGGTTCTGAGCGACTCTGGCGGAGACTGCACCCTGCTCAAAGCGCCGGGTCAGAACTTCTACAGCGGATCCTCCAGGAATGGAATCACATCCAGACAGTGCGTTTCACCTCTTATCAACTCTTTAAGAGTGGAACACATCGGCGCCTGTACTTACTCCACCGTTCAAAAGTTTGGGGTCACCTAGACAATTGTGTGTGTTCCATGAAAAGTCCCACTTTGTTTTCTAAGAACCAGGACAGACTGCAGAGTTTCACATGTCAGTTCTTATTTCTGGCCATTTTGAGCGTTTGATTGACTCCATAAAATGTGATGCTCCAGATTCTGCTGAAAGGAAGGTCTGTTTTACAGCTAGAATAGTTATTTACCACATTAACAATGTAGACAGGGAATTTTTGATCAGTTGAACGTTATTTTCGTTGACACAAACAGTGCTTTTCTTTCAAACATAATTATTCAAGTGATCCCGAACTTTTGAACGGTAGTGTGCAAAATGTATTTGTGTTGCGAGCAGGTTCGTAAGGTGAACATTTTGTGAGTAGAGACACAATACCATGTATATGTTAATCCGTTCCAATGCAATCAAACTATTTTTCAGATTGGCTGCCGCTATTTCACCGAGCAATTGGTGTGTGTGTGTGTGTGTGTGTGTCCTGTAAGGCGACCTTGAGTGTCTAGAAAGGCGGCAATAAATAAAAAAATTGAATGGAATAATAAATAGAAAAATGTGTTACACAACAGTTTTTGAGAAACAAATATTAAAATCCGGTCGAGTGGCATAGAGAGGTGATTGACGAACACACACTGTACTGCTAGGATCTCAGGTTATGGCGATGGCTTGTTTATTGTCCATTTGTTGTACCATTTCTGACACCAGCCCGGAACAGTACACGCTTAAAGAAATCTCATTTAAAACATCTGAAAAACACAATACAGTGGTGCCTCTGCTCTCAGCACAGATTAATTTTGTAAGCAGATTTGTAAGGCGAAAATTTTCAGTGGTGGTTCTACGTTGACTGGAGCCCTGGGCGAGACTCTTAAGGAATACAGAGAATAAATATTCTAAATGTCAAATCACATCAGCTAGTTTAAAATATTACAACACCCCATAAAAACACAAACTTAAACTAACATTTGACACAGCGTGTTTTATACAAAATTAATATTTAAATTAATAATAAAAATGTATACAAAATTATTGGGAACATGTTTAAAATCCTATTTAAATATGATATTAACATAAATGTGTGTATGACCCAACCCCCTTTTATTATATTTATATAAAGTGTATACTATTCGTCTGAATATATTTAAATACATGGAATTGTAGTTATTGTTCATATATTTCAATCTGTCTGTCTTCTTTAGGCTTTATATGAAACAAAGACATATGTATTTTGAAAATATATGTTTTAAATATATTAAAACAATGTTTCACGGATACATTTCTTCTTCGTATATGGAGCACTGTATTTATAGTCCTTTATTGATGACATGGAAACAGAAAATGCCGTTGGAATATACCTTTCAATATTTTGCTCGTTTTCCCTTGTTTCCCTTTTTCTAAATTGTGCACCCAATAGCTTTACGCATTCCAATCAAAAGCTAACAATCAACGAGTTAATGTGAATAACTCATGAATAACTGTATTGCATGGTGCAATCCTTTTTCACAAATGATTTTTTTTTTCCAACTCCTCTTAACACACTTAATCCAAATCAGTTTACATTTCAGCTCCTCAGTTTGTCATGAGATGGGTTAATTTTCTACCGATATGTTTTGAGATGTTGACTCTGGCACTTGGAGGCTTTTTGTTGTTTAGTTGACTTTCTTTTTGTCTGTGTGCTTGTCTCAGGTCCAGCGGTCAGTACTCCGTCTCCTACCAGTTCACTGACGGAGGTGAGCGGATCTTCTGGCCAGTGGTCCACGTCTGATGCCGGTGGTTGATGTGCTGCCTCTCTCTCAGAGCTCTGGTGTCCTGGTCCAGACTGGTTGGAGTTCGGTGAGTTCTGCTACAAGCGCTTCGATGAGGAGGAGAAGAAGACGTGGCAGGATGCGCGGACGGCCTGCGTGGAGCTGGGAGCAGACCTGGTGTCCATCAGGTCTCTGACGGAGCAGAGCTGGCTGGAGAGCTACCTCTACCTGGGTAGGTTGGACGACTAGACGTGGCAATGGAGACGTGAACCCAATCCTGTGCATCTTTCCCTGCTTCACCAGCCACCAGTGATGTGTGGACCGGTCTGAATGACCTGGAGTTTTCCGGCTTCTACACCTGGTCGGATCATCACGCGGTCACCGTCACGCATTGGGCTTCTGGGCAACCCAACAACCACGTGGGCTTCAACGAGAACTGTGTGGAGATGTGCCATGAGGTGGTAGCTCACGTCCTGGAGTAAACCTGAGCAATCAAACTTCACACACGACGTCTCTGTGCTTTTCTGTCTCAGACCGGACGGTGGAACGACGTCACCTGCTCCAAGCTGAACACCTACATCTGCAAAAAGCCCAGAGGACACTATCCCCTACCCTCCCCACAGCCCACCATTCCCTGCGCTGAGGTCAGACCAGTGTGGTGGATGGATGGATGGATAGATGGATAGATAGATTGCAGAGCGTGTGAGGAAGAGAAAAAGAGATGGATAGATGTTTGTTTGTATGAATGGATGATGATTATACACACAGAGAGAGGAAATTGTAGAGCAAGAGAGGAAGAAAAAAGGAAAATGGATGAATGAAAAAAGAGGTATACAAAGAGTGTAAGGAAGAGAAAACAGGACGGACGGACAGACAGACAGAATGTAGAGAGAGTGAGTGAGGAAGAAGAGGGAAAGAGATGGATGTATAGATGTTTGTATGTATGAATGAGTAGACGAAAACAGACAGACAGATAGAGGAACTGATAAAGAAGCGGAAGTAAATGAAGATGGAAAGAGATGGATTGATGGATATAATAAAGAGATATGATGGGAAATAGATGGGAAGAGTGTAAGGAAGAAAGAGATGAATGCATTGATGGATGGACTGACAGACTGTGACAGGTAGAGCGAGAGATGGATGAATAGTTGTTATAGTCTGATAGACAGAATGTCGAGTAAGGAAGAGAGAACGATGAATGAATGAATGTAAGGACATGCGTACAAACAAACAGAATTGATTCCAGTGATAAATTCACAAGTATTCACCTGCAGCTGTGTGTGTGCGTGTGTGTGTGTGCGCGCGTGTGTGTGCGCGCAGGGCTGGGAGGCGTTTGAACATTCCTGTTACTGGTTTGAAGAAGCTCCCAAAGGCCGAGAAGATGCGCACGCCTTCTGTGCGAGTAAGAACAGTTCACTGCTGGACATCCTGGACACGTGAGTCTGTCCCGTCTGGTGTGTGTGTGTGTGTGTGTGTGTGTGTGTGTGTGACCCCTCCTCCCCTCCACAGCTACGAGCAGGCCCACTTCACCGCCTCCATGGGGCGCTACTCCGGAAACTGGTGGATCGGCCTGCGGGCGAGAGGAGGGATTGTGGGCGTCGACTATTACTGGGACAACGACGCCCTGGCGACTTTCACCCACTGGGGGCGCAACGAGCCAAGTAACTCTTGTGCATTTCGCCTTGGCGGTGACCAGTTGGCAGGGGTGTAAAGAGTACCGGACAGCCATACTTAAGTAAAAGTACAGATACTTACTGTAAAAAATTACTCCAATACAAGTAACTGGTCACCAATTTCAAAAAGACTTGAGTCAAAGTAGCAGAGTATCCAATTTTAAAAGAACTTAAGTATTAAGAAGTATTTTTATTCGTGCTCAATATAGGCCCAAAAAAAAAAGAAATGTTAAAACAAACTGTTGTTTTCCAAGACAGAAACAGAATTTAACCTCCATGTTTGAAAACTGGTAGAACAAAGTAGATACAAAGAACAAAGTCTCAATCACTTTAATTTGCAAGTAGATATAAAATATAATTTACTAATAAGATTAATCATTTTATTTTATATGTATTATAAAAAAGTTATATATTATACAATAACATTTGTAAAACACATTTTTACGCCCCTAATTCGTGCTCTTGTGGTTTCTAATTCATAAATTACCTTCAGCAGCCTAAAGATGGCGATATCCGCCTCGTCCGACCAAGAAATGAACTGCGGTATAAATAGATTCCGGCTTGTCGCGCATAATCAAAATGTAACGAGTAACGATAAGTGTCTGTTCAAATGTAGTGGAGTGAAAAGTACTGCTACTCAATCACAAGTGCAGTGGAGTAGAGAGTAAAAGTTGCTTCTATTTTTGATACTCAGTGCAAGTACGAAGTAGCCAAAAACATACTTAAGTAAAGTAACCAAGTACATTTACTCAAGTACCTTACACCCCTGCCAGTTGGTGACATCCAATTGGCTCTATCACCAGATAACCAAGCGGGATCGTGCGTCACCATGTCCACCAGCCTGCAGGCAGGATTCTGGCACAACGCCCAATGCGACCGAGCATTCCCGTTCGTCTGCGAAACGCCACGTGACGGCATCTCTCCGCCCACGCGACCTCCGACCCCTCCGGCCTTCACGGGATGCGAGCACGGCTGGAGCGGGGAGCCACACTTCAGGAACTGCTACAGGGTGAGCGAGAGGCCAAACGTGGCAGGTGATGCTTGCTCATCACCGATGTTCTTCAGCTGTTCACGGTGGAGCATCCGCTGAAGAAGAGCTGGTCGGCCGCACTGGAAGACTGTCGGTCCAGAGGAGCCGATCTCATCAGCATCCACAACCCAGAGGAGGAGATGTTCCTCTCCAAACACTCCCAGGGCAGGACCCAGTGGATCGGGCTGAGCCGCAGCACTGTGGAGGGAGGTCCGTCAGATTTAAATCTTCATTTTTAGGTCGGCTGGTAGTTTTATAGCGTAATTATCATGGTCAAAAAACGGTAATTACAGTTAGATGTGTTTAATGCAGTACGTTTAATTACGCGCAGCTAATTCGCAGACCAAACTCCTGGAACAGAAGTCTTTTCTTTTCATGCTGATGAAAAGACATCGATTCAAGAATCATTGCAACTCGTAATGTTTTACGATATATATTAATACATATATAAAAATATTTTTATCTTCTAATATAAATGTTCTGAGATTACTTTAAATCAGACTAAGCTAACACATGTGGAACTTACACATGTTAACATGCTTACAATTATGGATACACGTGTTTGTCCAAATTTTACACAAATGTTACACAAATTTGAAAGCCAATTGGACACCAGATGGCGTTAAACTGCTTCTCTCCCCATTCATTTAGCGAACACCCAGTTGTAACACGAATCAGACACATCAGACAAATCAGGATGTGCAAATTGGAAATGTATATAGGTATATAATTAATTTTTTCTTTCTAATTTGCTTACCTTGCAGCAAACACAAAGCAGTTTGTGACTTTGTCCAATCAAAACCAAACCAGACAATGAATCTGAATCTATGGAGTAAATTTACTTCAACAGTAACACAACAATTTAGTAGCATTGATTGCTACGTATGGTCGTTTCCGTACCGTGATACCGATCAACGTCAGTATTTCATCTTGAAGCTATATTTATTATAGCAATTGTTTAGCAAAATCATTGATGCAGCCGAAGCTAAACAAAAGCTTGTGGTGTTAGAAAGACGTTTTCTTGGCCAAGTTAACTTTGCGTTGTTCAACCTCTGTGGGCGTTGCTCTTCTGACGTGTCTCGTGCTAACCAACCAATCAGAAACCAATACATGCTACATGTAAATGTTTCAGCTAGTGACACGCCAACAGCTGATAACTAATTACAGACTGGATAAAACCTCTTTGCCATACAGTTTATGCTCTAGACCAGAAGACTTGGTTTTGAAGGACTTGGCAACACAAAAATGCTGAAATCTGATTGGGCAATGCCGTTGAGGCTCTGAACGTACATCAAATGTGTTGGTTTGTACTTCTCAGGCTACCACTGGAGCGACGCATCGCCGGTCAGTCACACCAACTGGGACTACAACCAACCCGAGGACCACGGAGAGCGAGAGAACTGCGTGGTGATGGTGACCAGTGACAACGGGACGTCCTGGTGGAACCACCTGAACTGTGACGCCCACCAGGACTGGATCTGCATGATCGCCAAAGGAAAGAAGCCGGTTCTACCACCAGCTCCTCCATCCCCAGCAGCAGGTGAGCCATTGGGATGAGAGCGACCCCTGCTGGAGATCTTCAGCTCTTCTTACTGGTGTGTGTGTGTGTGTGTGTGTGTGCAGACGGCGGGGTGGTAGCCGGCGCTGTGATCGGAGCTCTTCTGTGTGTGGCGGCCGTTCTGGCTCTGCTGTTCTACGTTTTCCGTGTGAAGGGAGTGAAACTAGGAGACATCACGTTCTTCAAACCTCCGTCCAGGAACATTGATGTGGTGAGTCTAGATGTGTGCAGAAACCCAGCTTCTCGTTGTGTAAACGCCACTTCTGGTCCATCACAGGTGACCTTCGACAACCCCACCTTCGCTGGAGAGTCCGACGCGTGATTCCGAGACTCCACTCTCGTCTTGAGGAGGACCCACACTTTTGATTTCTTCAAGCTCTTAAACAATCTCAACATTCTGCCATTCTCTTTATGTTAAAGATGCTTTGCTACATAAAAAGATATTGATAGTTATCATTTGAAATAAAGAATAAAGTAAACGTAGAGTGAATGTGCTCATATGCTTGTAGTTAAAGCTAGCTTTTCTCAGAGAGAGGAGGGGAGGGTGTCTCGAGCTGATGCTCTGAGTAATGGTCACGGTGACTGTTAAACGTCCTTGAATGTGTGGCGAAAACACCTGGTATAACTGTGTAAGAAAGTGAGAGAGAGAGAGAGACAGAAGGGAGTAAAGTTTCTCTGAGAAGTTAGCGTTTGTTTATCATTTGCTTAAAAAAAATAAACGGCCAGATTGCATGTATAAAACTCCAACTGTGTCCCTGTTTCTTGTATATGTTTATAACATAAAAAGATGAAATATGATCGGGCTAGATAAAGAGATACAGTGGTACCGCAACTTACCAATGTCCTAGGGCAGTGTCCTATGTCCTACCCAGAAAACCTTTTTTTCCATCGCGGACCTGTAATTGATAATTTGACCGCGGCCTGAGTGGGGGGTAGATTTGTTAATTAGTAATTATTATTATATTGTAAGAGCGGCATATCAGATGGCCAAAGAAGATCAAAGCATTGGGAGCCAGCACCAACTGTCCCACTCTCACCACACACTCCCCCTCTTCCGATTTAAGTCGATTTGAGTCAATTTAAGTCTAGACTGAAGACGTGTCTCTTCAACAAAGCATATATTGACCTGTTATAATAACTTACAGAAAATATTAATATATCGTATAGAAAGGCTGCCTAGTTAGTGCTCGGAACCGAATTACACCTGCACCTTCAGAAAAATTGTCAAAATCTATAGTACTTGAATTTTTCTAATTGCCTTGTATTTTTTTATTTATTTTTTTTTTTTTCTCCCCTCCTCTCCTGAGCGCCAAGTGTCGTACAACCGGAATCTCCTAGAGCTTCGGAATCATCGGTGGTGCTTCCTCGACCTCTGTGGACCTGATGACGCTGTTGGCTTGGAGAAGTGGAGCCGCCTCTTTCCCCGTTGAGGAGGGAAACATCGTTCCAGAATCATCATTAAAAATGACGCGGAACAACCAACGCACTGATTGTGTAGTGTTAGAATGCCGGAGGAGACTGGCACCAGTGAGCCGGGTTCTCCCCAGGGTTTTTCCTCGTTAAAGAGGTTTTTTTACCTGGCCACTGTTGCGTATGTGCTTGCTCGCTGGTCTTTGTCTTGTCATAACCGCAGCTACTTAGTCAACACCAACAATCCAGACGACAAATCGATTATAAAGCAACACTTCCCTTACATATTTACATGTGCGCTTTGAGACAGTTAAAACTGTGAAAGCGCCTTACAAATACTCATTATTATTATTATTATTATTATTATTATTATTATTATTCCATCCCACTACATGAAATTACACTAATGAAACCGGTCATGTTTGATATCTTTTTAATGGTCTCGGTGCGGATGAAAAGAACGTCTCAGCTCCTTCAAGGTACAATAATCCACAATGCAGATACACAAGTTGGGTTAAAATCTGCAGAGTGACCCAACGCAATTCGATATGCTCTGTATGCAAATCCAAGAATGGCTGTATAAAAGGGTGAATGGTCTGTTAGTTCGGGGGATTTGCTGAACAGATTCCCCACACAGTGTGTACAAGCTCCAGGTAAGTCTTTCATTCCAAGTTATAGTTTGATTTACTAACTCGGTCTAGACTATTACCTGGACAATAAATTGTTCTGACTTGTTCTGATATCGTTGCATCTTCTGAATTATTCATCTCTGTTAGATTTCTTGAGGATAATATTCTAAATCTGTTATGGTCGTAATTCACTGACTGGACCCAATTGCAGCAAAACAAAGTTTATTAGCTCAAGGCAAAAAGAAAACTCAAATCCTTCCCAGAAACGGGGCAAAAAAATCCGAGCAGCGAATCGCGCCACGGTAAGTCCAGGCTGAAGCGTGCCGACAGTCTCTCTCTCACTGCGGTCCCAGAATAATCCTCCTCCCGCCGTACACAAAACGCAGGTTTTGCGGGCGGGCGACCGGAAACGGCAAGCGGCAAACACGCACCTGAGAAGCAGAACGCCAGAACGCCGGATTGCGACACAGGTAACACACAGAACAATTCAACAACGAACGCGATTCACACAACCGGGGTTAATAAAGGGCAGGTAAGTGATTGCTGCAGAGCATCAGCTGGCGAGGACAGGGGGCGGGAAGAAGGCTGACGTCAGCGCACGCGGTGAGCTGTCAAAACAATAACACGAGACAACATATCGGGCCGATCGGTTCTTCACAGTGTGGTGACCTGATATCCAATAATGGCGCGATGGCAGATTCGCAACAATCACTGTCACTTTTATCATTAACAGTGGTCGCTATGGTAGAGTCCACAGCAGCAACCGCAGGACAATCAAAATCTTGTTTTGCTCCCTTTTGACTTCTGTCGAATTCTTCTCTTAACTTGCGTTTTTTTTAGCTTTTTCTGCGCCTGAGTCTTATTTGCGTAATCTATCGCGATCTCTTCCACTCGCTCTGACCCGGTGCTGTGCGCGGTAGTATACCGGCCGCCTAAATACAACAAGGACTTTATAAATGAATTTTCTGACTTTTTAACTAATTTGCTGCCCAGCTACGATCGACGTTTAATTTTGGGTGATTTTAATTTACACGTGTGTTGCCCTGAGAAACCGCTGGTGAGAGACTTCTTATCTCTAATTGACTCCCTGAATCTAGTACAAAGTGTTACTGGTCCCACACACGAGCAGGGACATACACGAGACCTGGTTCTCTCACATGGGTTATCTGTGTCAAACCTGGAGATCTGTAATACTGAATTTTCTGATCATTTACCTATTTTATTTGATGTTGAACTGACGTTTGCAGCAGTTAATTCACGCGCATCTGCTCGTCTGGGTAGAACTCTGAACTCCTCCACCGCTGCTCAGTTTTCAGCTGCCTTTGAACAACTGTGTCCAATTTCAGTAAACCCCAGTGTAAATACAGAGAAGCTCAGCTCAGGGTTTAATTCTTCCTGCTCTGCTATACTGAACTCTGTGGCCCCGTTAAAAACCATACTGCCTAAAACAAAACCTGACCCGTGGCTCAACAGTGGAACACGCGTGGCTCGGCAAAAGTGTCGCAGGGCAGAGCGCAAGTGGAAGAAGGACAAGGAGAAGCTAGAAGGGAATACTTCTCTAACATTATTAGTTTAAATGGGCATAACACACGTGTGCTTTACAAGGTTATTGACTCTGTTCTGAATCCTCCACAACCACTTCGCCTTGAACAATCGGTTGAGGCAGCTGATAAATTTCTGCAGTTTTTTACTGATAAGGTTGTGTACACAAGGTCCCTTATATCACCTCCTGTTTCTGACCCCTCAGACTGCGCCCCATCAACTGCATTCTTTTTTAAATTTGAGCCTGTAAGCCTTGTGTTTTTAGAGCAGGCGATCAGTAACATCAAGCCATCCGGCTCGCCTAGAGATGCCATCCCTCCTCGTCTTTTTAAAGAAGTCTTTCCCAGTATAGGGCCGACCGTTTTAGCCATTGTTAATAGCAGTCTTGAATCCGGGGTCGTTCCTATGAGTTTTAAACATGCAGTGGTGCAGCCCCAGCTGAAGAAACCAGGCCTCGATCAAACAGCTCTTGACAACTTCAGGCCAATCTCTAAGCTGCCTTTTATCTCCAAGATTTCAGAGAAGATCGTGTATGTGCAGCTAAAATCTTTTTTAGACCAACAGAGAGGTTTTCCAATCCTTGCATAGTACGGAATCTGCACTTTTAATGACATTTTTATGTCAACTGATGCTGGTAACCCGACAGTCCTCGTTCTGTTGGATCTGACTGCGGCATTTGATACCGTGGATCACAATGATTTAATTTCCCGCCTGCAGCACCTGGTGGGCATCCGTGGTGTAGCCCTGAAGTGGCTTATCTCTTATCTGGCGGATAGATCATCCACAGCCCCACTGCACTACGGCGTCCCCCAGGGGTCAATCCTGGGACCGCTCCTTTTCTCCTTATATCTCCTTCCACTAGACTCAATACTAAGGAAGCAGGGTATCTCGTCTAATTGCTATGCTGATGATTGTCAGATCTATATGCCGCTACAGAAAAGGGACTCAAACTCGATACATTTACTCTTGTCTTGTCTGGAAGACATCAAGGACTGGATGTCACTTAGTTTTTTTAAATTTAACTGTAAGAAAACAGAGGTCGTAGTTTTCAGTCCAAATAGCGCTGGAAAGGGCTCCTTAGTAGAATTGGAATCCTTATGCCAGTTTGAGAAGAAGGTTGTCTCCAACCTGGGATTTAAGGTAGACTGTGACTTAAAACTACAGGCCGAAATTAGCATGGTCGTAAAAACAAGCTTTTTCCACCTTAGGCGTCTGGCTAAAGTGAAGCCCATGGTGACACGGCAGCATTTCGGAATGTTAATCCACGCCTTCATAACATCACGGCTGGATTCCTGCAATGCCTTATATGTCGGTGTCGGCCAGGCTTCGCTTGCTCGTCTCCAGCTAATACAAAATGCGGCGGCCCGACTTCTGGTTGGTTCACGCAGGAGGGAGCACATCACACCCGTCCTGGCCTCTCTGCTTTGGCTTCCGGTGCCTTTTAGAGTTGATTTTAAGGTCCTTTTATTTGTTTTTAAATCTTTAAACGGGCTAGCCCCATTTTACCTCACCGAGCTGCTCACTCCTTTTACTCCGGCCAGATCTCTCAGGTCAGCGAACCAGCTGCTCCTGAAAGCCCCAGTGTCAAAGCGAAAACGCCGGGGTGACAAGGCCTTCGCCGTGGCTGCTCCCGCCCTCTGACACGCCCTTCCGCTTTACATTAGACACGCCCCATCATTACCAGTTTTTAAGTCACTTTTAAAAACGCATTTTTATGCTCTGGCTTTTAACTCTGTATGAGGTCCTGGATGTTTAGTGGGTTTTACTTGTTTTAGGCCGTGATTTTATTTACATTTTATTATTCTGTTATCAAACATTGTTTATGGTTGCATTATGTCCTTGTTGTACAGCACTTTGGTCAACCTTGGTTGTTTTTAAGTGCTATATAAATAAAGATGATTTGATTTGATTTGACTTTGCTGACGCTAATTAATGTTTCCGATCGCACCACTACCGAGACACTTCTCAAAAATGCACTGAAGAAGCTGACTTAAGGATGGATTAAGAAACGGTGGTACACTCTCCAGGAGTAGTACCCGCACTCGACTGAAGTGACTCACGTCACCGTCGTCCCGTGGGCATGTATAGCCTATTAACCCGGACACGAGACATGTTCAGGACCGAAACGCGGGGCCTACCTTAGCGCTACCCCCTAACGCCGCTACTGCTCAGAGCATGACAAAATCACTACTCACGAGTTCAGGTTGATTATTAGTTGTATCGTTAATATGAGTTGGACTATGCCTCATTTTCAGAATTTGAATATATGATTAGGCTGATATCACACTTATGGGAAGGACTATCCCCTCTAATTCATTTATGCTAAGATTCAGTTGTATCATGGTGTGAGTTGGACTATGCCTCAGCTTCTTATCTTGAATTCATGATTTTGAAGGAAGTTGATATCACGTTTCTGTGAGTTGGATTTGGCCTCAACTTCTGATCTTCAATTGATGATAAAAATAAAGTTGATATCATAACTATGATGTGATATCATTGATATCATTTCAGGTGATATCATTTCACCTGAAAAAACTTTAAAATTACTCCAACAATACATTACCTGCAACACACATCTGGTAAAAACCCTGGACAAATGCTTTGGAACTGTCGTTGACGCCTACAGAGCCATCCTTCTCCCCCCACTTGGTTTCGCTGATCACCAGAACATACTGCTCGCTCCTGCTTACATTACAATCATCAAACGGACAAAAAGACAGTGAGAACAATCAAAACATGGACGCCCGACAGTATTCTACAGCTACAAGGATGCTTTGAATGCACCGATTGGGACAGTCTTTTATCCACCTCCAACAATATCATAACCCAAGCTGACACTTCCTACATCAACTTCTGTGTCGACAGCCTCATCCCATCAAAAACTGTGACAATCTTCTCAAACAGCAATCCCTGGATCACTAAAGAGCTCAAGGGGATATTGAACAAAAAGAAAAGAACTTTCTTCATCGGTTCTGAACAGGAAAAGAAGGAGATCAACAAAGAAGTCAAACGGGCAATTAAAATTGCCAAACTAAAATACAAAAATAAAGTGGAGCAGAAATTCACAAATGGAAATCTGCGCTCAGCCTGGCAAGGCCTTAAGACCATGGCCTCTGTGAACACCCCCTCCACCACAAACTCCAGAAGCATTCGCGTGGAGGGGAGCATATCCACATCACTTCATAACATACAGCATTATAGTGTTTATTTGTACTTAAACATGCATTCAAAATAAATAAGAGGTTACTTGATATTTTATTTGAAATTTTCTATTAAAAAAAATCAAAATTTGCTTTTTTTTTAAATGTCAGACACCTTTTTAAAATTAGACTTGATTAGATTTAGACCTCGTTTATTCTTTGAACAAAGAAATTTCTACAGCTTTGAAACAAAATAAAAATTGCGTTGTGCTCCTAATTGTGTTATTTCGGCATAAAAATTCAATGTACAATGCGCTGAGCCTCTTCACTCTTTTACCGATTCATAATAAAGCATTCGTATTTACTCGCTTATAAGTCGATCCGCTTATAAGTCCCCCACTTCAGCTGTGAGATTGTGGTATTTTGTTTAGACCCCCTTATAAGTCAGGGAAAAGAAATGAGAGAAAAGTGAAAAAAATGAAACGAGTAGAAACCCAATTTTGGGTTTCATATAAAGTCAACTGTGATTATTTGTGGCCCATTGGGATAGAAAAAATGATAGAACACCTGTTCAGATGCTCTTTAATCCAATAGAAATAATAAAACTATTCAGACATCCTTGGTGGTAAAGGAAACCTAAAAATCGTAACCCTGTTTGTTTATGTTGGTATTAATCTATTTAAGTTATTGTTAATTTATGTTTAAAGTTTAAATTGTAATTGGTATGGCTGCATTATAATTTTAAAGAATTGTGGGAAAAGTGCTCTGCCCCTTTAAGGGGATAGATGCGACGGCTAACGCTAACTCTTGGTTTGGGAATAAATACTACGTTCGAAATCCATCGTGTGACTCGTTTATTTGTGAAGCATCACGCCAAATAGAGACTGGAGTCAGAAGAGCCGCTCTTATATGAGAGCTGAGACGAAAGTGTGTGTGACTCTGCGCGTGCCCGTCAGCGTGTGTGTGTGTGTGTGAGCGGAACATCAGCGAGCGGCAAGCGGTGATACATTTGTCCGGCTTGTGCCGATTTCTGAGAGATTTATTTAGTTCACCTCATAAATGTTAATTTAATTACCGCGCTTGTGTCTCTGCTGTTTATTTTTGTGAGAAAGGGTGAAATATCTGCGCACTGTTCTGAGTAAAATATTTTACATTTCGGTAAACCGCGCGTATAAGTCGAGCCCCCCACTTTCAGCCCGAAATTTTAAGGAAAAATCCTCGACTTATAGTCGAGTAAATATGGTATATCTAAAAGTATGTTATTAAATATATAAAATTTAATATTAAATACCTAATTTAGAGAAAGTGACCGCTAAAACATCTTTAATTGATCTTAACCGCTAAAGCGTCATATTTCATTGCACTTAAAAATTTATATAACAAGATTCTTCATAGGTTTGACTGGCAGACGACACACTAAGTGTAATGTATTGAAATTAAATTAATTAAACGAAATTAATCCCGAGTAATGAAATGCGTCGCCACGAAAATGTCGTCCCGATTTCCGAAATATCTTCACTATCTGAAATTATATATTTGCTATCTTTTTCTTACTGCTTCCAGAATAAAAAAGCTTGTATTCTCCCAGAATGACGATGGTTTTCTTAAAAAATGTTTGCCTTTGTTTGATTATTTGGGTTTTAGGATAAATGTATATGCTGTTTTAATTTTATTAATGGGTTACACGGGGAGAGTGCCTGTTTTGCAATTATATTCTATCCTTTATTAACAAAAGTGAGCATTTAAGTGCCGGAGTGCGGCAGAGGGGTAAGTCTCCGGCAGGCGAGAATCTAGCCGGAACTGGCCCGAGTGTATTTTGCTATCTGGGTGACATCACTGACCACGTATTTTATTTTATTTTCTATTAATTATGAACAAATTATGAATAATTATTTTCTACGAGAAAACTCGTACTGAGGTGTTAAGTGATTTACACTGGATTGGAGGGATGCCGTTGTTCTGAAAATTCTTCCTACAGCTCAGAATTTCCTACGCTGCGCATCCGCGTTAGAACATACGTCACTCCTCAGCTGCGAGTTAAAAATACGTCACTGCACAGCTGCGAGTTAAAAATATGTCACTGCACAGCTGTTCCCAGCCTTCGTGCTGCACGTTATTTTTTTTCGAGCGGCTGAGTAGTGACGCAAGTGTAGGAACTTCTGAGTTGTAGGAAGAATTTTCAGAACACTGTGTTTTCTGGAAGAGTCCGGTCGGAACTACACAGTCCATGAAAATTTGGTAGTGAAAGACTCCATTAAGGCTCTGCCCAAACTTCTTCAGATACAACAGATGCAGCGCTGTTGTAACTTTTATCCACCACAGCACAAGGGCTGCAGAAAAACGTAGATTTTCAGAAACATATTAAATGTCCAGAACATAAACTAATACAGTCAGTTAAAAGCAGGTGGAACTCTGTGTTCTATATGTCAGAGAGACTTTTAGAGCAGAAGGAAGCTGTTACTACAGTCGTCCACCTGGAAAGCCATCACTTTGCTTGAGTGAGGACGAGTGGTCAATGATCATTCTTTCCATTGAGGCTCTCAAACCACTCGAGGAAGAATCAACTGATAAACATGTTTCAGTTTCCAAAGTGATTCCCCTGGTGTCACTACTTCTTAGATCAATGACATCCAATGATTGCCATGGTAGCAATTTAGCTGCTGAGCTGATAGCACAATGCCAACGCCGTTTCAGAAATATAGAAACCTTTTATGGACTTGCTGTGAGTACATTTCTGGATCCCACAAAAAACTGGGGTTCCGTGACATGGCAAAAGTTGAATCCCTGAATGGACGACTCATGACAGAAATGTATCTATTGAGACCCAGATCTTCCTCATCAGTATCATGTGCTGATGAAACCACAACCCCAGCTACCAGTTCCACTTACGCAATGGCAAGTGCATCTACCTCAAGCTGGTTCCCATTCTGCAGGAAAATGTGGCATATGGGCGGAATTTGACTCTCAAAAACCTTGCATCCCAGCAGCATCGTACGATCATTGAAATGCGCCGTTACTCAGACTAAAAGCCCATTCGACGTGAACAAAATCCACTGCTTTTATGGAAAATGAACGAGCCAACAAAAGCCAGTTGATCAGCCACAGCAGATGTGCATTACAAGGGAAAATTGTAAACATTATCGTTGTTTTTGAACAATAACCTGTAACCGTTGTAACGGAAATGCTGAAGCGACCGGGTGACATGGCTGGAGCAGGACGGTGGGAGACCTGTGGCCGAGCCCCTCCTAACCAACGCATTGATGCCTCGGGCCGAGGAGCCGGTCATACAATCCTGGGGCTCCAGGGAGGAGTTGGCCAAGGCTGGGAGAGTTCCGGAGGAGCCACGTTCTACGTTCGAGGACGACGTTTTGTTGACGGCGGCGTCGGGCACGTGGAAACAATTCATGTCTTCTCAGTGAACGATTTGTGATAAACGAGCAAAGACTCTGTAGCGATAAGAATCATTCAGAACTTGTTCCAACGGACCGCGCCAAAAAACTGAATTAATGACTTCAAAAGAATTTTACTTCATTATCCGAGAGATAAAGAGAGGCAGTTAAAAGAATCGAAATTCCCATCCCTAATCTGTTTACTTTGTTTCTTTTATTCTTTTTTTTTTTCCCTGCTGACTGTGCGCCCCACTATTTGAAAAGCACTGCCTTAAGAGAAAAGTGATGAGGTCCACCTGTGGACGAGGGTGATTAGCTGCATGTGCAATCAATCCCGCTGCCCCAGTATGTCTCATTCTATGCCAGGGGTCTGCCTATTTTAATACTAGTGATGTGTGGTTTGTAAACAATTTGTTCAAATTGAACAAATCTTTTACATGACTCGGAATGAACTAATCTCCTTAGTGAACAAATGAATGTATCGAGTATCATTCATTTAGTTCACGTGAGAGCCAAGCCACACGAATGCTCTGTAGAGAGCAGCATGACTCAGTACTTTCGTGATTCGTTCAAACGGGCCACAAGTTCATTGGTCATTTCGTTCATGTGTCACGTGACCGCGATCAAGCTGTTAAAGCAAAGATAGCAGGGCAGATGCTGGACATAGATCAAGTTTTTCTAGGGATTTACATGATTTGAAAACATTTGTGATAATTTATGTATTATTAGTTGTCTGTCCTATATGTTGTCTTTTGTGTGACCTTTACAGCGTCGCCTGCTGGAGAAGAACAAATGACTCAAAATGATTCCGTTCACTTCACTCTTCGATAAAGATCCGAATCAGTTAAAAGAATCGAATTTCCCATCACTATTTAACATTTTGATCAGGTTTTCGCGATAAAGAGAATACTGGGGGCCGCAAACACATTTTGACATTTGAAATGATGTTGACCTTTTTAAGCTATATTTACACTTTTAAAGTATCATGTTGCTTTTAAAAGTTTTCCATACAGTATTCATGTTTCAGAGAATTATAGATATATGGATGTTGTAAGAGAGGACATGAGCCTGGGGTCAGAGTGGAAGATGCTCAGGATAGAATGAGGTGGAAAAGGATGATTTGCTGTGGCGATCCCTGGTAAGGCAAAAGCCAAAAGGGAAGAGAGATTCATGGTTCAGAAAATTAAATTGTATTTATTGAGTGAACA
Organism: Paedocypris micromegethes; assembly: GCA_028031935.1. NCBI lineage: Eukaryota > Metazoa > Chordata > Actinopteri > Cypriniformes > Paedocypris > Paedocypris micromegethes. The sequence continues at coordinate 211,985 of QKNR01015919.1, read as the reverse complement.
CGTTTGTGCGTTTTGAACTCTTACTAAAAAAATGAAATTGCATTTTGAATTAAAATGATTAAAATTAAAACTGGACACCAATTATCCATCTTGCAAACAACTACAAGTAAACAAACACAAATAAAATACTGTAACATGTTCGGAATCTTGAGAAACCACTACCAAATAAAGACGCTTGAGTATGCCTGTATTACAAGGATGCGTTCAGGGTTGCCAAGTCGTCAGAAAGGAAAGTCGCCATTGTCTGTCCTGAAAGTCGCTAGATTACATCATGATGTAATTTACATATTAATTTGCATATGTATTACATACAACATTTGCAAAATTGCTGATAAACACGGTGCGTGTGTGTTTATATTTATATATAATCAAAATATAAATAATAATTAAACCTATTATTATTGTATATACATAATTTAATTTTATTATTTTAAATCTAGCCAGCTAGAGTCTTTGTCACTTTGTCACAGAGAAGCAAACACACAGTGGAAGAGGTAAGTGACTGAGGACGTTTAAGTACAGGTATCTATTTGGGTATCTCTATAAGTGATGATAATTATTATGTGTATGCACCTTTAATTAACGTTATACGGGTTTGTTGTGATGCACGTGCCACGTTCTTCTGCATGCGCTTCGTGACTGAAAAGAGTGAGAGTCGGACGAATATAACCGACAGAGTTTTTGTTTGTTTAAATAAAAAGGCTCTTGCCAAAGAGATTCTCCTGGATTAATTTGCTTCAACCGCAGGACTTGCTGCGTGCAACACAAAGAACATTTTATTCTTTTTTTATTTTTATTTTTTGATTTTTTTATGCAGTTCATCAGAATGGAACATTTAAGATTTACGGTGCATCTCGCTTACAGCGCCAGGGCCAGCAAGACTCGCCTGTCACTGCTTTGGGATGGGGGAAGGGGCGGCGGAAGCTATCGGTGCAGCAATTTGAAAAGTGTTAAATCAGTACAGACACAAGTCTCCAAAAGTCGCCAGTAACAGCAGAAAACTTAGATTTGTCGCTTTAAAAAAAATTGTCGCTAGAGGGGTCTGAAAAGTCGCTAAATCTTATAGTTGGCTTATCTTAAATAAGTTGGCAACACTGGATGCATACATTATGTATATCTGGATGACATACATTATGAGGTTCAAGTTTATTCATCGATCGGTTATATGCTGTTTCACTATTGGCTCCAGAAGTCTAGCTACGCCTACAGGGTATAAATAGGGGACAAAGCTGGTGTAAACGACCTGGTCCTTGCCTCCCTCTAGTGGCAGTAAGGGCGTAAGTCAAGGACGTAATCAAGTCCAGCTGACAACGCTCAGAAAACGTTGTTTTCATAAGATTGATAACTTCGCCCTTTTCACTGCAAACACCTTGTCTATAAATTGTCTCTAACTACAGCCTCTTTTGGTGTAGAGTTCATGTTTCTTCTGGTGAAATTGTGTGCATCCATATGAATCACTTGGCACTTGATGCACTTGTCCACACACTTTTGTAGTTCGGAGTCTCGTTTCATCGGTTCAAGTTCTCAATTCAAGAAAGAGTAAGCTAATAATTAGATTTTCTTTTTGAGGACACAAAAAAATGACTGGAACAAACAAAGTGTAACACTTTTATTAAAAGCGATTGTGGAAAATAATTTCCCGCAAAAGTTGTCCGTCTCTTTGGTCCTCGACTGGATCAGGTTGGTCTGGGACTACATCATCAGGATGAAGAGTGTGGCTCTCCCCTCGAATTATAGCAATATTGTGCAGGACAACACAAGCCACGATGATGTCACATGCCCTTTCTGAACTGACCCGTGGACCACGCAGACACTGAAACCTGCCATTGAGGATTCCAATTGTCATCTTAATCTTGGTCCTTGTTCGGCTGTGAGCCGGTTGAAGCGTGTCTGTGGTCCAGGCTCAGGATCCGGAAAAGGTGTCATCAGGCTGGAGAGACAAGGGTACCCTCTGTCCCCCAGCAAGTATCCATTGTAATGTCCTGAAATGATTGAAATGTGTAAAAATAAAATGCTGTTGAATCAAAACAAATATACCCGTGATGAACATGCCTTCTTGCAGTGTGTGGCTTAGTACTGACTCGCGGAACATTCGGGCATCATGTACTGATGATGATGATGTGAGTGGCATCACATATGAGCTAGAGATTGTGTAAAGACTGTCATTCTGACTAAGGTCACAAAATAGGAAGAGGAAAGAACACTTACCTGCGCATTGATACTGTGAATGGATTTCTTATTCACATATTCTGCCTCATTCACCGCAGGAGCTTTAATAGGCATGTGGGTGCCATCATATCCAATCACATTTGGAAACCCTGAAATGACAAGTCATACACACTGTGTCAAAGTATGCTCGAACTGTACATCCTGTGGAATTACTCTTTAAAGAAATGCAGAGGTTTATGGCCAGAGAACGGAACAAAACTGTGTACGAAGCGTTTTAGAGCCAACACAACGGTAGCGGAGAAGCGAACAGAAAGTGGGGAAATATACGGTTTCAAAAGTCGGCATAAATATATCAAAGAATCTTTGGAAAACCGATAACGCTCCTTTAAATATTCATCAGGGTATGTGAGCACATATAACCCTCTCACAGAGAATAAAACCTCTTAATAACTGCGTCTCTACGTCCACGGGATCCTCGATGAAAGGACACGCCGTGCTCAAAAGCGATCCTACGAAGAACTGAACTCTGTGGCGATCTAGTTCACTTTCAGTGATTATTTTGCTATTGTTACTGAACCTGAACTACTCCCGCGGAACTGAAATCCGAGGTTAACCACATACCAGCTCTGTAACTGAACGCTCAACCTGCTCGCTGAAATACTCCCTAAATACTGAAATACTAGGTCTGTCACTCACTCTGACGACAAAAGGGACAGAATCGTGGTTTTTCCACAGGAATATATTGCACAAAACATTTGTTGCCAAAATCATTTTTACCAAGACAAATGTGTTCGGGCTCGACCTAACCAAATTTTTGTTTGAAAAAGAATTTCCTCTTATAATCAGTTTTAAGTTCGTCTGTATTACAAGACCTGTGGAGATCCTCACTTTTCATGTTATCAATCACAATGTTTATGTCAGCTTTAGTTAGACCACGCAGAGTCAATATCTCTCTAAGTTTGACATTTAGGTGTGGCTGATTTATCTTGTGAATTTCCTGATAATGTTCAATGATAGTTTGAATAGTTTGAAGACGGAAGGAGCATATGAGATGGAAGTTTCAAATAAATCAAGGCCAAATATGTTGTAAAATCTCCCTTTTCTGCCTACACATTCGTCAGCACTGAAATTGTCCATTTGCATATTACAACTTGCAATATTACAATAATAGTACTACTGGCAGAATTTGCAACTGAGTCAAGTACAGTAAACTGTCATTAGAAGACTGTTTGTGCTTTCTTGTGAATTTACTTCACTGTAAATTTGTGGTTACGTCTAAATGGGCATGTGTAGCAGGGCCCACCGGTTCGTTTCACACAGGCAGAGACGTGGGTAGCAAAAATACAGATATGTTTATTAAATAGCAGAGTCAATAAACAGCATGTAACATGAAAGTCCCAGGACTCTTTTTAAAAGGACAGACAATAACAAACACAAAGTAAAGACATGACTGTCTCCAGGTGTCACTAGGAAACCTTTAAACACTGAGGCAATTAGTTTAATTGGCCACCACCCCGAATCATGGGGCTTCAGTAATGTGTTTCAGATGTGAGATTAGCCCTTGAATATCTTCAATCTATCAATTTGAGCTGCAAAAGTCAACGTGACTTGTGACCATCTATATTGTCTAGTTTTATATTCTTTCTTCCAAATATTCCAAATATGTGAGCATATATGATACTTGAACAATGTTAACTTTGGGAAAACCACACTTAAACATAAACATAACAGGCAAAAAGCTATGCATGAAATGAGTAAAGGAACTGCTGCAGATTTTAACGGAAATTACTAAACATTTTCTCCTGGAGTGAGCAAATATCAATGCCTAAAAACCGGCAAAACGGGCATGTGAAGCTAACACAAGCACTTTTTGAGGTCAAACACTTTGTTGAGCACATTTCCACACATTCAGTATAAAAAATCCAATTGTTACTAGGAAATAATATAATACCTAGTACAGTGTAACCATACAAATAACAAAATAATCTTAACCTATGCACACCACAAAAATCTTAAATCTTACATTGTTACACTTATTACAAGGCTATCTTCATGGCATTGCTCAGATTACACCTGCAGGTGTGTCTTCTGACGAGTTGTGCAGGTGTGTCATGTGATGAGTGGCAGCAACACTGTGGTCCGTCACAAGACTTGAGAGAAATACTGTTGTCTACCGTTACAATAATTTTAAAACGTATTTAAAATACGTTTGCGAATAAAAGGTTTTGGCCCAAAAAGGGTTTAGATTGACAATATTCAACTGTATTGCTGACCAACAGTGCACTACTGTTGGAAAATCAGTTTTTGTTTAGTTTTTTTTTCAGATTTTTTTTACAGTGTAGATAATGAGTCACGATGAATCAAATGTGACGAGGACATAACAAACCCTACTGGTTTTACCATATTATATTTCTTTTTGAGTGCAGAAATAACGTGTCCAGGTTTTTTTTTACAGTAGAAACAGACGAGTGAGGACGAGGTCTTCTCTAAACTTCCTGCCGCTGACGACACAGGGTACAGAGTCATTACCTTTATTAAATACAGTTTTGTGCGTAAGAATGTATTCGTCGGGGGCATTTTTAAAAAAATTTGTTCGTTAAGGTAGTTGACAACACGCTCAGACCGACTGTTCTTAAAATCTTCTAAGAGGACTAATTTGCGCAGGTCTTCAAAGGTCTCAACTTTCATTGAAGAGCACCATCGATCTAACATTTTGCAAACTAATCCATCGTGTGTTTCAGTGTCGGATTATCTTGGAGTCCTAATTTCTCAATTTGTAAAGAAATGTCTTACATTTATTGAAAACAAATAGTATTAAGTTTAACATATAGGATTTTTAAAAATCTTGTATCACCTTTCAAAACGAAAAAAAAAATCTTTTTCTACAAACTGTGGCTTACTTCACCTCTGTTGCCCCCTGTGTGATTTTAAATCACTTAAAAGCTCCTTTTTACCCCGTTTAATCTAATCTGACCTGCTTTTAAGCCCGTGGCAACGGCAAACTTTTTAGTGTTTGTGTTTATACCGCCATCACGCACGCACACACACACACACACACACGCGCAGAGGTAGATTGTGAATATAGAGTGAAAATAGAAAAAAAAAAACGCACTTGTGGTTTAAATTACGGGAAATAAAATCTAAACTCTAAGTACTCTAACGTAAAGTTTAAAATGGTCAGATATTTTGTAACAAGAGTCCTGTGTTTACCACAATAAATTTCTCCAAATAATGATCTTCCAATGGCATTACAACCCCCACAGGCAGTTTTGGGGGATTTTATCATGGACCGGTCTGCCCCCTAGTGGACACTAGTGGAACTAGTCATTTTAGCTACAGTGGCTCACAGCATTTTCAAAGACATTTACATTTTTGGGAAAAGTGAAAGCTGCTTTGTGAAACCTTGCAATCTTTAGTTAGACTTTCTATTTCAACTTTGTAAATTTCTCGCTGTACAGTTTTGTCTCTTTAGGTTGTTTCGTTACCACGTTTAAAGTGTTCTGGCATCTTTGCCACTTTCTGCAGATGTTATCAAAAAATGCGTCTCCATACCTGGTTTTCTTGAAAGAGTTTGCTGTAGTGAGTTGGATCATTGCTTAGCTTGGGTCTTATTGTATATGAAGCTGAATCTTTGAAGATTTAAATGGAAGCGGGGGTACCCGTGGTTTCGTAGACCTCTGTCATTGTTGTTCAAGAAAACTGTATCTTCAAATGACAGGGCTACTTTATTGTACGCTCCAGAACACATTGTCTTTTGACCCTCTGTGTAGTGCTCAGACCACGAATCTTTGGAAAGCTCTAATGGTCCTGGTATGTATGAGTGGACTGGTGAACCTGCGCGCTCTACAGACTTTTCCTGAATTTTTTTGTTTAAGTGAGTTGATGGTCACTTCTAGGTGTCCAGCTCTTTAAGTATGTAAACATGGATGGGTTTGTATCAAGGCCTCAGCAACCTTTTCAAACTGACCATCTCTTGGATAAGCAGTATACTTAATAATTTCTTCAACCGGGCCCTCAGGAATAACAGGTCTGTTTGTTGGGGTCAGAGATAGGACAGTTCCATTTGCATTGAAATCATCATTTCCCTTCTGGAGTTTGAGCATCTTAGCACAATATGAAAAGCGTGGCACTACAAATAATAATAATAAATAATAATAATGAGTATTTGTAAGGCGCTTTTCACAGTTTTAACTGTCTCAAAGCGCACATGTAAATATGTAAGGGAAATGTTGCTTTTTATTCAATTTGTCGTCTGGATTGTTGGTGTTGACTAAGTGGCTGTGGTTATGACAAGACAAAGACCAGCGAGCAAGCACATACGCAACAGTGGCCAGGTAAAACAAAGACTTTAGGCCAAGTGCAAGACCGGGATTCAGGAGAAAACAAAATGAGAGTCTTCATCTGTTGACTCAATAAACAGCAGTGATAATCATTCAGATCTTGTGATAAGGAGCTGGCAGATGTATTGGAGGGAGTCACTGGGATTCCACTTTCAAAGAACTGCGATCTTGAATTTCTGAAAATGATGAGAGGTTCATAAATACCAATTCATCCACGTCAGCATTCCGGATGCAATGGTTCGTTTTCTTGCATCATCTTCACCTCCAAAAAGAACTCTGAAGATAACTGGTCCAGCCATCCTACTTTTATCTAGAATGCAGATCAAAATAGAATAAGATGGCTTTCATTAATAAATACCATCATGTTAAAATGCCCAAAATACAACTTTACATTTTTTGATACATAGCAAGTTAAATTAGTAAATCGCACCTTTTATAACGATGTGTCTCTTCAGCGTAACCGTACGCTTGGAACCAATTGTGTAGGGCACAAGTGGAAAACATTCAGTCAGCCCCTCGAGTCAAACGACCAGGTGAACCAGGTAAAGAAGCTAGCTCAAATGCTCTAAAATGGTCCCTATATGTAAAGCCGGGTCAAACCGTGATGGATCCATGTGCAATACGTCTTATAACCAACATACTGGCTGGGTCATACAATACTGAGAGAGCTTGGCAGTGTTCACCTGGGCAAAATAGTACTTCGCAGAGAGGAAGGTTCAGATTGCTCTTAAATAGGAACGTCTAAAGACTTGCAGCTGGACCATAATCAGTTGCCTTATCAGTAGATGAACTCGTCTTCGGGTCACTGAGTTCATTCATTACACTATACCAAGTACACAATAAGTGAACAATGAAACTCAGCTCATCGCCCCTAATGCAAATGTGTAGAATATCTGCAAATTCTGGCATTCCAGCAGTTGAACCACATGGCACATTCCATGCTTGTAGTTAATGCCCCTAGTGGTAACACTTTTTGTCAGATGAACTTGATGGATATTGGGATACTTCTGTCTGAGAGCGAACACAACATCTTTATTCAGAACATCAACCTGGACGACGGAGACATTTGTTACTTCCAAATTTGATCTGTTGCGACTGCATGAATATATATACAGTCATGGCCAAAATTGTTGGCACCCCTGAATTTTTTCCAAAAAATCAAGTATTTCTCACAGAAATGTACTACATTAACACTTGTTTTGCGATATACATGTTTATTCCATTTGTGTGTATTGGAACAAAACCGAAAAGGAGGAAAAAACAGCAAATTTAACATAATGGCACACAAAACTCCAAAAATGGCCTGGACAAAATTGTTGGCACCCTTAAATAATATTTGGTTGCACACCCTTTGGAAAAAATAACTGAAATCAGTCGCTTCCTATAAGCATCAATAAGCTTCATACACCTCTCACGAGGAATTTTGGACCACTCTTCCTTTGCAAACTGCTCCAAGTCTCTCATATCGGAAGGGTGCCTTTTCCCAACAGCAATTTTAAGATCTTTCCACAGGTCTTCAATGGGATTTAGATCTGGACTCATTGCTGGCCACTTCAGAACTGTCCAGCGCTTTGTTGCCATCCATTTCTGGGTGCTTTTTGAAGTATGTTTGGGGTCATTGTCCTGCTGGAAGACCCAAGATCTCAGACGCAAACCCAGCTTTCTGACACTGGGCCCTACATTACGACCCAAAATCTTTTGGTAGTCCCCAGATTTCATGATACCTTGCACACAGTCAAGTAACCCAGTGCCAGAGGCAGCAAAACAACCCCAAAACATCTTAGAACCTCCACCATATTTCACTGTAGGTACTGTGTTCTTTTCTTTCCGTTTTCGGTAAACAGTAGAATGTTGTGCTTTAATAAATAGCTCCATCTTGGTCTCATCTGTCCATAAGACGTTTTCCCAGAAGGATTTTGGCTTACTCAAGTGCATTTTGGCAAACTGTAGGGTTCCTACACTTTCTGAAACATGAAATTAAAGCACTTTTCAAGCACTTTCAAGGTCCATTTTCGAGTTTTTCGAGTTTTCTTGTCCTCATTCCAGTTAGATGCTAAAGCATTTTATTTTTGTATTTTGGTATAACATGTAAAAAACATATTTACATGTTGAAAAATTACCCAACGCAAGGCCGCAGTAAAATCAGAGGTTGACCGGTCCGTGACGACAAAAAGGATCACTGAGTTAATGCATTCAAACTTGCTAAAGTTGAATCTAAAGTTATATGAACTTGGCACGTACGACCAATGATATTCCAAAATTCCGTTTTATATCAGAAAATAATTCAAGAGGCTGTCGCAAAGCATTTTGCCGCTCATCTTAGCCAAATTTCACACATTCTAAAAAACAAAGAGCAGCTTGGCAAAATAACAAACACGAACGAAAGAACAGTCAAAAGGCTTCGTTTTGATGATTGAAACACGGTCTTATACTAGTAACTAAAGAAGTAGTGGGGGTGTTCTAGAGACTCGTCTAATAGAGAAACCCGTTCAGGCCCGGTCCAGAGGACGTGCACATATCCGGAATCCACTGTTTAACTAAATTTTCAAGCATTTTCAAGCACTTCATTTAAAATTCAAGCATTTTCAAGGATTTCAAGCACCCGTAGGAACCCTGAGTCGTGCTTTCTTATGTCTCTTTGTCAGAAGTGGGGTCCTCCTGGGTCTCCTGCCATAGCGCTTCATTTCATTTAAATGTCGACGGATAGTTGGCGCTGACACTGATGCACCCTGAGCCTGCACGACAGCTTGAATGTTTTTGGAAGATGTTTGGGGCTGTTTATCCACCATCCGGACTATCCTGCGTTGCAACCTTTCATCAATTTTTCTTTTCCGACCACGGCCAGGGAGATTAGCTACAGTGCCATGGGTTGCAAACTTCTTGATAATGTTGTGCACTGTGGACAAAGGCACATCTAGATTTCTGGTGATGGACTTGTAACCTTCAGACTGCTGATATTTTCCCACAACTTTGGTTCTCAAGACCTCAGACAGTTCTTTCCCCTCTTTCTGTTGTCCATGCTTAGGGTGGCACACACAGTGCAAAGACTAAGTCAATTTCTCTCCTTTTAATCTGCTTTCAGGTGTGATTTTTATATTGCCCACACCTGTTACTTGCCCCAGAGGAGTTGAAAGGAGCATCACATGTTTGAAACAATGTTATTTATCCACAATTTTCTAAGAGTGCCAACAATTTTGTCCAGGCCATTTTTGGAGTTTTGTGTGCCATTGTTAAATTTGCTTTTTTTTCTCCTTTTTTGTTTTGTTCCAATACACATAAATGGAATGAACATGTATATAGCAAAACAAGTGTTAATGTAATACTTTTCTGTGAGAAATACTTGATTTTTTTGAAAAATTTCAGGGGTGCCAACAATTTTGCCCATGACTGTTTATGATAATAACTGATGAATTGCTGAAGTTTGGCTGCCAGTGCAAGTGCATTATTTCTGCGTCTGGTAACCTGTTTAAAAAAGCTAAGCTTAGCTTCAAATCCCATACGACAACAAGAATCAGGTGTGCATAATGCTCAAGATAGTGATGTTTCGGTCAAAGCTTCATTTCCGGGTTAAGCACAAGCTAATAGTTACAATACAAATACACAAATCATCATGTGACAGAAATGGTTGTCCTTACAACAGCTTGTACCGAGCGATACTGCTGGTTCTCAAGATGGTCTGTATTACTCTCTTGTGCTACCTGGCTACTGTATTAATAACATCTTTTAACACCGCAGTACAACCAAGTAGCTGCTGCAAAGACTGCAATAATGGGATATACTGAAATGTCCTTTATTTTTGTCCAAAATAAACTCCACTGGCTCAACAATATTTGACAATTCCCTGTAGTACTCCTTTCTCTTATAAGCTGTTGCTTGGGGCCCACCTTTCCTTATTGCCTTTACCAAAGTATTTGATTTACAAAGTACATCAGCTAGTTCCTCAATTTCTAGGTTTTTGTTTTTTAAAAACTCAAAGAGACTGCTACACGTTACTGGCACAGACACAGTACTTAACAGAAAGTGCAGTTCCCCAAGTAATTCATCAATTACTGCAGATGGAACACAATAAGAGTTTTCCAACTGTAGTAAACTGAAGCCATGTTTTGTTCGACTACTTTGGGAAGATCCTCTGAAGTTTCTGGATCACTCTCTGCATCTGACAGAGAACCAACATTTATTTCTGCAGTAAACGAGGGATTCTCATCTAAAGGACTACCAGGATCATTACACTGAACAGAGAGGTTAACAACACCTGCCTTAAAATCATTTAGAGTGTGGGGATTACTGAATGCTTACGATTTTCATGCAAGTTAAATGTATCATATATGTTTGACTCAAACATACAGTGCATTCTTCAAACATGCACGTTTATTTGGACTGTTTGGAGTTGTTAAATACAGTAAATAATTAAACTGAATGGTTATTCCTGCTGTGTTTCATTGACAGCTTTAGTAATTTCTGATGCATTGACTTGTAATGCAGCTCAATATTTAAATGTTTAGCTTGAAATGTAGTTAAGCTACTTTTTCCTTGTTGTTGTATCTTAGCTTTGCTACATTTCCCAGGAGTTAGCTTCAGTGTAATGAAGCTACATTTATTGCAGGCTAGCTAGTAGCTTAGCTCACTACATTTTACAAGCAGCTTGCCAAACACTGGTAAGTTCACTGAATGAGTAACTTCACTGTGTACGTGTGTGTGTGTAACTTCGCTGCGTGTGTAATTACTGTTAAATGTAGAGCCCCTGGTGGTTGTACTGACACTCACTTTACGCCAAGTTACCGCTGTATTGTTGCATCATGTACGTAGTTTATTTAATTTTGTGCAGTAATTGTGATTTTGCACATTAATGCTACAATTGTGCAATAATAATAATAATAATAATAATAATAATAATAATAATAATAATAATAATACAGGCTATTTTAGCAATGTGGCATTTTGCACATTTTTTATATTTATATTCTGAATTTTTGTGTGTGAAACATTTACACGTGTAGTCCGTGAGTCCTCTTCTGGATGTAGATACGGTTGTTCTTTGATTAACAAAAACAATTTCAAGTTCTTTGATTGTCTAGACAATTACAGTTTTTTCTGATTGCTTAGGCACATTTTTTGCAAATATTGGCTATTTTTGCAAAACTCTACACACAAATAACAAAATCTTTCACCCAATTATAAAAACATTGTAATTCTCTTGCAAAAGCGATCACAGCTAGATTAACTCTTCACACATTCGTAAAAATGGTGTTTTCGTATCAATCAGTACACACAAGCCATCATCTACTAAGCACACAACGCAACAACTCCACACTGATGGTAAAAATACAAAACACATCTGGCTTTTGCTTTCTGTCTTCATGTCAATTTTAGGTCATAATTTTGTCATAGTGTCATGTAAACATACAAGGATCCAAACTTCAAGCATTAGTGTTTATTCACACTCATAAAAACCAAGAGAAAGTCTGAACACAACATAGTAATTTCACAAAAAAAGGGAAAAAAACACAATCAGGCCTACATCATGTCATCTTTCTGGGTCCGGCCACAAAATTTCCTCCACATTTAATGCTATATTCTTCAATCTAAGTCACCAGGAAAATATCTCATTGAATGCCGTATCCCGGCCTGACATGATGCCTGGTCAATATCTCCACATGCCTTCAACGTTGCCTGTGAAAGAACTTTCTGTTGATGAGGATGACAGTCGTACACTTTCTAGCAGCAGGGAGAGAAGAACTCCTGGATGGGATTGGAGGAGTGGAGAGTACTGAGGGAGGATGAGTGTGATGAAGGATGGGTGTCTGTAAACCAGTTGTGGACCAAAGCAGCTCTATAGAAGCTTACATTGTCCCACATGATGACATGTCAGGTCTGCTCTGGTCTGTGAACAGTGAGTATGTCATGTGAGGTGTCAGTGTTGTCTGGGCCTACGGTTGCATGATGGTGAACAACACCATTTTGGCGTATAGCTGCACACATTGTTATGTTACCACCCCGTTGTCCTGGGACATTGATGATGGCACAGTGTCCAATAATGTTCCTGCCACGTCTCCCGGTTTTACTCAGGTTGTAATCGGCCTCATCTACAAAAAGTAGATTTCGAAATGTCCTAATGGTGCTTGTCACACTGTAGCGGCTCAAATTGAGCTGAACCTGTTGGCCAGCTTCAGTGAGGGTCATCCTGTGGTTGATGACATGGTCCACTATAGTAGCGCTGATGTCATCAGATATTCTATTTCTTACTCTTCTTACACTTGGTCTTTCCCCTCCTCTGCCTCTTTTTGCTCCTCTTGTCCTCTTCCTCTATCTTCCTCTAAACCTTCTTCAACTCCACGTCCTCTTGCTCCAACTTCTTCACCTCCACGTCCTCTCCCTCGGCCTCTTCTGATTCTCACTCTTCTCACTCTTACTGCTCCTCTATTGTACTGCACATAGACAGCTTACCTGTGGCTTATGTATATAGTGCTTAGGCTGATTGCAAAGTGAACTAATAATCTAAAACAGTTTTAACATGTGAAAGTGTGCCAGAAAGTTGACCAAATTGTGATAATGATAGCAATACATGTGTATAATTTTGCTAGGAGTGTGTTGGGAATTTGGTAACTGAGTGTAAGCAGTGAATTGTGTTTAAAGTTCTGCAAAAAGAGTGTTGTGCCGTGAATGTGTGTGTTACAAAATTGCAAACTGAGTGTAAAGCAGTGTTTGTGCTTTTAGATTTGCTAACTCGGTGAGTGGTTTTGCTTCAAGCATTAATAGTTTTAGAAATTGTGCTACAAGAGTCACAGTTTGGGTTTAAGCAATCAGAAAAAACTGTAATAAAAATCGAGGTCCGATTCGGAAGTAGACTGTTGGAAGGCTTTGGAATCATGATGGGAACTAGAGTTCGGGAAGTTTGTGGCTCATCAACTTATTGTAGGTTTGTATGTGTCTGCACAAATCCTTGTTGCTGTTTTACTCAGCGGATACGTCAAAACTGGCAAACGTACTACGGTACAATTGCCGAAAGACTTGATTTCGGGGGCGCGCGCGCGCACGCACTCACGCGGCAGGTCGGAGGGAAGATTTCAGGCGAGTTCAGTTCAGTTCGGCGCTTCTCCGCGGCGGCAATAATCCTCCCTGGTTTCCTTTAAATGAAACACGAACACGTCGTTGGGATGAAAGACACGGAGCCGTAGCAGATCGAGCCGCGCCGGATCCCGCTCGAACATGGGCGTGGACCTTTCGCTCCGTCGGTACCGTCCGCAGCAGTTTTAGCGACCCGCTCCTGTAGCCGCCCGAACCGGAACGATCGCCATGGCCGAACGCGGATCCACCGAGCTGCTGTCTGCGGCCAACGCCGTGACTCTCCCGGAGGAGGTGCGCGAGAAGCTGGCGGAGCTGGAGCTGGAGCTGTCGGAGGGTGAGCCGCCGATTTCCGCCCGTGTGAAGCGCAGACGACGGCCGAGTCACGGTCGGTTCGGTGCCGTGAGATGAACGTGATGTTCGGTGTGTGTGTGTGTGTGTGTGTGTGTGTGTGTGTGTGTGTGTGTGTGCGTGTGTGTGTGGTCGGGCTCCGCGTGTGTATGTGCTTTTCTGTAGGATGACTCGGCCGTTTTAACGCACATTGAACGGCTTTATTTCGGGCTGCGGACAGGAACATCCAGATGCTTGTCATTCCGCGGGTCACATGCCTCCTGCTCCGAGCATCGCCGACATTCTCCGTCATCATCACCATCGCTTCGCCTCGTGAAGCTGCATGGAGAAGAACCGCGCGTGTGACGCGAATGTTAAAGAGGCGCGTGTTAAATATGTCGCGTGTCTGACAATTAGGCTGCAAAGATTAATTCTAACACCGATGTTGTCCAGCTGCAGCGTCTTATGGTTTGGTTTCCACAAAACTTCCTCTTATCCTCAATTCAACCGAGGTCTTTACAGACTAAGAAAACAACAACAACAACAACAACAACAACAACAACAACAACAAACGGTTTCGTCTAGTCTAGTTCGTTTGCGAACTGTCACATGGTTTTGTCCAGTGAGTTTGCGAACGGAATTTGTATCTAGTGAGTTTCTCTAAAAAGCTTTGTATGAACATCTTCTGTCTCCTTTTTAGACAAATTGCTTCTCTTGCTCCATTTTGTAAATTACCTAAAAGCTTGTTCAAATAAAAGATAAAAATAATCTGACTGTAAAGCAGGGGTGTCAAACGCATTTTCACAGAGGGCCACATCAGCATAATGACTGTCCGCAAAGGGCCGGGTGTAACTTATAAAAGTGACTAAATGTAATGTAAAATAAATGTAACTGCCCCTTAATGTTGTCACTTAACTCTTTAAAAGTGACATTTGCAGTTGCGTAGTAAACCTTTGTTTGCTCTTTGCTATAACATAAATCTTTTTTCAATTTTGTCAGATTATGAAAACACACACGACTCCATGAACGAAGGATCAAAATGTCCAAGTGAATAAAGAGAAATAACATAAAACTGGGGAAACACTGCTGTGACTTTTGGTCAACGCACGCTCTTAATTTTTTTTTTGGAATTTATTTTTAGACACTCCAAACTTTTAAGCTCGGACCACTTAATAGGCACGGTGGGCGACATCTGGCCCCTGGGCCTTGAGTTTGACAGATGTGCTGTAAAGTAAAGTGAGTTCTCCTCTGACTCGCTGTTAAACTATTTCAGGACACATACACACACACACACACACACACACACACACACACACACACGCCGGAGCCGATGCGGTTCAGTGTCAAGGACATTTCAGTTGTGGAACTTGCAAACCCTTATCAACCCTCACCACCGCCCTTGGTGCTGCAGTAAGTTCTAGTGGTCTTCTCTGTCTGGTGGACATCCTCTGTCCCCACAATTCAGTGTTGTCGTTGATTTATCTGGTTTCTATTGACACGTTTACATTAACTGATTGATTTGATGGGAAATCGGTCATGCTGTCCCTGAAGTGCGTTCCTATTGGCTGCTGGATCTGTCAGTCAGCAGCAGTGTCATGAACCCTGAGTGAGTTTCGCCGTGACTCCCATCAGCGTCTCGTGGTGTTCGCTCGCCACGCCGCCTCATTGTCTACACACAGAGTTGTGATTGTCAGACAATCTTTTAACTTTAAGTTGATAATGTTTTAATGAAAGAGACCGGCTACAGTCTGTGTGTGTGTGTGTGTTTAACCGGGAGGGTTTAACGTACTTAAGGTTTGACCACGCCCATTAAACCAGTATAACCGCTGGGAATGTAATCACTACTGCGCCACACACAACGCAAGAACCTGCGTGATTCATGTTCAACACATCAATCTTACCCAGCGGAAATGTAGCGTGTAGAACACATGTCTGGGACTTCACTGTGAGCTATGCTTACACTTACTAGTCCAGAAAGGGAAAAGAATGAGAGTGTCTGAGAGAGTACAAAAAGAAAGATGAGTGGATAGAGAGAGAGAGAGAACAGAGAGAGTGAAAACAGAAAAAGAGACAGAGAGAGAGAGAGTGAGACACTGAGAGTGAGGACTGAGAGTGAGAATAAGAGACGGAGGGAGACAGGGAGTGAGAGACAGAGGTAGAGAGGGTGAAAAAGAAAATGAGACAGTGGGAGAGTGAGACACGGAGAGTGAGACTGAGACAGACAGAATGAAAGATAGACAGAGGAACTGAGAGTGAGATAGAGAGAGAGAGAGGTACAGAAAGACAGCGTGAAACTAAGACATACGGAGAGAATGAGACAGAGTGAGAGAAAATAGAGTGAAAGAGGTACGCAGAGACATAGTGAGAGAGAGGTCCACAGAGAAAGAGTGAAACAGGGAGAGTGAGAAAGAGAAGAGACATACTGACAGTGAGAGAGGTGTACTGAGAGTGAGACACAGAGAGAGATTGGGACACAGAGAGTGAGTGAGAGAGATGTACAGAGAGACAGTGTGAGAGAGTGAGAGAGAGAATAGAGTGACAGAGGTACGCAGAGACAGAGAGTGAGAGAGAGACATACTGACAGTGAGAGAGGTGTACAGAGACAGAGAGTGAGTAAGAGAGATGTACAGTGAGAATAGAGTGACAGAGTGATAATAGAGTGACAGAGGTACGCAGAGACAGAGAGTGAGACAGAGTGAGAGTGAATGAGGTGCACAGAGACATGGAGTGAGACACAGAGAGTGAGAGACGGAGTGAGACTGAAACAGAGAAAGTGAGAATGATACTCAATTGTTTGTAAATCAGAGGTTTCTCTCTTTTTTTCTAGCTCTGCTAATGGTTTTCTCCAGGACATTTAAACCATTTTTGTTTAGTAGTTAAGACAAAGTTTTAAGTTCAAGTAAGACACTGGAAACACACACACACACACACACACACACACACACACACACACACACACATACTTGCTCTTATTTCAGTATAATTTTGTTGTGTTTTATTTATTTGACACTTACACTTCATTAAACATGAAATGTAAGTGTGTGACGTGTAATATCACACACACAGCAGTGTCTAAGAAAACACTGCTGTTGATGTGGACGTCACAATCAGGAACAATGTTATCAGCCTCCGACAGCAGGACGTGTCAGTCAGCGACGCTTTAATCTGAGGACACGTCTGCCGGCATTTCCCCTCACGCTCAGAAACTTCCCCTAAGACCGTGTGTGAGAGAGAGAGAGAGAGAGAACAAGAGAGAAAGAGTGTGTGTGTGTGTTTGTTGTTTGTGTGTGGTGAGAGAGAGAGAGAGAGGGGACTGTGTGTGAGAAAGAGTGAGAAGGTGTTTGTGTATTTGTGTGTGTGTGTGTGTGTGTGTGTGTGTATGACAGAGAAAGAGAGCAAAAGAGAGAGGACGAGAATGTGTGTGTGTGTGTGTGTGTGTGTGTGGTGTGTGTGTTTGTGTGTTGTGAAAGAGAGAGAATGTGTGTGTGAGAGAGAAAAGAGGAAAATATGATTTGTGTGAGTATGAAAGAGAGAATGTGTGTGTGGTGTGTGTGTGTGTGTGTGTGTGTGTGTGTGTGTGTGTGTGTGTGAACTTTATTTGTAAAGGAACTTTTTAAAAATAGCAGACTGACCAAAGCACTTAACTTTACAATAACATGTCACATAATAAAAAGTACATCAGAATAAAATGTATATATATTTTCAGTAAAGTATTGTAAAGTAATTTCAAATATGCGGATAAATATAAGCCCCCAATTTATCACAAATAAACAGAAACACGTAGTCTTTATGCAGCGGCACGTGTGTGCGTCTATATAATGTGAAACAATGGTCCGTAGGCAAATAAAAAAACAATGGACATGCCACAAAACACTTAACAGAGACAAAACAACACTGGAAGAAGTAAGATTCACTAAATACTAAATATTACAATAAACTTTAAACTAAACAGCGACTACAAATCACAACCGCTTAGCTTAGCGCTAACAAACGTGTCCAATGTGTCATCGCAGAAAGAGTCAAAACAGTCAAAAATGAAGAACACCTATAAGTGGAGGCCCCTAATTTGAGCCCGAAGTTTTAGGGATAAATCCTCGACTTATACTCAAGTAAACACTGTATATATAAATATACACTAAGTACATTTTAAAAATTAACAACCACCAAGTAAACGCTGAACCCCCACATTTCTGCTTACAGCTGTATTTTGCCGTTTCCCTGAATGATTGCACTTCACTTTACTTAATTACAGTGTAAAATACCAATGAAATGAATGAAGTTCTAATCTTCATGAGAAATTTTTGTTTAATGTAAAATCATTATCAGACTGTGTTGATCAGTTTGTGTTCGGTAACCACCTTCTTCAGTTCAGACATTAAAACCCTCGTTGTTGAACTCTTCCATCTTCTGTTAGTCTTTTAAAATCAGAGAAAATCATGAAGACAACGAGACAGTCTGATGTTGTTCCGTCTGTCTGTAGGAGACATCACGCAGAAGGGCTACGAGAAGAAACGAGGAAAACTGCTGGAATCCTACTTACTGCAGAAGCAAGGTAAAGGAAAACACGTCATGTCTACACACACACACACGCACACAAGATAAAGGAATGTGCTAAATATATCTATCTTGGGGCAGTTGTGCCACCCAGATGCTTCAGGTTATAATCCTATTGGGGCAGATTCTACAAATGAGTGTCTTCGAGCAAGAACACTCCCTGCACCACCGCTGCCCACTGCTCCGGGTTTGTGTGTGTAACTTCACTGGATGGTTAGAGGCAGAGCACAGTCTCGGTACTGTCCCTAGTGGCCATATTCACAACTGTTTGTTGATTTATTAATTGAGGGTGTCACAATTCGGATTTTAAATCGAAATTCATGCTTAATCTCAATCATCGAATCACAAAATGCAATCGCTGATGCTGGCAGGCCCACGTCACGGGCCCGATTGGCTTGTTGAGCAAAAAAAACACATTTTGAAGTTCTGCGAGTCAATCTAACACGACGTGCATGGCAGCGCATCTCCACAGGCACCACAAAAATATAGATATATCTACTAATATACTGTGTATATATATATATATATATATATATATATATATATATATATATATATATATATATACAGTGAGGTCAATAAGTATTAGCAAGTTCTCCCACTTAGAAATCATGGAGGGGTCTGAAATTTTCAGCGTAGGTGGATGTCCACTCTGACAGACATGATCTAAAAAAAAATTCAAGAAAGCACAATTTATAAATTTTTACTATTTTTGCATTTATTGCATCTTTTGTAAACAAATGCTTTGATTTTCACAACAGATTTTTATAATGAAAGTTGAACTCAGATGTTTTTATATTGTATAAAAGTCATAAAATGCCATTGCTTATGCTTTCAAAATTTTCTCTTTTAAATCGAGAATCGAATCGAACCGTGGCTTTTGAATGGAAAATGTAATAGAATTGAGGATTTGGAGGATCGTGACACCCTTATTATGAACACAACGCTAAGAGAGTCAGTCTGACCCACTTCTTGATGCAAACAAGCCTATTTCACGTAAATAAATTGTCTGATTACAAATATTGGAATGAGTGATAATTTGATTAGATAATTTAATGTTTTAAATATATTTGTTCTGTACTTTTTGGTGGTTAAAGAACCAATTTTGCAAGGCCGCAAAGAAAAACATTTGCTTTCAACTAATAAAGTAAGTGAGTGTGATGCTTTCAACTAATAAATAAAGTAAGTGAGTGTGATTAACAATATGGCCACTAGGGACCATATCGAAATTTGTGCTCTTCATTTAACCCATCCAAGTGAAAGTGCACATACACACAGTAAAGTGAACACACAAACCCGGAGCAGTCGGCAGCCTAGGCCGTGTGGGGTTCAAATTCAAATTTTCAAATTCAAATTTTATTTGTCACATACAAAAATACGTGGTACAACATGTAATGAAATGTGTTTTTGATCGTTCCAGCATTAAACATAGGGATGGGGGAGATACAACAAATTGTGCAAAGGGGCAAATACAACAAAAAAAAAAAAGAATAAAAGTACCATAAAAGCAAGATAAAAAGATAAAATATGTTATTCCAAATGTTCAAAAGGAAATACAACAAAAGATAAAGAGTTGAATTACGATAAAAACAAGATATAAAGATGAAATATGAATAAAAATACAAATACAAAATTACAAATACAAAACGGGATGGGAATCAGCACCTCCAAGTCCGAGACCATGGTTCTCGACCGGAAAAGGGTGGAGTGCCCCCTGCAGGTCAGAGACAGGGTCCTTCCCCAAGTGGAGGAGTTTAAGTATCTCGGGGTTTTGTTCACGAGTGGGGGGAGGATGGAGCCGGAGATTGACAGACGGATCGGTGCTGCGTTCGCGATAATTAGGACGCTGCATCGGTCCGTCATGGTGAAGAGAGAACTGAGCCAAAAAGCAAAGCTCTCGATTTACCAGTCGATCTACTTTCCTACCCTCACCTATGGCCACCAGTTGTGGGTGGTGACCGAAAGAACGAGATCCCGGATGCAAGCGGCGGAATTGAGCTTCCTCCAGGGTGGCTGGGCTCTCCCTCAGAGATAGGGTGAGGAGCTCAGCCATTCGGGAGGAGCTCGGAGTAGAGCCGCTGCTCCTCCGGGTCGAGAGGGGCCAGATGGGGTGATTCGGGCATCTGATGAGGATGCCCCCCGGACGCCTTGCTGCTGAGGTGTTCCGGGCATGTCCCACCGGGTGAAGACCCAGGGGCAGACCCAGGACGCGCTGGAGAGACTACAGTATGTCTCCCGGCTGGCCAGGGAACGCCTCGGAATTCTTCCGGAGGAGCTGGAGGACGTAGCTGGGGCAAGGGAAGTCTGGGCCTCCTTACTGAGGCTGTTGCCCCCGCGACCCGGCCCCGGATAAGCGGCAGAAGACGGTACAGTACGATACAAATACAAAACTCCCAAGATAAAAAAATACAGTTGAATAACGTAGAAGTGAGTAAAATACAAAAATGTACAAAGAGTGACTCTAGAAAAGTTTAAAGTGTCCAATTTAAGGTGTCTAAAGTGTCTAAAAAGTCACTCAGTGATCCAGAAGTGTTCAGAGAACACAACCTCTCGGAGACGAGTCCATGTCTCCTTCCACTGAACCCCAAATCAGTGTACTTTCAACCAAACTGTTTAAAGTTTTTCTGCTAAAAGTTCGTGCAAGTACGTTGAAGTTTAATAAAGCAGTATTTCTTAATCAAACAAAAAAGAAACTCTGAAAAGGTGTGGAATTTCCACAAAGACTGTGTTATTACAATGGTTGGAAAGTCAATCACAAAAGATCCAGTTTTTAGACCAGAACCAGTGTCCTGCTAGTTCTGAGCATTTGTAAGGCGCTTTTCACAGTTTTGCCAGACATGATAATGCTAATCGAATCTAACTGCGCGACACACACTAGTCCTTTCAGAAGCTACACCTCATGATCCACGTTACACCTTTACAAGGCGCATTGTTCCATCTCCAGTCTGTTTCAGTCCATGCAAACATTAGTACTCATAAATGAGTGGTACTGGAGAGTTTGCATGTATAGGTTTAATTCCTGATGCACATTAAGTTAATAGTCACATGTTCCAACGCTTGATTGAACAGTGTTACACAGCCCAGCTTGTTACTGAAGGCAGGAAAGTGATAAAAAAAGGGACTTATAAGAATAATAATAAAAGTATTCACACGAACCTAAGCACCCCCCCCTATATATATATATATATATATATATATATATATATATATATATATTTGTGAACTTCTTCACAAATGGGACACTGGTTGTTCAACACAAATGTCTTTTATTTTTCCAAAAAACTGGTGAAGGCTGGTTTCTTTCAAAAAAACGAACAAAAAAGATCTTCTCCTTCAGCCTCTCTGGTTCTCCAGGTCTTTCTTTCCTCTATTCGCTCTTCTCCCAGGGCAGCTTCTGCTTCTGCTGAGACACAGACATGAAACGTCAAGGAATGGCTGTTTGAGTTTACCCACGACTTCAGCAGTTAGCCAGATCCTCACGCGTTACCATCAAGAATTCCACCACCTCTCTGGCTCAGTCTTCTGGCTTTTATGCTGGCCTGATTGATTGGAAAGCCGGCAGCACCTGTGCCGCGTCGCCATCAGCCGATCTCTCACACCTGTGACCGAGAGCTGTCCATGGTCCTGATTACCTGGCTGCCGCTGTCTCTGGTCCTGTAGCCGCTTTACTTGCCGTTTTTGGCAAGTAATGTTGACGTGCCACGATGTTGAGGTGCCACACACCCCCCTTTCCAGCTCCTGGCTACGGCTTGGAGCGCCTGCTGCGAAGTGCACATACTTCCGTGACATGGCATCAGCATTTGCATGTGTCTTCCCTGCTCGATGTTCTACTGTGAACTGGAAGTCCTGAAGCTGTAGAAACCATCGAGTGATTCGTGCGTTCTTCCCTTGGTTCTGTGACATCCACTTCAGCGGAGCGTGATCTGTGATTAAGGTGAACTTCCTTCCCAACAGGTAGTATCTCAATTTCTCGATTGCCCATTTGATAGCCAGGCATTCTTTCTCAATGGTGGCATAGTTTTTTTCGTGTGGTAACAACTTACGACTGATGTAAACTACGGGGTGTTCCGTGTCATCTTGCAGCTGAGATAACACCGCGCCAAGTCCCTCCTGAGAGGCATCTGTCTGGAGAATAAACGGAGCATTAAAGTTTGGTGCTTGTAGTACAGGCTGACAGCATAGGGCCTGTTTCAGACTCGCAAAGGCCTGGTCGGTCTTCTCGGTCCATGTTACATGATTAGGCCCATATTTGCGTGTCAACTCGATCAAGGGTGCCGCTTTCGTAGCAAAGTCAGGGATAAACATTCTGTAATATCCGGCTAAGCCCAAAAAAGACTGTACCTGCTTTTTAGTTTGAGGTTGAGGCCATGTGGATATTGCTTCAACCTTGGAGGCTTGCGGTTTCACATTTCCTCGTCCAACTGAGTATCCCAGGTAATTGGTCTCTTCCTGAGCAAACACACACTTCTTGGGGTTCGCTGTGAGGGACGCGGATCTAAGGGCCTGCAGGACAGCTTCTATGTGATGAACATGGGCATCCCAACTTTTGCTATGAATCACTATGTCATCCAGGTAGGCCGCCGCGTACCGCTGGTGGGGCCGGAGGATCCTATCCATGAGCCTCTGAAATGTGGCAGGAGCACCATGTAGGCCGAATGGCAAGACTCTGTATTGATACGCCCCATCTGGGGTGGAGAAGGCAGTTTTCTGCTTGGCCTGGGGAGAGAGGGGTACTTGCCAATAGCCCTTGGTTAAGTCTAATGTGGTGATGAAGCGTGATAGCCCCAGTTTCTCAATCATCTCATCTATCCTGGGCATGGGGTAAGTATCAAACTGAGAGATTGAATTCAACTTACGATAGTCGTTGCAAAACCGGGTGCTTCCATCTGGCTTAGGAACCAGGACAATAGGGCTCGACCAGGCGCTCTGTGACTCCTCTATAACTCCGAGTTCTAGCATCTTCTTGATTTCTTCTCTGATTGTTTCCCTTCTTGCTTCTGGGATTCGATATGGTCGGAGTCTCACGACTTTACCAGGCTCGGTTCGAATGTCATGGGTAATCAGGGGTGTTTTACCTGGCAGTTCTGAAAAGACGTCTTGGTTCCTCCATAAGGGCTCTTTCAATTCCTGCCGCTGTCCCTGGGATAGCTGCTTTACTTGCCGTTTTTGGCAAGTAATGTTGACGTGCCACGATGTTGAGGTGCCACACATATATATATATATTACAATTTCTGGTTCGATTGTGTTAATATTCTCTTAAAAATACTACTTTCTAAAAAAATCTAACTTATGACTACCATTTTGATATCGTTTTACTTGAATAATAAATAACAAAAGTCATTTCTAGTGGTCAGGACTTCATTTTCCAAGATCCTTTGCTCTCTTGTCAGACTCTATTGTTTCAAGCTCAGGCCTGTTTCAAGCTTTATGTTTATCCGATGCTGTGTGAGAGGATCATAGCGAATTATTATTATCCTCAGTGCAGCGACACAGCGTTTTGATTGTGTCTGTTTTCTTGGATTTTTTGACTCCTTGCCTGTTTTCTTCCTTTTCGGCTGTTTCGGCTGTTTCGACTCTTTGACACACATGATCATGACACTCAATAACACATTGGGGTGTTTGTAGCTGGTTGCGCTAAGCTAAGCTTCCCGGTCTTGGTTTGTAGTCTCTATTTGTTGTAGTATAAATTATTGTACTGTATTTAGTTTGTAAATACGGTAAATTTAGTAGTGTAAATACGGTAATACATTGGATTTGTGGCGCATTTCAAGGTACCCAAGGTCATTGTACATGAAGCAGAAATTACAAAAATGAACGGAAAACCACAATACATTCAGGGTTAGAGGGTTATATGTTTATAGAGGGTATGCCAGATTAAATAGATGTGTTTTTAGATGAGATTTGAACTGAGGTAGGGTTGTGATATTGCGTAGATCAGGTGGGAGCGAGTTCCAAAGGTGTGGAGCTGAGTAGCTACATGCCCCTCTGCCCATAGTTACAAGGCGAAAGATGGTGACAGTGAGGTGGACGGAGGAACTAGACCTGAGGTTACGGACTGATTTGCTGATGCGGATAAGATCAGAGATATATGGAGGTATTTCAAAAGTGCTTTTAGACATCCTGCTTTTTTTAATATGCTTGAATTATTGGATTTTCCACACAGAAATGAAAATATTACACAAAACACAAAAACTACCAGGGTTAAATGATTAAAATGATTGGCCCTCTCATTTTTGTGTATAGTGTGTATAGCTGTGTATACTTTTTGCTCAATAACTGGCTTGCGTCCGTATGTTGTAATGGTGAACAAGTCTCTGACACTTCATTGAGGAATCCTGGCCCATTCTTGTTGTAATATCTCTCTGAAGTTTCTGTAGATTTTATGGTTTTCTGGCATGCACATTTATCTTGAGGTCACTCTACATATTTTCTAGTCAAGTCAAGGTTTTGTGTCGGCCATTTGATGACGTTCACATTGTTCTTCTGGAGTTAGTTCTTTACCAAGAGAGATGGATGTTTAGAAAAGATGTAATGTTAGAAGATAAAGCAACAACTCGGACAGTTTCACTGCAGACTGCTTAATGTTTTCTTTAAAAATATCCACACATTTATTTTATTCATGATTCATTCTACCTTCACAAAATGTCCAGTTCCAGATGCACAGAAGCATCCCCACAGCATAATACTCCCACCACCATGTTTCACTGTGTAGAAGGTGTTATTAGGGTTGAATGCCTCACCTTTGTACAAAGAGCTCTAGTTCAGTCTCATTAGACCACAAGACACGTTTCCAGAATGAATAATCTTTCTCCCACAGGTCCTGATCATATTTAATTCTGGCTTTTCTCCTGTTCTGTAGTCTCTCAGAGCTCTAGTGATGGTCAACTTAGAGACAATAATTCCTGATGTGGCATAAGTCATTCACCAGTGTCTTGGCAGTTGTTCTGGGGTCTTTAGACATTTCTCACTACTTTTCTTACCAGTTTCTTTGAAATCATTCCCTTCCTTTACTTACTTTACTTTACAGTCATTTGGCAGACGCTTTTATCCAAAGCGACTTACAAAAAGAGGAGCAAGTGAAGCAATTTTTCTACAATAGGCTACAGTAGATGTCAACACAGGCTATATAAGGAAACTTACTAGACAGAACAGCATGACAGTCAACAAAAACAGTGAACACAAGACAAGAAACACAAGACAAAGTTTTTTTTTTGTTAATCAGTGTTAAGGTGCTGGTGGAAGAGCTCAGTTTTTAGTGCTTTTTTAAATGTTGAGAAGGTTGCAGACTTTCTAAGAGGAATAGGTAAATTGTTCCACCAGACAGCCGCTGAACGAGAGAAGGTTTTTGTGAGAGATTTCAAGCCGCGTTGCAGAGGGACGACTAGCCGACGTTCGTTCTCGGATCGCAGACTACGTGCTGGAGAGTATTCCTGAATCAGGGAGTTGACCAGTGATGGTCTTGAAGGTCAGTGATAGAGCTTTGAACTTGATCCTGGCAGCAATTGGCAGCCAGTGCAGAGAGACGAGCAGTGGAGTGACATGAGTCCTTTTCGGTTGTTTGAAGACCAGTCGTGCTTCAGCATTCTGGATTCTTTGCAGAGGCTGTGTTGCGGCGACAGGCAGACCTGCCAAAAGAGAGTTGCAATAATCCAGCCTTGAGATCACCAGAGCCTGTACTAGAAGCTGAGTGGCGTATTGTGAGAGGTAAGGTCGTATCTTGTTGATGTTGTAGAGAGCAAATCTACATGACCTGGCAGTCGCACAGACGTGTGCAGAGAAAGTAAACTGATCATCAAACATCACCCCAAGGTTTCGGGCAGTCTTGACTGGTGTTAACGTGGTTGAGCCAAGCTGAACTGTAATGTTGTGGTGGATAGATAGATGAGCAGGAATTACCAAGAGTTCTGTCTTGTCAAGGTTGAGTTGTAGGTGATGTTCTGTCATCCAGTTGCAGATATCTGTGTGACAGGATGAGATTCGGCTGGAGACGGTCTGGTCATCTGGTTGAAAAGACGTGAAGAGCTGTGTGTCATCTGCGTAGGAGTGGTAAGAGAATCCATGTTTGTTAATGACCTTGCTCAAAGAAGTTGTATAGATGGAGAAGAGTAGAGGTCCAAGCACTGATCCTTGGGGAACACCAGTGGGTACAGGTAGTGGATCAGATACTGTACCTTTCCAGGAGACGGTGAAGGATCTCTCAGAGAGGTATGACCGAAACCACTCCAGAGCAGTGCCGGTGATGCCCATTCCTGTCAATGCAGATAGTAGGATCTGGTGGTTCACTGTGTCAAAGGCGGCAAAGGCACTGTGTCAAAGGCGGCAATTTTCGCCTTCCTCCCTCTACCAGGCATGTTCTGCACTGTGTGGCTTTCTTTGAATTTCTAAATTATACCTCTTACTAAAGTTCTAAAGTTCAAAAGACTTGGAGACGATAGCTTTGCATATCCTTCTCTTGTTTTATGTGCTGAGTTTTTGGCATGTTGGCTTCGGAAATAACAGCTAAATCACCCTTACAGAGGCTTGAAGTAAACACTTCACGAAGGTAAAGCACTTCACGACACAAAAGTGTCCCTGGTAATTTTCGCTTTTTCTTACATAACAATGTTTTGGTGCGCAAATATACATATTTCAGTCTTATTAGGGATAAATAGTAAGTTTAGAAATGTTGTGTAAAAATGCCCTGCTCTGTTAAATACGTACTTGGGAATATGAATTTCATGAGGCAACATGAAATGTCATAGGCTAATAATTTTTTAAGAAAATATGCATCTAAATAAATGCAAATGTATCAAACGTACAATTTTGTTGCAGTCTAGTAAAAATAATAGAGCAAGCTATAAAAATGTAAGTGGTGGTCCAGCAGTTAGCTCTGCCACCAAGTTTGAATCCGGGTTCAGTTGGTTCTACAACTAAGTGCCATTGCGCAAGACTCGGACCTCCACGACTTAAGGTCGATGTCACTTCACTTTAATAAATGCCCATTTTTATTTTTGTCTAATACAGTCAAACGGACACTTTTGACTACAAACATCCATCTTCTTTATGGCAGGTTCGGTCCTGTCACAAAATGCCCTGATTAGATGGTGAATAAACAAAGAATTTAGTCAGATTCCGAAGATTGAAGCTTGATGATATTGTGCTACGTCACAATGTGACTATTGTGTTTAGCCATTTGGTAAAATGACATCATTCCAAAACATTTGAGAAAATTGATGAAACGACACAATTTATGCGAATATAAGAAACTTTTTTTTTTCCAATTTTTGACCCTCAAAATGTTGGGCGGTGCTTAAAATCGCTAAATTCTAATATAAGTGTAAATATAAGTGCCAATTTTTCCAAATTTCTAGTCAGGAGTCATCACAAATAAACAGAAACATGTCGTCTTAAGCAATTTAGCCAGAAATGTATTATTATTATTATTATTATTTATTTTTTTTTTTTATTTGTGCCTGAAATATCAGGGGGTGCTTCTATTTGCGCAAATACGGTATGTTGGGAAATTGTGAGATTTTGTTAGGGTTTGCAGAAATATAAATGTTTGTGTCAACTATAAAAGTGAGAATAGGTTTGATCCAAGGACTGAGCCTTGTGGGACTCTACATCTGGATGACAAGATTCCATTGACGGGGACAAAACGGAAGACAGATATGACCAAAACCAGTCCAGAAACCACAGTGCAGTTTTTGATGCAGAGATGTGTTGCTTTTAGATGAAAGAAAGTGAAAGAAGAAAGAAAATGAATGCGTTTGTCAATGTGGCCACAAGCGAGAATATCGATATTGTGCTCTGCATTTAACAAGCCAGTGAAGTTTCAAACACACAGTGAAGTGAAACACACAAACTTGGAGCAGTGGGCAGCCTTGAGCCATGGTGTCTGTGGGCATGTGAGGGTCCGTGTCTTGTGATGGTCACACATGTCACACAGTGAAGTGAAACACACAAACTTGGAGCAGTGGGCAGCCTTGAGCCAGGGTGTCGGTGGGCATGTGAGGGTCCGTGTCTTGCTCAAACTACCTAGCGGACTGGGATTCGAACCTGCAACACCAGGGAGTCAGATCCAAGTCTGACTGCTGGAGCACAGATGTAACTACGGTTTGTCTTCTGCAGGTGTAGATCCAGCTGTGCAGCTTCAACATAGGATTCACACATCGCTGGCCCGCTCCAACTCCAAACTTGAAAAAACTTGGGCAGGAAGGAGGGATGAGTGTTTTAGATCAGGTACGTGCTTAAAGACTTTGTTTTGTCATCATAATTCGAGTAACAAAATTTGTCACAGCGAAAATGTCGTCCAGAGTTTTGAATTTCAAGTTTTGAAATAAGCTTTTTCTTACCGTTAGCATGCATGGAGAACGGTAAGAGTCCAGACGTGTAAAAAACAGTCGATTAATCTTCTTTACACAACAAATAATCAAAAAACGACAACAACACATTTCAGAGATCTTGCTTCCCAATTATAAAATATGCTTGTATTCTTACAGAATGGCGTTGTTTTTCCCGCCCTTAGAGCCGCCATCCTAAAATGACATCGAGCAAATCCCTGAGATTTCTGTAATCTCGCGAGAACGGTGACGTCGCTTGGTCAAAATCGTGAGATTGTCCGCTATATCATTATATATTTTACTTTTTTTATACACCTGCCAAAGGGCAAACTAAAAAACTGCTATGTAACATGTTTCTATTACATTTATTATGAATTAACTTTGAACATATAAATACTAAACGAATATCTTACTTATTTCGAAGAACATTTATTTTTCATGAACTTCTTTTTATAAACTTTTTTTTCAATCCAAATAAATGTAGTCTCATAAATAAAACCTCAACACAGAGGAAATTAAATACAGTAAAATAAAATTAATTATAATTGCAAATAAATTATAATAAAAACTGATTTTTTTTTTAAAGTCGCGTTGAATGTAAAATTAATCTACCGTATATACAGTATCTGACCCCTTTTTCCTGAGACATTTTTGAAGAAGCTAGTGCCTCTATCCCATCCATTAAAAGTCAGGGTACCTTTTAAAATAAGCACAAGTTTATACATTATTGCATGAATGTACGTCATTTTTATGCATTTCTTCATTCTTTTGAAAATAATTAATTCGGAGAAAATTGTGTAAATGGAATGTCACTAAATAAAAATTTTTTGCATTTGCAGACCTGCACACAGAAGCAGTACAAGCCGCCTTGGCAAAGTATAAAGATAGAAAGATGCCGATGCCTTCCAAGAGGCGCTCCGTCCTCGTGCAGTCCTCGGTCGAAGCCTGTACCACCCCTGGTAATGGCTTTTCATTCCAAAATAAACCGCTTTTTCTGTTCTTTTTTCCACCCAGCATCTTGTCCCGCTCCATCAGGATATCAGTCAGTTTCGCAGCCTTTCTGTCTCGACTCACCTTTATTTATAGAGCAAAGCAAATCCAAAAGCACTGCAGGACAAAAAGTAACAAAACGGTATTAAACTTTCAACACGTCTAAAACCATACCGTAGAAGTGGTGTTACAATATTTATAAGAATGTGATGACGTAGGAAAACGTTCCCTTTTACTCAGTGTGTTGCTGGAATACAACTGACCAATTTTACAACGTGGTTGTTCTAAAACATCTACACTTACAATTACAAGCAGTGTTAATTTCAGAGGTGTGAAGTACTTGAGTACACTTGGAAAATTTGTAAATATTGTAAATATTTTTTTTTGTATTTTTGGCTACTTTGTACTTGTACTGAGTGTCAAATATATAAGTAACTTTTAAATTCACGCAGTCCCAATAAAATCACGCAATCAATAAAGTAAAAGTACTAATACAAGTACGCATTTTAGACAGTTGTAATTGTGAAAAACTGAATTGAACTTGAACACATATGCTCAGTGTTTCAATGTCTAAAGACTTTTTTTTCAGTTTCTTTTTTTTTTTTTAGAATCAGTTTGTATTATTCATATGTATACAGATTGTATATTTACAAAATGTACAAAAATGATCAAGTGTACTAAAGTACTTGAGTACACATGAAATTTTTTGTACATTTTGTAAATATACATCTCTGGTTAATTTTGTTGACTAAATATTTTCGTCATTGTCTTCGGCAACGACACTTTTTCCTGCCGAAAAAGAAACGGGAAACTACCTTTTATAAAAACTTTAACTAAATGTATTGACACTTTTGTCAACCAATAAAAGCTAAACGAAAATGCCTTTTGTAACGACATCAAATCATAATCCGAGCTTGTGGAGAAAGGCGGGTGAAAACGCAAAGAGAACCAATCAGGACACGGAGTCTTTTAGCGGGGCACGAAAAGCAGGATGTGTGTCGCTGGTGAGACCCGCATTATCTGAATGAGTTTTACCGTAGTAATCAGCTCATTTTCTCTCATATTGATCTACTGCAGCGAGACTGAATGGTTTTGATAGTAATCTAATACATGTGTATTAGTCCTTTCACTTTAGATGAAACACTCAAGTGCAGCTAATTACAGTTTGAAATAATCCATTTTCTTTTACTGTATAAACAAATTTTATTACAGTCTATTTCACTCTGCACATTACTGTTGTGATGCTGATTGCACATTATTGATTAAGCAATACTACTGTCTCAGAATTGAACCATTACTGTATTACTTTCAAGTTACTTTCACCAATATAGCTACAGAAGTAGAAATTATCATCCTACTTGTATTTTACGTATTTGACAGCCAGTAGAGTATTTTGTGTATTTTACACATTTTGTATTTTATTTGCTTTAATCTCTTATCTTTTTATTGTGTTTCTGTTGCACCCCCCACACACAGGCACACTATATTTTTATGCCGGACAATTGTAAAATTCATTTCTTTGCACGTTATTGCAAAATAATGTGTAAGTGACAAATAAAATCTGAATTTGAATTTGAAACGTTAAGGCGGTACAGCAAAAACCGAAATATCATTGTAATACATTACTTGTGTGAAGCGTTCCTCCCAACACTGTCAAATGTGGGAAAACGGGCACTTATATTTATGAGCTATTTTTAAAAATGTTATATATATATATATATATATATATATATATTATATAATACGATTTTTAAAAACAAGGGTGGTATAAGGGAATAATACTGATGAGCCACACAATGAAGCTGTGGGAAAGAGTTGTGGAAGCCAGGCTTAGGAAGGAGGTAGAGATTTGTGAGCAGCAGTATGGTTTTATGCCCCGCAAGAGCACCACTGATGCCATTTTTGCTTTGAGAATGTTGATGGAAAAGTACAGAGAGGGCCAGAAGGAGCTGCATTGTGTCTTTGTGGATTTAGAAAAGGCATACGACAGGGTGGCGAGGGAGGAGCTGTGGTACTGTATGAGGCTGTCAGGAGTGATGGAGAAGTACGTCAGTGTAGTCCAGGACATGTACGAGAGGAGTAAGACGATGGTGAGATGTGCTGTAGGACAGACAGAGGAGTTCAGGGTGGAGGTGGGACTACACCAAGGATCAGCTTTGAGTCCCTTTTTGTTTGCTATGCTGATGGACAGGTTGACAGATGAGGTCAGACAGAAATCTCCCTGGACAATGATGTTTGCAGATGACATAGTGATTTGCAGCGAGAGTAGAGAGCAGGTGGAGGAAGAGCTAGAGAGGTGGAGGTTTGCTCTGGAAAGAAGAGGCATGAAAGTCAGTCGTAGTAAGACAGAATACATGTGTCTAAACGAGAGGGGGCAGGGTGGAGGAGTGAAGTTACAGGGGGTGGAGGTGAAGAAGGTGCAGGAGTTTAAGTACTTGGGATCAACAGTGCAGTGTGAAGGGGAGTGTGGAAAAGAGGTGAAGAGGCGAGTGCAGGCAGGGTGGAGCGTGGAGGAAGTGTCAGGAGTGTTGTGTGACAGAAGAGTGTCAGCTAGACTCAAAGGAAAGGTGTACAAGACAGTGGTGAGACCAGCTCTGCTCTATGGCTTAGAGACAGTGGCAGTGAGAAAGAGACAGGAGGCAGAGATGGAGGCAGCAGAGATGAAGATGTTGAGGTTCTCCTTGGGAGTGACGAGGTTGGACAGAATAAGGAACGAGCACATCAGAGGAACAGCTCACGTTACTTGTGTTAGCAACAAAGTCAGAGAGGCCAGACTGAGATGGTTTGGACATGTGAAGAGGAGGGATAGTGAATATATTGGTAGAAGGATGTTGGAGATGGAGCTGCCAGGGAAGAGAGCAAGAGGACGACCAAGGAGGAGATATATGGATGTTGTAAGAGAGGACATGAGGTTGGCTGGGGTCAGAGTAGAAGATACTCAGGATAGAATGAGGTGGAAAGGGATGACTCGCTGTGGCGACCCCTGATAAGGGAAAAGCCGAAAGAGAAGTAGTAGATATATATATATATATATATAATCATATATATATATATATATATATATATATATATATATATTAAATTACATAAAAGAATAATTACTGACCTACTGTTTGTGCTTGACAGACACTTCATCTGCATCAGAAGACGAGTGTTCGCTTCACAGACCGGCTCGGGTCTCCTCGTCCTCTCCGTTCCAGATGCACCCGTGTGTGGAGCACTGGTTTAACCGAGTGGTCCACGGCTCCTCCACCTCATCCTCCACCTCTTCCACTTCATCACACCTCGGAGGAAGAGTCCATCCCTCCGCCACTGATTCAGCTGCGACCTTCCCAAGCGGCCTGGACGACTGCCACCTCGGTCAGTTCCTGCGCAGTTACACTCGGTGTCTTGTGATGAATTGAAACGGTGGGGTACAATTTCGTCCCACACGAGAGAATTTCCTACATCACGGTAAGCGCATGCGCATTATACAATTACGTCATGTTCTCGCCACCTCGGGAAGTAAAAACGGATAGTTACAAAAATGTACATTTTAACAGTATTAATTAGACAATCATACTAAAATAAAATGAAGAATGCGTAAGGCACCTTACAAATTACCGTATTTACGTGACCCCCCCCCTCCTTTTTTTTAAACTTCTAAACTTTTAGAAGCTTAAAAATCTTGCGGGCTGCTTATATGTGCATTTTTCGAATAATCACGTATATATAAGTGTCTGTTTTTCCACACTTCAAGTCAGGAGCAATCAAAATAAATGGAGCAAACAAATAAAAGGAGCAAACAAATACCGTATTTTCTGGACTATAAACCTATTTCATAGGTTTTGAACCATGCTGCTTATACAAAGGAATATCTGCTATTCTGCAGATTTTTTGCCACCGTTGTGCCGCTCTTAACCGGACTTAGAATCAAAACTAAGACTAAATAAATGCAAAGAAGAATACGCTACTTCCTCTTTAGCAGATATAAGTCGGTCTGTCAAACTCTATCTTTTCAAATCCTCACCCGTTCATCTAAAATTACTGTAGATACCGTTAATTTTCTCTTTTTCTCGTGTTACAATACAGGTTAGGAAAGGATCTATTTAGTTACATACATGTACATTTACAATTCAAAATCATTCTGTTCCTGTAGTAAATATCTAATCCAAAAACATACATATCTGTTTCCATAATCATATCCGTATATGATTTTATTGGCTCAATTACAGAAATAAACAAACATTAGCCATGTCGTATTTCTCATCAGTGAGAAAGAAAAAAAAAAAAAGACAAATTTACTCTGCTATTTGGGCTTTTAGAAGCACAATAAGTGTAATATTGAAGCGTCATTTTTTTTTTTTTCGTAAAATGTGTCTGTTGCACTCTGTTATGTTCGGTCCTGTTGTTTTGTAAGTTTTCCGTTTGTTTATCCGTCATGAAATGTTTTCAGCCGATCAGCTTCTGATTCCTCCGGACGTGACTGGCGTGTCGGAGCACTCGGTGCCGCGGTCCGAACCCAGAGTTCCGCGGGGAAGCAGTGCTGGCGGTGAGAGAACTGGCAGGCCTTTGACATATCAAATGGATTGAGCACAAGTCATCGAGTAGAAGACAACTTGTGTCTCAATTTAGTTTTTCAATTAGATGTGATAATTAGCATTCAAAAGTTAAAAGATTTTAATTCTAACGTGCCTGTCTGACATCAATGATTTTATTTTCTTGTGACACTTGGCCGATTGGGAGTTTCGTTTTGAAGTTGAGGCGATTTTTAAAATTATTTGTGAAGATTTGTAAAAAAAACTGTTTTCTTTGTTATTGAATTAATTACTTAACGGTACATAGAAATCATCGCATATACAGAATTATGGATTAGTTTTATGTCGTTAAAAACTAGGAGAAATGTACCATGATCTGTGTGTGTTCTGATCCAGGGACTGAGAGAAGACACAGGAAACACAGAAATGGTAATTAACTTCACATATAATCACCTTAGTTTATTTCATTTGTAGAACTTTATAATGTCTACCGGTGTGAAACATTAGTCAAGCATCGGTAAATAATCAGTTACTAGGTGAGTTAATTGACTGCTTTATTCACACATATTCCTGTCAAACGTGACTATTTCAGGAAGTTATAAAGCATTTGTTAGATAGATGATAGACAGATACCTAATTGATGAAAGACAACTCTGGAGTAGATTTTGAAATTCCTCTAAACAGAGTTTAAAAGTATAAGCTGCACCGATCTAAACTGAGTAAAAAATCAGAGAGTTGATCTAAACACTAAACTGAAGATTTAGATAGATAGATAGATAGATAGATAGATAGATAGATAGATAGATAGATAGATAGATAGATAGATAGATAGATTATTATTACTATTACTATTATTATTATTACAATTATTAATACAAGTATTATTCATATATTAAAAATGTATTATAATATGATTTATTTCAATATATGCTTAAAAAGCTGGAATAAGTGCTTTATAAAGGATTGAATGATTATTCACTGGTGCTTAACTAATGGTTCATAGCTGAGGTCGTCATATGCGTTACCCATTTATCTTTTGAAATATTCATGATAATACTGTGTGAATGAAAGAAGTGTAGAAGAGTGTGTGATCTCTCTGGCAAACTTCATCTTCTACATCTTTATCTATCTTTATCGCAAGGTTTTTCAGCGAACAGTCGAGTGTCTTCTAAGATTCAGCAGCTCCTAAACACACTGAAAAGACCCAAGCGTCCTCCTCTTCACGAGTTCTTTCTGGATGATTCAGAGGAACTTCTAGATGGTAGGTGGACAATGCGATCTATGGTAAAATCTAACAATATTATTTAAAAGAGAAAAATCAAACAATTAATCTGTATAAGTATATAAAAGAGTACAATTTACTCTTTAAATGGATTTATTTATTCAAAATAAATTATACTCAATCTGGAGTAATTATTTCCCTTCTGTTTTTTTTGTTGTTTTTTTACACAGCAAAAAAGTAAAAAAAGAACATTTCTAGCAGTTGTGAGCGCGAAATGTCACATTTGCCCCCAGAGTGGCTTATTGTCGTGGTTATTTTATGTTTTGTTGTTAGACTTGATTATAATTCCTCAAACAAAGAAAGTTCTACTTTTCTTAACGTATTCTTAACGAATGACTGTAAACAGAATTTTAACATGCCATATTTACGCGAACATAAGCACCTGTTTTTTTTTCCAATTTTAGCGGCCAAATTCTTGCGTGGGTCTTATAATTGCTTATAATCTATTTCAAATATTCACATAAACATAAACGTTAATCACTTTTCTCAATAAAATATCGTTTCTGTTAAAAAACACCCAGAAAAAATGTTGAAAATGTCTTGTGCAATTGCCAACTTCAACAACGTGTGCCGTGCGTATTTCAAAAAATGTTAAGAGCAGACGAAATCGATTGAGACTGGATCAGTTTTTTTACTAAACGTGTTGCCACACTGCCAAAAATGATCTGCCAATGGGGTGAGAAAATTTTACTCTATAAGACAGTTTGAAACAAGTCGTTTTTTCTTGAAACGAGCCTATTAATCTTTCACTCCTAATTCTAAGCTTTAGCCTTTTTGGAAAAAGATCTAAGCTTTTTCCAAATCCCTTGGAATACTGTAGTCAACCTACAACAAAGTGTTTTAATTAAAAGTGCAATTTATCGCCATCTACAATTTGTCTTGTATGAAAAAGAAATAAGATTTATTGTGTAATTTCAAGGTTTTTTTGGCTTGTCAAGAATGTACTTTTTGCAGTGCAGCACTAGGACAACAAGTGATCTATGGTAAATCTATGGTATGGATTTTTTTTTCTAAATTCTTCATAGGTTTGACTAACTTAAGCATAATTTTGCAATGATGTGTGAGTAATGTCGCTGCTACGACAGCGTGTGCAGGAGAGACGACCAACTGAAGAAGAGACGCTTCCGGTTTACAGCGAAAATGCAGCCTTACTGGTCAATTGTGAAGATAGCGAACAAAAACAACAATAAAAAACTAAATGTGAATCCCTCATTTTTTTAAAAAATTGTCTTTTTTTGGCAATTAATATAAAGCAACCATCTGATTTTTCAGTCAGTCAGTCATCTTCTACCGCTTCATCCTTTACAGGGTCGCGGGGAGCTGGCGCCTATCTCAGCGTCTTAGGGCCAGAGGCAGGATACACACTCTGGATTGGTGGCCAACCATTCGCAGAGCGGGACACACAGACAAACACATTCACACACTCACTCATACCTATGTGGTCAATTTTCCAATTCCAATTAGCCTGAAGCGCATGTTTTTGGACTGTGGGAGGAAACCGGAGAACCCGGAGGAAACCCACGCAAGCACGGGGAGAACATGCAAACTCCACACAGAACGGCCCCGGCCGGCCTTGAACTCACACCTCAAGTGTCAAACGGAGCCATCTTGCTGTGAGGCGACAGCGCTAACCACTGCGCCACCGTGCCGCCCCCATCTGATTTTTCAGCCACAAAATAAAAATTCCATTAATAGGCAAACAAAAGCAACTTCTTACTTTCTTGGTTTTCTGACTTTCCCGTAAACTAAAACTCTGGCTAAGTACTACTCTGAGAAATACTTCTTGTAACAAGCCTTGTAAACTTGTGACTCTTTTTCTTGAGTAACAGATCAAAAATAGTAACATTAAACATTATTTCTAAATGTAGTAGAGTGTATCTCCAGTAGGGGGTGCTGCTATGATTCAACTTGCTATGTCCATCTATGGGCGTATTTTGCTTTTCCCTGCATGGACAATTGTATTTCCTTGGGTTTATTTTTATTAAGTGTTATTTAGCTACTGCTAAGTGTCGCTGCGTGGATGAGGTTTCTTTTTTACTCTCATTTGGGTAAATTTGTCATTTAAATCTTTGACATTTGGTTGCACGTGAGATACAGAAGCTTGATGTTTAGCCACTGCTAAGTGTTGCGTCATGGCTAATGTTTCTTTATTTCTGTTGTTCATCCAATAAAAGGATATATGCACAACTGCCTCCGGAACTATTTTTTTAAAGAAAGAAAAGAGGAGACAACGCACATGCACACCGCTGCATAAAGACGACTTGTTTCCCTTTATTTGTAATTGCTCCTGACTTGAAATATGGAAAAAGGATTGCTTATATTCACCTGCCTATATATAAGATATATAGGAAATATAAGATATATAAGAACTAGTGCTGTCATACAACTAATTTTTTTTAACTAGTTAATCGCACTTCCGTGACCAAATTAATCGTGTTCAAAAGACTGAAGCTTGTAATGTTGGATATTGAGGTGTAAGTAAATTCATGTAAACTCAACACTAAAAAAACACTTGTTATACTGTAAATGAATTTAGTATAATTTTTGTTCAATTTGCAATGTATTGTCTTTGTTTTTTAACCCTGCAAAGTCGAGTCGTACTTTTTTCAAGATAAAACAGGCAAAAAAGTCAATTTTGGTCTTACATATAAGTGTTATTCATCAACTGAAAGTTTGAAGTACATATTTTTTTTAGGTTACACTCTTAATAAAACAGGATGTTGTAAAAGTAATAATAAAACTAACAAGTTTGGCCTTCTCTTTGTCAACTGAAAACGAACTGTAACTTGACAAATACTTGTCACTCTAAGATGAAACATGTCTACATAAAGCTTAGAATGTCTGTTTTTAAAAATAAGTGTAAGTAACTACAGTTGTCTGTCTATCTAATCCGTATAAATCTAAAGCTTCGGCTTTTTGAACAGTTATTTGCAGTTGAAAAGGAATGGTGTGTTTCTCTTAGAGGGGATAACTAGGTCAGCGCCTAAGTGGCATCACCTGTTCTCAATGACTGTGAGCTGCTGATCTTAATGAGCACATCGGGAGACAGCTCTAGCCTAGCTTCAATTCATTGCACAATGCCAAACCAAAAGAAAATAAAAATGCAACTGTGATTAATGCCATTAAAAAAAACGAGGCAATTAAGCGCTTAAAATGAATCATGTGCGTTAACTTGTTAACTTTGACATCACTAAAAAAAACCAATCTCCCCCCAAAAGTTTTCATTATCCAAAATTTGAATAAATGGGTGCTTTTATTCGCGTAAATACGGTAGTTTTCTCCATTGAAAGTAATTAACATGTCATTACTATGTTCCAGCCCTTAAGCAGCAACCTTTGATTTTTTTCTTTCGCAGTTCAACATCTAGACGCCACGCAGCCCAGAGCCGAGGGAGGAGAGATGCGTCCGGTGTGGGGAGATCCGCTGGGGTTCGATCCCAACCGGCCTCCGTCGCTACTGGCCTGTTTGCAGCACTGGAGCATCACGCAACCTAAAAGCCCCTGCCTCACCGCGCTGGACAACACTGGAAAACACCTCTACACTCTCACATATGGTCAGGCTCCGTCCTTTACGTCTGCACATTTGAACAGCTTTTACAGTGAAAGAATTATATGTTTTTTATGGGAATACTCTGTACTTGTGTGTAATGGCAACACACTGTTTTACGGAAGTAGTAGTAGTAGTCTTTATTGTAATTGTTTACAAGAAAACAACGAAATTACGTTTGGAGCATATACAACAATACATTTAGTCAAAGTGCAAAAGTGCAAAACCAGCGAAACCAGGAGGTAAGTATTGTAAAGTGCATTAGAAGTGCATTCGTAAGAAGTGTACGGAACACTGTTTTTATGAAATATTTTAGAAAAGAATAGAATAGAGTAGAAAGCTTATGTACCATGAGATTAAGAGCATCTTACAGGGTTCTTACAGGTGCTTGAAATCCTTGAAAATTAATTTTAATAATGTGGTTTCAAGGCCTTGGAAATGCTTGAATTTTAAATGAAGTGCTTGAAAATGTCGTTAAACAGTGGATTCTGGATAAGTGCACGTCCTCGGGACCGGATATAAGACTATAAGATATAATACTATAAGACTGTGTTTCGATCATCAAAACGAAGCCTTTTGACTGTTCTTTTGTTCTTTCAGGGTTGGTGTTATTTTGCCAATCTGCTCTATGTTTTTTAGAATGTGTGAAATTTGGCTCGTATGAATGGCAAAATGCTTTGTGACGGCCACCTGAATTATTTTAAGTGATATCATGGGTTGTACAAGATTTCGACGCCATATTCATACTAAACTTTAGATTAAACTTTAGCACATACAAATTTTAATGCATTAACGCAGTGTTGCCCAAACTTTTTGTCGTCACGAACCGGTCAACGTCTGATAATTTTACTTTTTAATTACTTCTGATAATTACCTTGTGTTGTATTTAAAAAAAACTGTTATACTAAAAGACAAATATAAAGTGATTCAGCATCTAACTGGAATGAGGACAAGAGAACTTGGAAAAACTCGAAAATGGACATTGAAAGTGCAAGAAAAGTGCTTGAATTTTTACTTTCAGAAAGTGTAGGAACCCTGATATTACTATGGCACCGCTGAAGTAGGGAAAAAGATTATTACCAAAAATATCAAACTTAAAGAAATGTATTAAAAAGCAAAACCGAATGGAAATGATTGACATTTTGGTTTTGTTTTTTATTATTATTATTTTCACACTTTTGCAATCTTCACACTTTTGCTGACACAGAAAAGCAATAATGATACAACATTTACCATCCAAGTACAGTTATTGCCTTCTTTTGCTCAAGAATTAAAGGCAGATGCAATGCTTTGTAGGAAAGCTGTGGACCCGGAGTCAGAAACTTGCCTACACGCTGCTGAATAAACTGAGCGCCAGGAACGAGCCGCTGCTGCGACCCGGAGACCGAGTGAGTCCGACGCCGCCACAGCTCCATCCACCTCCTCTCCTAAACTGTACAAACAGAGGAAGTGTGTTTTCAAGAGAATGAGATCGTTGAGGCTTGTGTATTATACAGTGGTAATCCGACTTACAAAATTAATCCGTGTCGGGAGCCATTTCGTTCAGCAAAGATTTCGTTATCTGAGCCACTTTTTACATGTAATCCATCTAATCCGTTCCACGATTTCATAAATTCAGACCAATTTTTTAAAATAAATGATTAAATATTGGTATTAAATGTAATAAAGTCATCTTGAAATGCCATCTTGAAATGACGTCATGCAAATCGCTGAGCTTTATGTGGGGAAAGACCAAGAAACCTAAACATTCTCGTGAGATTACAGAAATCTCTGATTTGGACGATGTCAATTCAAGATTGTAGCAAGAGCTCTGAAACTGACTCGTGTTTTTGTTGATTTTTGTTCATTTGACGTGCAAAGAAGATTTAAACAACTGTTTTATACATGTCTAGACTCTCATCTCCATGAATGCTAGCGGTAAGAAAAAGACGTATAGCCTTTTCTATAGCGAATATATTTCGGAACTTGAGACAACATTTTCGTGGCGAGGCATTTGTTACAGGGGATTTCAGTTATCTAGAACATTCGTAAGTCAGGGTATCACTGTATGTACGTATGTATTTTATGTATTGTATGCATTTTATGAAGTAATTTGGGAATTGTCTCTGAAATGTCTGATCAAATGGAACTTTACCACAAAATTAATAGAATATTTTTTTTTTCATTTGAGTTATAAGCTGAAATAATTGTATTTAAATGCTGTACCCTGTAAGCAATGTTTTGTCAATTAAGATGCTGTGTGTGTGTGTGTGTGTGTGTGTGTGTGTTACAACCATGAGATTTTATACACACTCTTGTTTTTCCACATTTCCACAATCAAATTCCGATGGAACTGACATGAGCTAACCCCTGTATTTCCGTATATAGGTTGCACTAGTATTCCCGAACAATGATCCTGTGATGTTTGTTGTGGCGTTTTATGGATGTCTTCTAGCTGACCTCGTGCCAGTTCCTGTCGAGGTTCCTCTCACCCGAAAGGTGCAGTAAACGTGAGCGAGTGAGGCTTTTCCCTGTGCGTAGCGCCATCTAGTGAGAGATTGTGCTGGTGCTGCTCTTCAGGACGCTGGCGGTCCGCAGGTGGGCTTCCTGCTGGGCAGCTGTGGGGTCACTCTGGCCTTGACCACAGACGCCTGTCAGAAGGGTTTGCCCAAAGCGCAGACAGGAGAGGTGGTCACGTTTAAGGGTTGGTTTGCTGGTGCTGGTCGAGGACTTCATCACCGGACTGGTGGGTAATAACGGCTTGTGCTCAGGTTGGCCACGGCTGCTGTGGTTTGTGACGGATGGGAAACACGTCGTCAAGCCTCCGAAAGACTGGCGTCCGACTATAAGAGACGCCGCCAGTGAGGTCGCCTACATAGAGGTCAGTCAATGGACATTTTTCTTTCTAACTGGCTGTTTTTTTCTAATTTTGAACACTGGTGAACCTTTTTACTTCTTTAAAGACACACTTTGCGCCTTTGACTAAGAAAAGCGCTATATAAATATAAATTTCAACTTGAACTTGAGAAGCTGTGCCACCGCGTCCGGTCCAGACTCTGAGCTACGGCTGGGTGATTAATCCAAAAATAATCGAAATCGAAATTCAGAACGTATGATCGTTCAAAATTGTGAAGGTCCATTATTTTCCCTTTAAGAGAACTTTCGGACCGGAGTCACGTGACCTTGTGGAGCGAGTTTTCAAAGCACTTGACATACAAAAAAACGCGGTCTATGTAGTTTGGACACATTTTTGCTTGTGGATGGATGACAGAACAAAATGAAGTCACGTGTAGACGCTGCTTTTCTGTTCGAGTTAAACGCCAAACCT
The DNA here is from genome assembly GCA_028031935.1 of Paedocypris micromegethes. Taxonomy (NCBI): domain Eukaryota; kingdom Metazoa; phylum Chordata; class Actinopteri; order Cypriniformes; genus Paedocypris; species Paedocypris micromegethes. The sequence continues at coordinate 169,566 of QKNR01015919.1, read as the reverse complement.
GAAAGAGTTAAACACGCTCGCGCTTCTCGGTAAGAACTGAAGCGTAAATTTATGACGTGACAAGATCACTGAGATAATATCACCTTATGCAACGGTGTTTAACAGAGTTCCACTTTCATTGCAACAATCTGTTGTTTACATTGAAATATTTGTTTTCAGAAGATGCAATAAAGACACAGGAAATATATTTTATATTAAATTATATTATATCTTGGCGGCACGGTGGCGCAGTGGTTAGCGCTGTCGCCTCACAGCAAGATGGTTCCGTTTGACACTTGAGGTGTGAGTTCAAGGCCGGCCGGGGCCGTTCTGTGTGGAGTTTGCATGTTCTCCCCGTGCTTGCGTGGGTTTCCTCCGGGTTCTCCGGTTTCCTCCCACAGTCCAAAAACATGCGCTTCAGGCGAATTGGAATTGGAAAATTGACCATATAGGTATGAGTGAGTGTGTGAATGTGTTTGTCTGTGTGTCCCGCTCTGCGAATGGTTGGCCACCAATCCAGAGTGTGTACCCCGCCTCCGGCCCTAAGACGCTGAGATAGGCGCCAGCTCCCCGCGACCCTGTAAAGGATGAAGCGGTAGAAGATGATGATATTATATCTTATAATAAATAATAAGAGTTATTTTATTTAAAAGACAACGGCTCATTTCCCATGTAAATAATTTTCTGTATTTAAACAAGATACTGTTATTAATTTTTACACACTTTATTCAACTCTTAAGTCTCACTTTTCAAGTCTTTGTCTTTGTCATAGTCATAGTGATAATCATAGCCATTTACTTAACACCAACAACTAGACGGTCAAATGAAAAAAGGCAACAATTCTCTTACATATTCACACGTGCGCTTTTAGACAGTTAAAACTGTGAAAAGCGCCTTACAAATGATCAGAACTTGAACTTGAACTTTTAATGTGAGCATATTTACGGTAGAATAAACTTTTTAAAAAATGAAAATACATGAATAAAACAATCGTTCGTTAATTGTAATCGTGTTAAAATGATCAATCAATCGATCAGACAGATGTTTGGCCTCGTCTCCCAGGCCTGACTCTGAGCTGTGGTTGTTCTCTCCAGTGTAAGAGCAGTAAAGCGGGTGGCAGCATGGGCATCAGCGTGTCTCCCGCCAGTCTGCTGGCTCACTGTCACGCGCTCACGCAGGCCTGCGGCTACACTCAAGGTCTTCACCCTTAAACCACAGTCTCCACCCACCCACGCTGCTTCACCACCATGACGTCTTTGATTTGACCTTTCTAGGTGAGGTCATGATAAACGTCCTGGACTTTAAGCGAGACGCCGGCCTGTGGCACGGGGTTTTAACGGTGAGTCGCCGACTCTCACACTCGTCCGGCCGAGTCTTCCCGTGTCATGTGGTCTTTCCCGTCACGTGTGTCCAGAGCGTGATGAACCTGCTGCACGTGGTCACGGTTCCGTACTCGCTGATGAAGGTCAATCCGCTGTCCTGGATCCAGGCGGTCAGCACATTTAAAGGTAAATATAGAGTCAGTTTGAGTCAATAAAAGTGACCGGCCGATCACTCCATTCTCCATAAAACTCATTTTATTGCCTTAGCCGAATTTGTAGAATTCGGTAGTGTCATGGGTAGAGGGGTTAAAACCGAACCGAGGGTCTGCATGCCAGTGAAATTGCGAGAACAAACAGACTGAAAAGCAGCTTTTTTCCCCAAGCCATCACTACCTTAAACAGACATATGCACCAACATCGGGAAGTATATAATAATAACAATAACTCCCTGTTCAACCAAAATGTATATAACCATATATCTACAATCATCATGTATATATGGCACTCAAATTACCCCAATGTACATATCAGCAATATTTCTCGATGTGCAATATCCTGTTAAACGACTGTGCAACTTCTGTGGGGGGTGTAGTGCAACAAACAGGCAATAAAATCTAATTTAACATACAATACAAATGCAAAATACAAAAGACAGTAGGTGAGGGGTAGAGCTGCACGATCAATCGTTAAAAGATCGCAATTTCGATTCTACCCTTTCACGATCTTAATTCAGCATTTGTACAATTCTATCAAACTCTCTGATCTACGACCAGCGGTTTCTGTCAGACCGCTCGCACCCACATCGAGCAAAACTTAGCTATGCGCGATCATTTAAATATTATGAAGGAAAGATGGCATTACTTCTGTTGTATTTTGAGGCGAGATGACGCTGGACTCACGTGGTTTCGCGCAGCAGCGATCACTTGCGCTAATTACATGCACTATAGACAGTAGATGTAAGTCGAGCTTAAAAAAACGCAAAAAATAAACAGGGAGAATGAGTGATTAAACACAACGGTAAAGTAAGTCTGATATCAACTCCGACATTTTAGTACCTGAAAAATGATCTTATTCTGAAGTGTGTGTGTGTGTGTGTGTGTGTTTACTGCGGTTTCAAAACAGATGACACTCAGCAAACCACACGCAGCAAACATCTACAGTTGAGGACAGAATTATTAGCACAAAATATTGTTAGTACAAAATAATCATAATTTGATAAGTATTTCAAAAGTGCTTTTAAACAGAGCTAATAATTTTGTCCTCAACTCTACATATTATTGTACTCTGGAATGTTTATTTTTTCTTCATTACAACATTACTTTTACATTATTTGTTTCTTTCAATTTATTTAAATTTGAAGTATTATAAGGAATATGTGTTATTATATTGCTTTTTGACAACCTGATTTTTAATATTTAAAACTATAAATTATCCAGAAAGAATCGTGATCTTTATTCTAAGAAAAAAAAATCGTGATTGTGGGGTTTTGTCTCAAGTGTAAAGAAAGTGTATCGTGGGTTTAGTACGTGAGACAGTTAAAACTGTGAAAAGCGCCCTACAAATACTCATATTAAAGTTCAAAGTGTCCAATAAATATAACTAGGATACAAAAACAACAGCTGTGGCAGGGGGAGTGTCTTCATAACATAACTCAATAAAATAAAGTGTCCAATAAAATATGTGCACTGCAAAAAATGCACATGAAAACATAAGAAAGACAAAATGAGTAAAAAATGCTTAAATCAAATAAAATGATCTGCCCATGGGGTGAGAAAATTTTACTTGGTAAGACAGTTTGAAACAAGTGTTATTTTCTTGAACCGAGCAAATTGGTCACTCTTAATTCTAAGAAAGTTCAATTATATTGTATGAAAAAAAAAACAAGATTTATTGTGTAATTTCAAGGTTTTTTGGATTGTCAAGGATTCATTTTTTGCAGTGTGTGGAGAGTGTAACTGTAGTGCGTGTGCAGTAATGTTCTGCGTTTGCTTCTCTCTTATAGCTCGGATCGCACTGGTGAAATCCAGGGACATGCACTGGTCACTTTTAAGCCAGCGAGAACAAAGAGACGTTAATCTCAGCTCTCTACGAATGCTGATTGTTGCCGACGGTGCCAATCCATGTGAGTAATCTTTACGTTTCCAAATCCAGAAACTGGAGCTCATTGCTGGAGCGTAAATGGGACGGTTCATGCTTAAATCCAGGGTCGATTTCATCGTGCGACGCCTTTCTCAAGGCCTTTCAAACTCACGGACTGCGGCCGGAAGTGATCTGCCCGTGCGCTAGTTCTGCTGAAGCCATGACTGTGGCCATGCGGAGGTGCTTGACAGCTTCTGGATGTATCTTGGGCGTGAGCAGGTGCTCATACACGCTTGTGTGTTCAGACCCGCCGAGACTGGAGTTCCTCCACCAGGCAAGGCGCTGCTGTCCATGAGCGCCCTGAGTCACGGGGTGATCCGAGCCGGACAGGACGAGAAGGTTTCCATCCTCACTGTGAAAGACGTGGGGCAGGTCATCCTCGGAGGTAGAAGTGTGTTTTTAGTTTTCAGATTGGAAGTTTAGTATAGGAAATATCTTGATGTAAAGAATCTCCTTAGTAAATGTCATCTCGTGGCAGTTGTGGTCCAGTGTTAGGGGGCATGGACTTGTGTCCGAGAGGTTGCCGGTTTGAATCCCTCTATGGCTGGTACGGCCACTGAGTGTCCCTGGGCAAGACACTTTACTTTACTTTTACGTTACTTTAGCAGACACTTATCAAAAGCGATTCCTTAGTTTACAGTCCAACAACTTTCTGCTTTCCCTGGGAATCAAACCCATGTTCCAAACTAATGTTCTTAGCTTTTCTTTTCTTTTCTTTGGTTTAGCAGACACTTATCCAAAGCGATTCCTAAATAGGGGCAGTTGTGGTCCAGTGTTAGGGGACCTGGACCTGTCCAAGAGGTTGCCGGTTCGAATTATCCAAAGTGATTCCTAATTGTACAATTCAGCAACTTCCTGCTTTCACTGGGAATCAAACCCATGTTCCAAACTCACGTTCTTTCTCGTTTCTATTCTCTGCTTTGCTATATTTTGCTTTGCTTTGATTAGCTTTTTTTCTTTACTTTTTACAAAAGTCAAAGTTTTGGCTGCTTTATTTTTCCAGCACTGGTGTGTGTTGTCCGGATTGAGGGCATCCCGTATCTGTGCCAGACAGACGAGGTAGGAGAAATCTGTGTGAGCTCCAGGACTGCAGCTACGGCCTACTATGGCCTGCGAGCCATGACCAAGAACGTCTTTGAGGTGTGTGTAGAGAAACATTACAGAGAAAGTTGCTCAACAGCTTTCCTCCCCAGGCTGTGAGAGCTCTCAACTCCAACCTCTCTGTCCTCATCTGATACCCTATACATCACAACACAACTCTTTTAACACAACTCTGTTGACAGTTGAATGGCATATTCACATATTCACATGTGCATGCGCAAAATGTTCCTTTTTTCTTTACAGTCTCATGTACAAAAATGTACAATTCCAATATCATGCACAGTATTCATGTAAAGTTATTGTTTTTATTTCTATTTTTATTCTTATAGTTTTTTATTGTTATTTTATTGTTGTTTGTTTGTGCGGACATGTGTACTTGAATATGTATATGTTTGTAGCACCATGGTCCTGTGCGATGCGACATTTCGTTCTGCTATTTGTTTACGCATGTAGCAGAATGACAATAAAAACCAACTTGACTTGAACTCATGTCAAATTGGGCCTTCTTTGGTTGTAAATCTCTTTGCCATGGAATAATGCATAAAGTTAAGAGGTTTACTAGTTAAACTGGCGACTAATTTGTAATCGTAACCTAATTTGGTTCTTTCTGGCCCTCTTTCTACAAAACATTTAAAACGGCATCTGGCCAAAGACAGAAGATTCATGATTTTAAGCAATTATTTGCTTCGATGCTGAAATTTTGTCTGACTCCATAAAACAATTTACCGTAATTTATTTGCCGTGTTGTAATTAATTTACTGTGTTTATTTGTGATTTTGATTGAAGGCCAAACCAGTGACCTCAGCAGGAACGCCAGTCAGCGACCGGGCTTTCATACGGACTTCTCTCCTGGGGTTTATTGGACCTGTGCGTTTAAATCAGCTAAGACTTGTTTTCTTACGCAGGCATTGCTAATGTCTTAAAGGTGATCACGCAAAGGTCTCCTCCGCTTGCAGGATAATCTGGTGTTTGTGGTGGGGAAGATAGACGGACTGATGATGGTGAGCGGACGCCGGCATAACGCAGATGATTTGGTGGCTACAGCTCTGGCAGTTGAGCCCATGAAGTTTGTCTACAGAGGAAGGTAGACAAATTCACATCCTCAACAGGTTCCATTGCATTTGAATGGCAGTGAATTTCTTTATTTCTCTCAGGATTGCGATTTTTTCGGTCCCGGTCTTGCATGACGAGCGTGTCGTTTTGGTGGCGGAACAGAGGCCTGATGCGTCGGAGGAAGACAGCTTCCAGTGGATGAGCCGCGTGCTGCAGGTGAAGTCTCCCGAAGCTAAAGATAATGAACAGTTTAGTGCTGTTCAGAATTTTTTTTTTGAGATGAGCAAAAAATTTTTTTTTTTGAGATGGCAAAAAAAAAGATTGTCTTCTGGGTCTGCTTTTAAAATGTTTTCCATGTTCTCGCACAAAGGATACGACTTAGATATATGATAATTTTTTAGGACTTTAGAATTTCTCCCAACAAAGCCGCTGTCCCCTTCACCAGGACGGTGTCGACGTTGTTCGAACCGTTTTAGCGTCTTTGCGTTGGTCTCGGACTAAGAAAAGCGCTATAGAAATGAACTTGAACTTGAACTTTAACCGGCATCCCAATGAACCGGAGTATATTCTAAATTGTAAACATTCTCAAAAATAATGTAAAAATGTATACAGTGGTACCCCGACTTACGAATGTCCTTACTAACGAACGACACGAGTAACGAAATGCATCGCTGCGAAAATTTCGTCCCAAGTTGCGAAAAAAAATTCGCTATATGAAACGAGCGCGCCTTGGTCTTATCACACGCAGGCATGAATGAGCGTCCAGAAGTGTAAAAAACAGTTGTTTAATCCTCACGCACATCAAATAAACAAAAAACAACAACAAAGCACTGGTTAGTTTCAAATGTATCGCTTCCAAAATATAAAATGAGCTGGTATTCTCCTAGACTGGCTGATATAAGCTGATAGAAATTTGACGCGAGTGCACTAATCTGGCTGGGTGTTACACTCTATATGGTCCGGGCGGAACATTCTGATGATGTGTCTGTGTGACGTCATTTCTAGATGGTTCATGTGAGATTGTCCACTGTGTTGTCCGCTTATTATATACTGTACCTTTATAAACTATTGCCAATGGGCAATTTAAACAACCACTTTGTAACATGTTTTTATTACATGTAAAAAAAAATGTCTTAATTTACGAACTCATGGCACCGATTAGACGAACTGCATGTAAAATCTCAGCTCTGATCCGAAATTCAACAAAATTCCCGCCTAACGAAATGGCCGTCGGCACGGATTAATTTCGTTAATTGCGGTACCACTGTACTCAGTGATTTATTAGCGATAAAGCACACTTTTGACTTGTCTTTTGCCCAAACCCCTGATAATATCATCTATTTTTTTGTCTTGTGCCAGGCGATTGACAGCATCCATCAAGTGGGAGTGTACTGTCTGGCACTGGTGCCCGCTAACACGTTACCCAAAGCACCGCTCGGTGGCATCCATATCTCAGAGACCAAGCAATGCTTCCTGGACGGAGCTCTGCACCCTTGCAATGTCCTCATGTGTCCCCACACCTGCGTCACCAACCTGCCCAAGCCACGGCAGAAGCAAGGTACGGCTCATTCATCATCTCCTTCGAGGGTCGACATCATCAGCGCTGTCCTGTGCTTGTGGCAGATGTGGGTCCTGCTTCCATGCTGGTCGGAAACCTGGTGGCCGGAAAGCGTATTGCGCAGGCTTGTGGTAGAGACTTGTCACAGCTCGAAGACGGCGATCAGGTGGGATTCCTCTTTTTTTTTCACAAGGGATTCATTGTATTTGAATTGAATTGAAAGTCCTTTATTCGTCCCCACAAGGGGGAAATTTCAACGTTGCAGCAGCAATTACAATTTAACCGGAAAAGGTTACACTAAGAAACAACAAGAACAATTTGTATAAATACGGCTTAAAGTAAAAATATAAGAAAATATATGAAATGTAACATATTTACACACATGTATACTAAATTTTCCAATACAGTGTACAGAGAGTGCAGAATTATTTGGCAAACTAGTATTTTGACCACATTAGTGATGTGTCGTTTGCGTTGCTTTAAGAGCTGATGCTTTGCAGTGAACGATAAGATCCGATGCCCGACGGAGGAGATCTTGGTCAGATCTGCTGAATCCGTGCACAAGAGAGCGAGAATATATTTATGGACGCACGATTCTGCCAATCATGTCCAAGAACAGACTAGACTCATACCGAGAGATTACTTATGCGAAAGAACTCGGTTGTATCAGTTTCCCTACCTTGCACTATGTGCATGCGCATTAAACAATCACATCAGGTTCTGTCTTTTTAGCGGTCCCGCCGATAAATCTGTCCTACTGCAGTTTATGCTAAATAGTTTATACTGCAGTTAAATTATGCTTAATTTAAGCTAAATTTCAGTTTAGTTTGATGTAAGATGGGTATCATTTATTTAGCATCACTAAGCGCATGCATACATCAATGAAACATTTTTCATTTTACATCATTTTCTTGGAGTCTTCATAATAATTATAAATCAGTCAGGCATTCCATCATGGCCGAGATAGCAGGTCTCTGTCGAAGGGAGTTGTCCAGAAGCTGGATCCAGGAATAATGCAAGAGCCGTCACCGCGTTAGAGGTTTAACGCGTGTTTATTTTGCCGTTCAATGCGTTACTCAATCACAGTCAGGAAATGCGGATCCTTTATACCCTAAATGACGTCAGATATCTCGCGTGACTATCGACAGGAAGCGAGATTTGTCAGAGGACTGACTTACACACGTGGTCTCTATTCAATAATAAAAGATTCGTCCTTCAGAGGTCTCAACACGAGGAGAGTATAGTATAGCAGTCTTAAACACGAATTTTAAGTTTTATAGCCTAAGTATTATCTTCAAATATATAATAAAATATTATCTATGTTCAATCAAAATTAATATAAGTTCTGAGTTTGAGTTCAGACTTATTTTAAGAAGCTTTTCACAGTTTTAACTGTCTCAAAGCACACTATGTAAATCTTTAAAAGAATTATCACTTTTATTCATTTGATTGTCTGGTTATTGGTGTTAATTAAATTACTATGATTATAACAAAAAGTATTAATATAAATATTACAAATAGTCAAATAAATGTCCGGATTTCTTAGTTAAAAAGTTTAACTAAGAAAAAAAAAGAGGTAGAAAATCCAATGAGCTTTAATTAAAGTCGGGCAGGCAAATGATCAGCGACGGTAAACAGAGCAGCAGAGACAAAGCAAGGGGTAATCCAGAAGGGCAGGTAAAAGGTTGGCAACGGTATAATCCACAACAAGGTCCAAATCGGCAGGCAAAAACAAGGGTCGAGAAACAGGATCGAGATCGGCAATACAAGACTAGGCTGGGAATATTCTGTTTTGAAAGACAAGACTAGGCAGGGAATAACGCTGGAATGCTGGCAACGAGCACAGACAATCTGGCAAATGAGACTGGGAATGAATCCTGCTTAAATACAAGAGATAATTGTTACTAATCATGAATACAAAACACCTGTGTTACAGACGATCGCAATAGCATGCGGATAAAACAAGATGGCGGCGACACGGACTTTCAAAGTAAAAGTTATCGGCGTCATGGACTCGGGATCCGTGACACCATGCACTATAGGGTCAAAAGCCTACTACCAATTAAGCATATTAGGCGATGCGCATCTCTGTAATGAGAAGGTGGTTGGTCTAATGACATTAGCACACTACATCAGGTGTGAATAATCATTAGGCAATTGTTTTTAACTTTTGGCTTTGAGACAGTTTGACAGAACTTTGGGGAGTTGGGGAAGCATTACAAATTGTTAGTCAAATAGTAAAATCTCAGGATTTAGGGAAAAAGGACATTCGCTGGTAATTCCAAGCCACGTTCAGCACTCTTTACTAAACTGTATGAAACGCTTTTTCTCTGACGTTGTTCTGTTCGTCTCCTAGTTCCTCTACCTGCAGGATGTTTTGCAGTGGAGAGCACAGGCCACTCCGGATCACCCTCTCTTTCTTCTGCTCAATTCAAAGGTAAAACCTTCTTAATCTTCTACTAGAGACAGTCTGCCACTGTGAAAAGCGCTTAAATATTCTCCAGAAAGACCTAGAGCAGAATCTAAAGATTCTCCACTAATATTTGTCTTTTTTTTCTTATTACATTGGTGTAACATTCTTTGTTGCCATTTTTTTTTTTCGTTTTCACTATGCAAACCTATAATGAGGAGCTTCTTTAAGCAATATGTTCTATTAACAAGTAATAATTAGTACATGTTTGAATGTACTACATCAAATCATTTTGTACAAATCATTTCAATGGCAGAAACATAAGTGTCTGGTGTCAGCCTCATCTGGCATTACATTGAATTTTATTTCAGTTTCTGACCAAAGGAGAAAAACAAAGTAGAAAAACACTGTTGGTTACTTGATGTTTTGCCATAGTTGAGAAATAAGGATGTTATTTTGCGTTGGGAATCAGATTCTGCACTCGGCAGCTCCCACGTCCCTTGTCCAGGTCAGATACTATATATCTATATATACTTTTCTTGAAGATAAAACTGAGAATTTAGAACAGAGGTGGACTAACATTTTTCATTCGTGGGCCACAATGGGTTCTGCCGGATCGGACAGCGAACAGAAACAGTGTTTACGGCTCTCTCAGCCAGAACGCTTCCCGAGCCCTGATCTAACGCTTGTCTTCTCCAGGGCGCTGTAGCCAGCTCGGCCACCTGTGTGCAGCTTCATAAGCGGGCGGAGCGCGTGGCGGCGGCTCTGATGGAGAGAGGGCAGCTCCAGCCCGGGGATCATGTAGCTCTGGTTTATCCCCCCGGTGAGTTAGGAGACTCCTCCATCTGACGGGGCCGTGCTGAGATGATGGGAATTCTCCTCCTCCACAGGCATCGATCTGATAGCCACTTTCTACGGCTGCCTGTACGCCGGCTGTGTTCCCGTCACCATCAGGCCGCCACACCCGCAGAACCTGACCACCACACTCCCAACCGTCAAAATGATTGTCGAGGTACGTCTAAGAAGCCCAGTGTGTGTTACAGTGCACAATGAATCGATAAAAGATCTTTGTAACAAAAGCATGTAGCGGGTGTTACAAATATTAGATTAGATTAGTACAGAGATTATGTACAGAGACAATGAAATGCAGTTCAAATATGCAAACTGTACCATTTTTCAATGTATGAAAAATTGTTCAAATGAACTTTTGAAAAATGAATTTTCTTTTTTGACTTTTAGGATCAATTTGACCCGAACTGTATCTTTGTAACGTAAACATGTAGCGTGTTGTTGCAAATATGTCAACTGAATATTTGTTACATGATTATTAGACCAATTAAGTTAATACTTTTAAGTATTCTAAGTAACTTTGAAACTGGGTCAATTTTAGGGTGACCCTATTTTGATTTCTAAAAAAGAGGACAATCGGCGTGGCCTCGAGACACAAATTTAGACTGTCTTCTCAGGTTGATGAACATGCTTTAGCATGAATCAATGGTGCAAAACTAACTCCTGTAATAACAAAAATCTGTAAAGAATTGTAACAAAATCACAGATTTTAAAAATAAATAAATAAATAATAATGATAAAATGCTAATTTATCTATTAAAAAATGTATATAAAAAAATGCAAAAGAGTGAAACCCGGACATTTTCGTGCATTTATAAAATCCATCTGGACGCCCCAGATAAGATGTAAAATGAGGACATGTCCACGGAAAAGAAGACGCTTGGTCACCCTAGTCTAGGGGCGCAACCCGTTGCTCTTGAGCCTCATGCGGTTCTTTAACTAGCTTCATACGGCTCTTTAGGAGCTTTCGCATGACATGACTCAAATATGCACACAATGTTAACTGTTGAAAAATAACTAATATTATTATTATTGTCTTTGTCTTGTCTTTTGTCGCAGCCATTTACTTAACACCAACAATCCAGACGATCAAATGAATAAAAAGCAACACTCCCCTTACATGTTTACACTTGCGCTTTGAGATAGTTAAAACTGTGAAAAGCGACCTACAAATACTCATATTATTATTAATGTTGGTGTGGTTATTTTCATTAAATCTGGCCGAGCAGATGAGACACTGAAAAAAGTGTCTCTTAGTCTTTGACTAGTTTGCCACCCCTGGCCTAGTCAATTTGACCCGGACATAATTAGGAAGGTTAATAATAATATAAATTATTATATTATATATATTATATATATATATATATATTATTATATTATATATATAAAAAAAATATTTTCTTTCCCCTTCTTCACCCTTTAAACCGTGTTTTCTCAGGTCAGCAAATCCGTCTGTATTTTGACAACCCAAGCAATAATGAAACTTCTGAAATCCAAAGAGGCAGCAGCGGCTGTGGACATGAAGTCATGGCCGTTGCTCATAGACACAGGTAATCATCTCTGCATGGCGCGTCTCGGTCTTAGTTTTCGGTTTTAGCAGTCTTAGCATTCTCGGTTTTATTCACCTCAGACGATCTCCCGAGAAAAAGAACTGCCCACATCTACAGTCCCGCTGCCCCAGAGATGTTGGCCTACCTCGACTTCAGCGTGTCCACCACCGGGATCCTGGCCGGGGTCAAGGTCGTGACCTCTTTCAGGTGACCCTTGTGATCGTGCTACTAGAATCCTGCGTTCCTGTTTCCCGCAGATGTCCCACGCTGCCACCGGAGCCTTGTGCCGCTCGGTGAAGCTGCAGTGTGAGCTGTACCCGTCCCGACAGATCGCCGTCTGCCTCGACCCCTACTGCGGCCTGGGCCTGGCTCTCTGGTGTCTCAACAGGTCAGTGACACGAAGGCTTTCCTTCACTCCAGTTTGGTCAGCGCTGGTTCTAGTGATTTTTAACTGACCCCCCCCCCCATTTTTAAAACTCATATAAAGAATCGACATTTCTCTTTTTTATTTTTTTTCACATAGCGTCTTTGCGTTGGTCTCGGACTAAGAATAGCGCTATACAAATGAACTTGAACTTGAACGTGATTCTTCTTGCTGTTTTCCAGCTATAGCACAGTTCGTGCTAACTGTGTTGATTTAGTGACGGGCACAGTTTTGTAATCGGAGAAGACAGCTTTCGTCTAGGTGTGGGCGGTGAACCGGTATTAACGTTGTGCCACAATATGGATTTTGCAATATCATGGATACCGTCACACATTCATGAATACATTTTTATACATGTATATAACCACTTTAATATAGTATAACACGTTTGTTTATCTTTCTCTCTCTCTCTCTCTCTCTCTCTCTCGCTCTCTCTCTCTCTCTCTCTTTGTGTCAGTCTCTCAGTCTGTGTCTTTCTCTGTCTCTCTCTCTCTCTCTCTCTCTCTGTGTCTCTCTCTGTCTGTGTCTCTCTATCTCTGTGTCTCTCTCTGTCTGTGTCTCTCTCTCTCTGTGTCTCTCTCTCTCTGTCTGTCTGTCTGTCTGTCTGTGTCTCTCGCTGTGTCTCTCTCTCTCTCTGTGTCTTTCTCTCTCTCCTACTCTCTCTCTTTCTTTGGCATTTGCCATGTACATATTTTGTTGTTTTTAAAGGAAGAGAATATGGAGTATGAATTGTTCTTTGCTGTTGTACAAAAATACATACATTTTTGGATTTAGTTTGTAAATTTGTAAAAAAAAAAGAAATGTAGTTTTTTTTTCATTGATTTATATTTTATTGGAAACATAGTTGATGTTTTGAGTTTTTTGGTCTGTCAGTTTACTGTTGTTTGTTCTCCCACTTATTTGTAATATAAATCAGTTTCTTTTAATATTTTTTTTTTTTGTATAATTTCCCACTCAGTCGTTATAATAATAATATTTGTTCCTGTTTTGTGCGCGTTGAGACAGTTAAAACTGTGAAAAGCTCCTTAGAAATGCTCTGAACTTGAACTTGAACTCGAGCATAGCTGATGTCTGGAGTGTGTTTTCAGCGTGTACTCGGGACATCAGACGGTTCTGGTTCCTCCTCTGGAGTTGGAGACTAACGCCTCCCTGTGGGTTTCTGCTGTCAGTCAGTACAAAGTCCGAGTGACGTTCTGCTCTTATTCCGTGATGGAGATGTGTACCAAAAGCCTCAGCTCCCAGACTGAATCTCTGAGGGTCTGTCACTGACAATCACACATATTCGTAACTAATACATGAGTTTTCATTGTCTTTTTGTCCGTTTTACAGTTACGGAACGTGAATCTATCGTGTGTACGGACATGCATGGTGGTCGCTGAGGAACGTCCCCGCATCATGCTCACTCAGTCCTTCTCTAAGATCTTCAAAGACCTGGGCCTTTCCACACGGGCCGTCAGCACCACCTTTGGCTGCAGGGTCAATGTCGCCATATGTCTTCAGGTAACTACCGGTTATGCTCCTTATAGATAGTTTAGTATTATTACAAAATATATATAGTGGTACCTCGACTTACAATTGTCCCTACTAACAAAAGTTTCACTTTACAAAGTGTGTCTTTGAGAAAATGTAGTCTCTCGTCACAAAAGTGTTTTACGATACGACAGGCCAAATGTTGTAGCGACAAGATTAAGCAAGTCTTTTTCTAAAAACAGTAATTGTGACGCACGTCAATAAACAAAAAAAAAACTTGTCGGTTACAGACATCTTGCTTCTAAATGCAAAATAAGCGTAAAAAGATGGTTTCCGAATGGCATCAAGCACGCTGGATTGTAGCCTCTTTCACCCACACATACACTTTGAGGCGGGACTTGCCACGCCCCTTCTGCTCTCCCATTGGCTGTCTCATAGCAAATGCCTGGCAATCCTATTGGCTAAGAGGAATCTTTGTGTATTCAGACACAGACAGCTTTCATTTCACTCAAGTTTCCAACACCGCACAAAGTGGTTTTTGTCAGTGTTCTTTTAAGTTTTTTAGTTTTACATGAGACTTAACAATTGTAACCAATGGTTTAACAAATGAACAATATGCAAGTGATCGTCATAACCAGGGATCGTTGCAGTACAATAACGTGTGTTTGTCAATTCTCCTTTCTTACTTACCGATAGCCACTCGACAGGATTTTTCAGACATTTGTAAGATAATTTTTTTTAAATAACGTTTAAGTAACAAGTTATTTTAATACTGCTATTACCAATATTTTATAATTTCTAAAAAAAAACCTCATACATTTAGGGAGGGCATTTACACATTAATTCTGTCTCTACTTGCCTTATGAAACTGCTCTCTGCACAAATTAATTCCGTAAGGACAGGTACTACCGTATGTTTAGAGTGTATTTATTTATATAGTAAGCATCTACAGTCTCCTTTTTTTTTTTAGACAAATTACTTCAATTGCTGCTGTTTTTGTAATTCAGATTGTGAAAATTTTCTTAATATTTCTCTAGGGCACCGCAGGTCCAGACCCGACCATGGTTTATCTGGATATGAGGGCCTTGCGCCATGACAGGTAGAAAAAACACATTGCCCTGTTACTTGGTACTCATTTGAGTAAAAGCAACTGTAATGTATTGGTGACGATAAATATGGTCAATAACCTAAATATTTCCCAGCAATGATAAACACAAACATCCAAAATCACAAAAATTCTCATTATCTCATTATAACCATATCAGATGATTCAGTCGAACTGTGCGGATGCTTGTAAATGCTCGAATCTTGATGGGATTAATCACTGGTGAGGCATCATCTGTCTGAGGCAGCGGAGGACAGCAGGGGGCAGTAAAGAGCGTGCAAGACTCACAACACTCACAATTTCTCCGAGAGGATTAGGAAAGTGGCTGATTGTCACCGGACTCTTAGGAATTGTTAAACACTGGTGGCACAAGTAATCGGGCCATCTTCCTGGTTTAACGTTTGAAAGACGACGTCCCGACCAGTGTCTGTGTCGGTTTTTTATTTTATTTTACACACTATTGTTTTAAGTATTTATTATAACACTAAGTAATATTCGTGGGGTGCTTATATCTGCATGAATACCGTCTTTAGTATTTTATGTATTTACTATATTTACCTTATTTATTCCGGATATAAGTATCCCCCTGATTTTTCAGGCACAAAAGAAAAATTCAGGAAAAAATTACCTTTTTTTTACCTTTCTTTAAATTACCGGTAAATTTTTTATTTGTTCTTGAAAATATAATTGTATCTTTATTTAACAGCCCTACTTGTGACTCGTGTCATTTCAATGTCATTTTTACTTGAATAATGTGTAAAAAGAAATATAAATATTGCAGTCATAAAAACTCCACCTCCCAGAACCCTTAGCGGCTCACTCCATCCAGTGAGGCATTAGGCTCCCATGAGTCTTTGCACTTCTGACTAAAGCTGCGTCTTTGTCAGACATAAATATCAGAACAGTATTCTTTAGAGCGAGTTGATTTTGTTTGCTCAGGGGATGTGAATCCAGTGTTTTGAACCGTTTTGAACAGTTTTCTTAGGACTCGCGGACTAGCGCGGATTTACCTGTTGTGTCTGTTTAAATATTAATGATTGTATTTAGTTTAATTTGATCTAATCTCTTTCAGTGTTATTTTGTCCTTGTTAAGTGTCTAATGTTTTTTTTTTATTTCTGTTATTGAGCCAATAATAGCTTATATGCACGTCTGCCTCGAGAACCATTGTTTAAAGAAGAAAGAAAAAAGGACACAATGCACACGTGCGCCGCATGCAATACAGACAACATGTTTCTGTTTATTTTGCTTATATTTAGGCGCATATTAGAAACTGGTGATTATAAGCACCCTCCAAGTTTTTGGGTGTATAAAATTCGAAAAGGAAGGGTGCTTATATTCGTGTAATTACAGTATGGTGCAGACAGTTTCCAGCATGTCAGTGATGGTTCCTCAGAGGAAAGCCTTGCGATGGAGCCTCGGTCAGTCCAGACTGACAAACATTTAAAAAGCAAGACATTCCAGCAGTGACAGCCAGAGTCTTAAATCCCACTGAATGTTAGCGTCACAACCTAACATATCACTCATCTAAAACGACAAAATCATCACAGAATTAGGAAATCTATAGAGGCAACATGAAGAATCCTGAATGTTCACACACACACACACACACACACACACACACACACACACACACCCACACACACACACATACGCACACGCACGCACACACACAGACACCAACAAGCCTTTTCGGTCTCAGACAAACAGTCTGAAATTAAAGGTTCTCAAATACAGAAACATCTAATCAGACACAAACACGATCGAAATATCGTCGTGTCTCGACCTGTGCTCGCTCAGCGAAAACAACAGCGGACAAGAAAGACAAGAGAGCGAGATATGTGTCATTTCTAATCATATCTTTGTTCTCCCGGCCCAGGGTTCGGTTGGTGGAGAGAGGTTCACCACACAGTGTGCCGATGATGGAGTCTGGCAAGGTGAGGAACGGTCTTTATTTAGCGTATTTTTATTGGGAAGCCATAGGACATAAATTATTCTGTACTTGCAGATTCTGCCTGGAGTAAAAGTCATAATCGCCAACACAGAAACTAAAGGACCTCTGGGAGACTCTCATCTGGGAGAGGTGATGTTCATAGTAGTGATGCACTAAATGAAAATTCTTGGCCAACACCAAAAACCAAAAAAGAGGAAAACCTGGCAAAAACACTGAATGAAATTATGGCATTTATAAGTAGTACCATTGCATTTATTGCTATGATGGTGCACCAGCATTACTAAAATCAAGGGATTGCAATTGCATACATTAATAATAAAGTTTCAAAGAATAAATGGACCAACATTTGTTACAAATTATGCATATTGTAACAATCAAGAGTATAAAATATAATTCAAACTAAAATGTTTAACTTGACCCAACTCATGTGTACATAAACATTAATATACACACCTACTGGCCTGCTGAAAGGTAGTAAAAATTAATGTTCTTCACACACGTATTGTTATGTAAAATCAAATGGAGCATATATTTACAATGTTATCTAACTTATGATATAAAAGCAGTGCTACTTTTAAATATGAGCAAGTATAAAAATGTTCAAATAAAGTGCTTACCTTTAAATAGAATAGATAACGGAAGAAAATGTATCAAAACTCGACTACCTTTTACATCTCGACTCAAAACTTAGAAACGGGTAAAAAAAAAAAAAAAAAACACTGATCATATCCAAACAAATTGAACAGTTTTAAAAGCTTCAGTTTCTAAAGTTTCTAAACACATCAGACACATTACCTGTTGTGTCTGTCTAAATATGGTTTAGTCTCGCAGTGTGTAATATGAATAGGAAGGAATTTGTCCATTACGAATAAAAAACTATTTTTGCTGTCCACTTTTCTCTTCTTCGCCAGTGACATTTTTTAATTTATCCTATTTTTATTGTCCTACCCGTCCCATCTTTCGCCTCTATTGTCTCTCTCTCTCCCTTTTTTCTCTGTCGTCTGTGTCTCTCTTTTTTTCCGATGCAATATGTAACTTCTAATGCAATATGTAACTGCAATCGTTATTATTTCCACCTCGAACGTTCTCTAATCTGCCGATGTCCTGAGATTGCTTAACATGCATTCAATAGGCAAATGTTAATTATAATGTAAAGTGAGTGAGATTCGTTCAATTATTCTGCTTGCATCATCATCTTTCGGACTTTGTTTCGGTGATGAAAGTGTTCAGACGAAAATTTTCGGCCGAAGGTTTTTGGTGGCTGAATATTTGGTGCATCCCTAGTTCATATCCTGTTACATCACTACACGTTTCTTGTGGTGTGAGACAGATCTGGGTGAGCAGCCCCCACAACGCCAGCGGTTACTACACGGTGTATGAGGAGGAGGCTCTGCACACGGACCACTTCAGCACCCGGCTGAGCTTCGGGGACACGCAGACGCTCTGGGCTCGCACGGGATATCTGGGCTTCCTGCGACGCACAGAGCTTACGGACGCCAGCGGAGGTATTGTGGATACGTGCATGAAGTTTTGGTGATTTCTCGAATTGAGGATCTTCAGCACTTCACAGATGAGACTTAGGCTGAGGCTGCTACGAATGAGACTTAGGACACTTCACGGACAGTGTTGGGTGTAACGCGTTACAGTAATTAAATTACTTTTTCACTGAAAAAGCAAATTAACGAATTACTGTTCATTTTTAAGTCATTTAATTACAGTTACTTTAAATGTACTTGCGTTACAATATAAAATAATTAAGTTTGCTGAATCTCATTGTTTATTTTTTATAAAAAATATGTTTATGTTTACTTTTTGTAAAAGTTTAATTTTCCGCTTTAAAATCGCTGGTGCACGTAATTCACGACAGTTTGCGACGGTCGTGTTTAAAGTGGCGGAGACGTTCGGCTTGGGCGTTCGGGCGGATTCGTCGGCGGCTGCAGCTAGTGACTGTTTTCCGTAAAGACAATACGTGTTCAAGTCACTTCGCTGTTGTGAAACACGCGAATATGAACATTACAGTCATTTGTGAGATACTTTCTGCTGCCGTTAATAGCGCGAGTATCAGAGCCGAAGCGCTGAAACGGCAGCTAAACAGACGACACGGAAGATGATGAACGCCGGTAAAACTCCAGCTAAGCGTCTGAACTAGATTTAACGACAGCAGGAAGAGTCTGAACGTGTCTGAAGCTTAACGTACGACTGCAGGTGACTTTGTGGAAAAGTCTTGAAGAATTGAGTATTTTAGCCGCATTTATTGTCGCAGAATATATTTTGTTTTTCGGAAATTTTGTTTCTTACCTAAAAGAAGGTAACTTTTACTACGGAGAACTTTATTTATTATAGAATGTTTTATGGAATGTAATAAAGATGATTCAGAAAACTAAAGGCTCGACATTTCACGTTTTACTGTTATATTTTTAAATAATTAGTTTTTTGAAGGTTTATAGGAATTCTAAAAAGTAATTGGTTAAGTTACTCATTAGGTAATTACGTTACTTTTCAAACACAGTAATTAGAAAAGTAATGTAATTACAAAATGGTAAAGTATTAAGTAATTAGTAATTAGTTACTTTTTTAAAGTAACTTACCCAACACTGTTCACGGATGAGACTTAGGCTGCACCTATATAGTTCATTTGGTCCGGACCAAGGGCCACATTATTGCATTTTTCTCTGCATTTTGGTCCCTGTTCACACACACTGTCGTGGAAACGAACGATAATCTATATTTGCCAAATTGAGAAACTTGTCAGAGTCGAGGAGTTTTTATTGACAAAGTCTAATACATCAGCTAGATAGAATTCAGATGCAGATGCAAATGTGAGAAAACTTTAGATCTGAAGATGCTCACGGTCGGATTTCCAAATCTGTGCTACTCCTTTCCGAATGGTGCACCAGGTTATACACCCCTTATTCTAATAGAATTTAAATGACATCTCACAACTCCTTTTTAGTGCATAATACATCTTCAATATTCATCAAAGAAACAGAACAATCCACTTGACTTTATTCCAGAACCTGTCACAAAAACAAACCACTCCGGATGCCTCCTACTGTAGCTCTGGGACCTGAAGCTGAGCTTGGGCTCCACAAACCCCCCATTGTCTCTTTCCTTACCACGGTCAACTTGCCCCATATGATCCTTAATGTCATCCTTATGTCCCTTATCTCAGATTATATCAAAGTAGAAATATAAGAGATACACAGTACTAGAAAATCATGTGCAGTGCTTTGGATTATAGACCTTAGAAGGAAAACATTACAGATTGAATACTTTCATTGAATTTCCCCCACCACACTTTCTGCTCTCATCCGAATCAAACCAAAATTCAGTCATGTGACAACAATAAAAGCTCTTATGCATGTCTGCATGTGGAACCATTGTTTAAAGAAAAAAACATGACATGACGCACGCGCTCCACTGCATAGACCCACACGTGAACTAGTCGGTGATTTCTATTTAACAAAAGAGAAACTTTTTTAATATATTGTCAATTCAGACAATTCAGAAACAGGCTTCTGCAATGCATTTTGTTTCTCGGGATTTTTGTTATCCAGGACATTCGTAAGTCGGGGTACCACTGCATTTGAAATATGCGCATATATGTATATATATATATATAAGAAGTAAATAAGTATATATGTAAATTGCACATTTTTGTACTACTTGTATTGTATTGTATATAAGAAGTAAATAAGTATATATGAAAATTGCACATTTTTGTACTACTTGTATTGTAAATAAGAAGTAAATAAGTATATATGAAAATTGCACATTTTTGTACTACTTGTATTGTAAAATTAATGTCTATTTGTAAAGAGCATGGGATGAGTAAAGAAAGCAATTTTGACTCTCTGCACGTCCAGTACACAGCAGAGTTGACAATAAAGCTGACTTTGACTTTGATAAGCACTCCTCAAGTTTTTGAGCTTCTAAAATTGGTATACTGGAGAACTTTTATTTTTTTTACCTCTTGGATTGCTCTTCTTCCAGAGCGGCACGATGCCTTGTACGTGGTGGGTTCTCTGAACGAGACTCTGGAGCTGAGAGGGATGCGTTACCATCCCAGCGACATCGAAACCTCTGTGATACGCGCCCACAGGAACATTGCCGAGTGGTGAGCGCAAAAACTTCCCTGTCCATGTGATTTTCCGACGCAATTCCTGAGGCTTCACGCCGTCCGTTTTCTTCATTGTTCCTGCAGTGCTGTGTTCACATGGACCAATCTGCTGGTGGTGGTGGTGGAGCTGGAGGGTTCGGAGCAGGAAGCGTTAGATCTGGTTGCCCTCGTGACCAACGTGGTTCTTGAGGAGCATTATCTGATCGTGGGGGTGGTGGTGGTGGTGGACCCGGGCGTCATTCCCATCAACTCTCGAGGGGAGAAGCAGCGCATGCACCTGCGGGACGGCTTCCTGGCCGACCAGCTCGACCCCATATATGTGGCCTACAACATGTGAGACAGGAAGCCAAATACTTGAAGATTGTGAATACGTATTAAAGGAACGGTGCAGAGCGAAGGAAGACCTACTAACACCTCAAGTCTTGGTTAGGTGAAGCTATGCTATTTATAAGAAGAAGAAAAAAACAACCTTCACTATGCCTTGAACTGAAGTATTGTAATTTAGTGACCAGATGTACTAAGAGACCCCGAAGGTTCTGTATTATAAAAAAAATGGTTCACTGTAAAGCAATACTAACGTGCCTGCGTAGATTTGTGCAAATCACGATGAAGAATCTCGGTTTCGATGATTTGAATTCAAACAGCCCGGTGGAGAACTTATGCAAGAAGGTTTCTCGAAACTTGCTTTTAATTCCAAGTGTGTTTTAGGTTAAATACATAAAATAGGGTTTAAGAAGAAGTGTTGTGTGCTCTGTGTCGCCTGGTTTGTATTTGGTTCTTGTGTCAGCAGGTGAAAGAGCAGGACGATTCACACAGACAATGTTGGAGGATTGAGTCCAGTGGAGGGAACTTCCTTTTTCCCTGCAGATAAGCCACTTAACATTTCTGTGCGTAGAAGAGGAAATCCTGTTGTGGACTCAATCTTCCGAGGACTGAGAATCTCCACTTTTTCAGAGTTTGACACGAATATTTTATTTTGTAAAAAAGGATATTTGAAGTAGAGCTGCACGATTAATCATTAAAAGATTGTGATCTCGATTCTACCCCCCTCGGGATCTAAATCCAGCATTTATACCATTCTGCCGAACTCTCTGATCTGGTGCGCACGCATTGGCAAACGCAATCATTATATATCATAAAAGAAAAATGATCTTGCAATATTTTATTCTGAAGTGTAAATGTGTTTACTGTGGTTTCAAACCAGAATATGACACTCAAACCACATACAGCAAACATCTACAGTTGAGAACAAAATTATTTGCCACCCCCCCTATAAAAGAATCATTGTTTGATAAGTATTTCAAAAGTGCTTTTAAACAGAGCTAATAATTTTGTCCTCAACTGTACATAATACTGTACCTTGGAATGTTAATTTTTATTCCGCTTAATGGTGATTGTTTTTTTACAACATTACTATTACATTATATTTTTTGTTCAATTAATTTAAATTTAAAGCAAAGAGTAACGTGTGCTATTATATTGCTTGTTGGCAACCTGATTTTCAGAGTTACATTTTTAATAAATATCCAGAAAGTATCGTGATACTCGTTTTATCCAGAATCGTGCAGCTCTAATTCGAAGATAAACGCAACCCAAAACACATCCAGCCTCCCGACCAGCATCACACAAAGGATGTGAGACCTTCAGGTGGGTCACTTCTACACAGGGTTGATCTGTTTCTCATTCTCTCCATCATTTTGTTTTCCAGTCACGTTTCTGCTGCTCACTGGTCACAGTGTTAAATTATGTTGGTTGTTCTGGCTATTTCGTAGAGACGCTCTGCGACTGTGAAAAGCGCTTTATAAATAAAAGCAAATTGAATTATCAGAAAACATGGCCACTGTATTCAATGCTGTGTGAGTGGCACACAATAGGGACTTTCACACATACAGACATTCCTGGCAAAATACCAGTATATTGTCTACATCACATGTCAAACTCAAGGCCCGCGGGCCAGATGTGGCCTGCCATGTCATTTTATGTGGCCCGCGAGAGAGTCTAAAAAAAAACAAAACAAATTCGGAGCGGGCTTTGAACTAAAACTACATTTCCCACAATGCCTTTTAATACGGTAGCCGCGACAGTGTTTCCCCATCCATGCCAACGAGAAGGATTGAGATTGTCGTAGAAACGAACAATGATCGATTTTGCCGAGTGAAGAAACTTGTCAGAGCCAGGTGGTGAAGTCAACGCCAGGAGATATTTATTTGACAAAGAACTAAAACACCAACGGGTCCGAATTAAGTCAATAGAGAGCGAATGCTTCAGGCCTGAAGCATTCCCAGCCGAACTGGTCACAATCTGATCGCTTGTGCCGCTTGTGCCGCACCCAAAAGTTTTACAACAGATTATATACTTTCCCAATAATGACATTCATAAGACATTTGATACAAGTGCTGAAGTTGCAGGTTATCTTTTACATATTCATAAGTCCAAGTTACACACAATCCCCTTTGGTTACTTTCCAAGTTACACAACATCCCTAGTTCTGAATACGGATGTCTCCCTCAATGTGGGCTCTGAGATTTTACTTCAGTCCCATGACTCCCTTGTCCGCTTTCCCCTAACAGGTCAGCGTGCCCCTCGCCTTTTCAGCCATAATCATCAACTTCTAAATTCAGAAGGAAATTATACCCCTATCGCCAGCATTTTATTATTTTCTCCAAACAAACCACACAGGCCTTGCGCCTCGTTTCTAGGCCCACGCACACCTCTATGTTCCTAGACTCAGCATTTTCTTTGCACGCTACGGTTACATTTCTACCTCTACAGGATGACCACCCGGTCTCCAGTAGAAACACATGTCTACATTGGTCAGGAGTCAGTTACATACATCCCTTACCCACACATCTATTCAGAGATTTTAAAATACATAGAACTTTAAAACACACATCATTATTACCCACACACATTTAAGATTGATTTCTCTCACAAGATATGTATGTATAATGATCCCAAAATGAGCAGAAAGAGAAACGTTTATGCAGTAGAGGTGTAAAGTCGGATCTTTATCACATGTGGCTGCAATGCATGAGTGCGGAGCCCCGGAAGGGACATGGAAAAAAGGTTTTGCGAGATATCGCAATATTTTTTAATTTTAATCTAATTCCTGGTCAGAGGCAGTCACTTATCGGAAGACAACAACGGTGTTAATGATTGGAGTGTGTTAGAATAGTTTTGCGGGCACCTCTGAATGTGTGAGCCACTGACGGACAGACGGACAGCGCGTGAGGAAGAAGCTGCGTCTCAGAAGAAGCTTCTCCGGACTGAGAATGGCTGCGTCAGAGGCTTTCGCCGTTTCCCAGGAGAGAAAATTCCCGTTGTCCTAAAATTCGTTCCTACATGGGAGAATTTCCTACATTCCTACCAACCACATAATCAAATATTGGTGTTTCTTCGTCGCCTGTGTGTATATTTTCTATGATGGGCTTCTGGATAAGGTTCTCCTCCAATGCTGTTGCATTGGATTTATTCCGGTTTATTACAATGACATGTTTACATAGACATTGGTATAATAGGATCCATTAAATCAGATGAGAGCAAGGGGTGTCGTAGAAACGAACAGTTATCGATTTTGCAGAGTGGAGAAACTTGTCAGAGCCAAGAGGTGAAGTCAACGCCAGGAGTTGTTTATTAGACAGAGACTAAAACACCAACAAGATCGAACTAAGATGCAAGAGCGAGAGTGCTTCAGGCCTGAAGACACTCTAAGTCGAATTTCCCCAAATCTGTGCCAATGGACCATGGCGACCATGGAATTGGTGGGACTGTTTCCTGCTGACACCTGGATGATAAAAGGCCAACCACCCCTGGAGAAGACGGCTACCTTTGGGGCTCTTGCTTTTGGCTACTTGCTATTTTGATCTGAGACTCTGACTTTTGACTGATTATCGGTTTGGAGGTGATGTCACTCGGCCGTGTGTTCTTTGCTGTTTTTGTTAGGGAGTTAGGGAAGTGCACGTTGTATCTTTTATTTTCCGGGTCGGTGTTTTATAGGTTAGTTAGTTGGGGGTACACTGATTGTTTAGTTGTTTTATTTCTTTATTCGTTTTGGTCTCTCACCTCCTTGTTCTGTTTCATTATTACTTGCGAACGAAAATGGAATTAAAAACCGTTCCTATTATTAAACTTTGTTTCTGTTAAATTTATGTTACCTCCCAAACCCCTTAGACAACTCGGGGCGTAACAGACATTCATGTGACATTTGATACCTGTTCTTTGATTGCACGCTACATTTTAAATATTCATATCACCCATTAAGCACAGTCCCCTTGGTTTTGATCCAACACACGTGTCATTCTGTTGGTCCACTACGGATGTACTTTAGCGCTGGATTTCGAGATTTCACTTGGGTCCCATGAACTCCCTTTGTTTGTTTCCCTGCTGGGTCAACGTTACCCTCGCCTTTAAGCTGTAATCATATGGCTTCTCAATTCCAGAGGATCACGGATGTCATCCTCATAATTTCTCTCACATTATTATGGTTTAGCATAATTTCAAATGGTCTCTATGTTTTTCTGAGGGGGTCGAATTCTTCCTTGTCAATTCTTTTCCCTAAATAATCAACTTCCTTTTTGGCCAAGACCAATTTCTCTTTAGACACTTTCATGCCTACTCTGTGTAGCTCTAGGAGCACGTCTCTGGTTCTAGGTAAAATTATTTGCTTATTCTTTGCTTATGAACTTATTCACAGGTAAAATGGGTGTGTTGCATGCGCTGTCGGTTGGAATTAAAATCCCTGCCTGTTTCAAGTCTGTGATAACTTCGTCAATCCCTTGCTCAGCTTCCGGTTTAACCTTGTACTGAGGCTTATATGGTCTTCTGCAACCTTGTTTGATCTCAATAGACACAGGTTCACATTTCATCAGTCCTATGAAAGGTGACAACCTTTCGCCCACAAATCCTCAGGTAAATCAGCAATCAACTGTTCTTCGAGATTTTCAGGCGAAAGATTGAGCTTCTCTCTCCTCCCTCTTTCTTTTTCCTGAAAATCAAACAATTCCATTTCACCATCTGTACTGAAACACTTATGTTCTTCCTTGCGTGTTCAAAATTCGATTGAGACCTGAATACCATTTAACCAATTCAAATTTATTAAAGAATATAATTGAATACATATATCTTGTTGAACAAAGATCAAGGAAAGGCTATGCAGTACCGGAGACCCACGGTCGACGATGGCCGGGTATGGATCTGGTCGGTCTTTGTCTTCGGTCATTATTATAAGATTATGTCTGTGTAATCTGACTCTCGTTGGTATTTTAATCAACTCGGTCTCTTCATTGATTCATCTCCACTGGTCCAAGCACCCGTGTTTTGCAGGTAACACTCAATCACCTAGACATATCTTACACACACCCAAAGTCAAGCTAAATACCGGGGCCACCTCGTACTTTACTCCGTCTTCTCCATAGCACTAGGCTTTCATTCAATGTCCAATGTTTTGAGTTACATTACTTTAACTGATTAACATATATAAAATTCATTATTAATGATTTAATGAAATGATAATCAATATGAATGAGTATGCTGGTCAATGTAAATGAGGCAAAAGTACAAAAATTCCTACAATTCCCTCTCTTGACCTCTCAAGAGGTCATATTCAAATTAATTTTTGTCACAATGTTCCGAACCAATCGTAAGATCCTCACGAATGCACTGAATGGATGAGAACAATTCCATTTGTCTTGTTCTTTGTGAAGTTCTATCCCTACAGTGTTCCACTAGCAAATATCAGTTTTAGGTGGTATGTTGTTTTGACAGCAAAAGCAAGATATTTCATTTGCAGATAAGCATTTCAAGCGAGAAAGCGATAGGAGTGGTCAATCCCTGAAGACACTTTTAACCCAGGTAAAATATTTTGTTCAAAAAGGTCTCACTTAGTCAATGCATGTTCTAAAAGGCATTTCAAATCCTTTTCTTCCTTTGTTGGTATGTTGGCTGTCAAGTCCTCTGCCCTTTCATCACTTCTCCGTTTGGATCCATCACAGGGTTTCACACATGTTGCTCCGTGGCCCGGTGTAGGCCAACTTGTACAGGTATTCAGCAGTCTCTCTCTCTTCTTGTGTTTCTGCATCAGCGCCTCTGGTTTTGCTGAGGTCACGTGAGCACAGCTGACGTTCCTCAGGCCTGTCAGCAATAGAGAGAGAAACATCGTCGCAGGAGCTTCTCCTGAATGTAGCTTTTTGGCTCAGTCCCATTCAGAGTTAAAGTTTGTGACTGGGCGGTCCTTGCAGTGGCAGCTTAGCTGATGAAAAATCTGTTGCAGTCAAAATTTTTTGTTCCACTGGAGACCATTAAAATATTTTAAAAAAATTGTTCTGTCTTCAGAAATTCACTCGGCATATATGAATATGCAGCGAAGCAGTAAAGACGAGATAGATTTGTACTTATTTGTAAATGTCTGGGTGTACTATATGTTTTTCCGATGGAAAAGGCAAAAAGGTCAGAGGCTTTCCTCTTATTAAACATTTCTCTGTCCCTATTGTTTATGTTTTCTTTTTCGACTTTGAAACAACCCCATGTTTTGTCTCAAAGATTTCAGTGCAATCATAATACAGTGCATTTGTGATTCTCCTTTTAACGATTTTCGAACCAGTTACCCCGAATCAGTATAAGTTTTTAGGTGAGGAATTGTAAGAAAAGCTAACTATCAGCATGTCCTAGCAGGTTTCTCTTTTTTTTTCTTCACAATCTGCCTGCCAGGATACAATCATGCTGCATTCAAATTTTAACTAAAACATTCCCGTAAATCTCGCAATCATGCAATGCACAACTTCAAAAGGCATATGAGAGTAAAATACATAATATGAGAGTAATATATATATGAATGAATGAATGTATGGGTAAATATATGGGAGTAACATATGCAGATGAATACATGAGTAAAATCATCCCGAAACGGTCAACAAGTCAAAAGTTACCACTAGATCGTTTAACAGTTCTATCAATAAAATGTTTCATAAGCAAGCGGTGAGTTGAATTGAAGCCTTGCGTTGAAGATCTGAAAATTAAAATCACAATTATCTGCATTCACACCACGTTAGTATCGTCGTCATCGTTCGGTTGGTCATAATGGTCAAGGAGGGGGATAGGGTAAACAGGTGGTATGTCTCGTCATTCATTGGTGGTCACAATCACCCGATTGCACAAAGAACGAGCAATCAAAATACAAAAACATTCACAAGTGACGAAAATGGCCAGAAAAATCACTACTAGCATCATCAACCGAGGTGTATCTGTTAGGGTTATGATTTTGGATTGACATTTAAGTTCATTTCATGATCTATTTTCCAAGTGTTGAATGTTCTCTGTTCTCATTGTTCTCTAAGAAACGAATTCTTTGATGTCTATATTGTCGTTCTCGTCTCTGTAAAAGTCTCAGGTCTTCTTAATCAAATTGGTCCTCTTCCATTTAAAATTTTTAAAGTGTCTAAACAGTGATGGTCATGAGAAGAAATTTGTCAGAGCCAGGTGGTGAAGTCAACGCCAGGAGTTGTTTATTAGACAGAAAACACCAACAAGGTCGAACTAAGATGCTAAAGCAGGGGTCGGGAACCTTTTTAGCTGAGAGAGCCATAAACACGGCATATTGGTAAAAATGAAGTCCAAAAGAGGCATACCTGTTTAAAACTAAATACAAGTATCTATGCATCTTTGTAAAACCAATATGAAATGCAGGACAACCAATCTCCCAACTCGTTTTGATAACGCTGTTATTATATGTAAAATGTCTTTACACTCGTGTGGCTCGTAAATTCGAGAGGCATCCATTTAAACTTGAATTTATTTTACAACTTTTAACTTATTTTACCCCATGTTAAGCAATTAAATCATCCCCCACCAACACGCGGCTTGGAAAACTGCAAAAGAAATACATCTAGTAAACACACGTGAAGCCTGGTGTTTGTACATCGACACACAGGTACCGCGCGTGCCCGCGACTCAAACGCAACGGTTTCCGCTATTAGGTAGCGAACTACTGAATATTAAAAGAAGGGCAGGGAAGTTAACGTCCTGACGTCACGACACTGTTACGCATTATCCAATAGAAAACATGGTGTTGTCCGGAGAAAAGCTGTGATTGGCTAATGCGCCCGCAACCAGGAAATGAATGGATTGAAATAGCGGAGAACATTTTAAATGTTTTACGTTATTATGTATGTTTAAAGCTTTGTCTAAGAGCCATATGCAGCCAGAAGAGCCATATATGACTCGCGAGTAATAGGCTCCCGACCCCTGTGCTAGAGCGAGAGTGCATCAGGCCTGAAGACACTCTTAGTCGAATTTCCCCAATCTGAGCCAATCTGATTACAGTCTAGTTATATACCTTCATATTAATGACATTCATGTGACATTTGATATCTGTTTACATATTCATATCATCAATTAAGCACAATCCCCTTGGTTTTGATCCAACACACATTGTTTCTCTGCTGGGTCAGCATAACCATTGCCAAAATCATATAGTATCTCAATTCCAGAGGAAGGCATCCATAATGGGCCAACATTGTTTTAATCACACAAATAAACCACCTCGGTCGTCCACCCTTTTTCTTGTCACGCACGCAGCTATTTTTTTAGAGTTAATCATAGGCTTCCCATACCATTCGCACGCTATGTCTACAGAATTAGTAATACAGAAATACCACAGAAATACATTTTGAAGTACCCAGACATATATTACCCCTAATCAGAAACATAAGACATATAGTACTTTTTAAGCACACACACTACTTCAAATCAGATGTATCTATAATGTAAAAACAATCAAGATTGATTTCTCTCACACCATATAACCAAAAACTTTAATAATTTTCAAAACGCAAGCCATCCTGTTAAGTTTGACCTGCATCGGAGACAGTGTTTTATCTTTTTTGCTTCTGGTTTTAACCTTAATGGATTTTGTTTTCGGAGTTAATTTTTCTTTGTTGTCTTTTTTCTCAACGTCCAATATCTTAGAAACTAATTTCTTGGCTTTAGCGCCTTTTTCAACAATCTTGTCATTTGCCATTCTGTCCCTCACGCGATAATTACCCTCAAATTTACTGTGTGTTAGTAGTGTGTGAAAAAACTCTACAAATCAGTCGCTCGGGTTAGCGAATTATACCACATACAACGAACTCCACAAGGACCCCCGTAAGATACCAACACAACACAAGCGTGAAAACTGCCCAATACAAAACGCTTAGCACAAAACACACACTGCAGAGAAAAAAAGAGCAAGAACGCACCTTTTTGCACCAACACTGCGTAAATAGGAAAAACGCTGCACTAAACAAACACTGCGACAATTGGACAAAAAATGTTCCACTAAGGACTATTACTATTTCAACTTTAGTCAAATCACACAAAATCCTCACACTCTCACACACACTCCTGCACTCAAGCTCTCACTCTCACACAGAACGGGCGGGGCTGGCCCACACCAACTCGCTCTCTCTTCACACACACACACAAATTCAGCACGGACCCAGGCTCGGGGAGAGAAGAATTGCACACTTTAGATTTAAACAGAATGCCTTCCTGCAATCACACACTAAGTCTCAATTCTGACCAAAAGACAAAGACAGATCCACCACACTGTCTAAAAACCTCAACTCGGTGTTGTTTGCAAAAAAAGACAGGAAAAAAAAACTTTTTTTGTTGATAGTTTCTATCTTCAGGATAGAAATATCATTAGGAATATTTAGGAAAAATATCAAATTTCCTAAAAAGCGCAGGAAAGCACCAGATCGTTTTAACAGACTTCCACAGTCCCTGAAACTATAGAAAAGTTCCTTTTTTCCAGGGCACGTCTATTTTAGGAGATCACAAGTCTTCTTCTATTCTAACCTAGATATGGACCTGATGTTTCGACCTGGTTTTTACAATGTTTTCCAATCGAATTTCAATTGTTAGTCTGTTCTTTTCGGGTTCTCCGGAATTTAACGATTTTTTTGCAAATTACAAATAAATTTACTAATTACCTTTTACCGCTGCGAACCAACATTTTCATCTAATTTAAGACAAATATTGAACTTTGTTTTACCTTTTAAACTGTCTAAGAAGGTCTCGCGGCTGCTCCGGACGTCTCCGCTGCGGACGGCGGTCGTCTCTCTCTCTCTCTCTCTCTCTCTCTCTCTCGTCTCGATCGCTTTTCTTGTCGTTTTTAAAATCCCTTGGAGAACTCAGCTTGCATTCAATTGGGTTGAACTTATCGATGATCTATTTGCGGTGACTTGAGAAACTTGTCAGAGTCGAGGGTTGAAGTCAACGCCAAGAGGCTTATTGACGAATCTAGTACATCAGCAAGATTTCCAGATCTGTGCCACTCCTTCTTAGTGGTGCACCAGTTTTTATACCCCTTATTCAAATTGCTTAATTTTAGTGCATAATATATTATGTGTTCATACATTACATATGTGTGAATATATTACATATTCAATATTCATATTCAAAGTGTTAGAACCCTTTACTTCGTTCCAAAACCTGTCACAAAAACAAACGACTGTTTGTCCACTCCGGATGATCTTCCGGATGTGAAGCTGGGCCTGGGCCCCATTTTCCATTTCCTCACTATGGTGATTTCCACAACTTGTCCCTGAAATCACAAGTTGAGGATTAGTAACTCAGTAATACATTTCAGAATACAAATATATTGTGAGAGAATTCAATCTCAATGTTTCTATTTTCCAAAGTACTGTGAATGATTAAAGTACTGTATATCTTTTTATATTTTTACTCGGATATAATCTGAAGAAAAGCATATGAATGTACTCTGAAATGTATTACATATGTTTACACATGTATTACTCTGGATATGTGTTACATAAAGTTTAAACATAGCGGGAGAATGAAGTAGGGGTTTTATAACTAACAACTATAAAAGGTAGCTGTGAGCGTGACAAAGACAAGGGGAGTTTGACATGTGATTGGAGACAGTGTTGGTCCACCATGGATGTTTCCCACTGGGATGGAGAGATCAGCTAGTTCTGATGATAACAGGGACAAAAATGGTGATTGTGAGGGTCACGCTGACCTACTACTTCTCTTTCGGCTTTTTCCTTATCAGGGGTCGCCACGGCGAGTCATCCCTTTCCACCTCATTCTATCCTGAGTATCTTCTACTCTGACCCCAGCCAACCTCATGTCCTCTCTTACAACATCCATATATCTCCTCCTTGGTCGTCCTCTTGCTCTCTTCCCTGGCAGCTCCATCTCCAACATCCTTCTACCAATATATTCACTATCCCTCCTCTGCACATGTCCAAACCATCTCAGTCTGGCCTCTCTGACTTTGTTGCTAACACAAGTAACGTGAGCTGTTCCTCTAATGTGCTCGTTCCTTATTCTGTCCAACCTCGTCACTCACAAGGAGAAGCTCAACATCTTCATTTCTGCTGCCTTCATCTCTGCCTCCTGTCTCTTTCTCACTGCCACTGTCTCTAAGCCATAGAGCAGAGCTGGTCTCACCACTGTCTTGTACACCTTTCCTTTGAGTCTAGCTGACACTCTTCTGTCACACAACACTCCTGACACTTTCCTCCACCCGCTCCACCCTGCCTGCACTCGCCTCTTCACCTCTTTTCCACACTCCCCATGTCGTAGAAACGAACAATGATCGATTTTGCCGAGTGAAGAAACTTGTCAGAGCCAGGTGGTGAAGTCAACGCCAGGAGATATTTATTTGACAGAGAACTAAAAACCCCAACAGGTCCGAGCTAAAGTTATGGAGGGTGAGTGCTTCAGGCCTGAAGTCACTCTCAGCTGAACGGGTCGCTTCTGTGCAGGAGGGGTGCCGCACCCAACAGTTTTACAACAGATTATATACTTTCCCAATAATGACATTCATAAGACATTTGATACAAGTGCTGAAGTTGCAGGTTATCTTTTACATATTCATAAGTCACAAGTTACACACAATCCCCTTTGGTTACTTTCCAAGTTACACAACATCCCTAGTTCTGAATACGGATGTCTCCCTCAATGTGGGCTCTGAGATTTTACTTCAGTCCCATGACTCCCTTGTCCGCTTTCCCCTAACAGGTCAGCGTGCCCCTCGCCTTTTCAGCCATAATCATCAACTTCTAAATTCAGAAGGAAATTATACCCCTATCGCCAGCATTTTATTATTTTCTCCAAACAAACAACACAGGCCTTGCGCCTCGTTTCTAGGCCCACGCACACCTCTATGTTCCTAGTCTCAGCATTTTCTTTGCACGCTACAGTTATATTTCTATCTCTACAGGATGACCACTCGGTCTCCAGTAGAATCACAAGTCTACATTGGTCAGGAGTCAGTTACATACATCCCTTACCCACACATCTATTCAGAGATTTTAAAATACATAGAACTTTAAAACACACATCATTATTACACACACACATTTAAGATTGATTTCTCTCACACCCATCACACTGCACTGTTGATCCCAAGTACTTAAATTCGTGCACCTTCTTCACCTCCACCCCCTGTAACTTCACTCCTCCACCCTGCCCCCTCTCGTTTAGACACATGTATTCTGTCTTACTACGACTGACTTTCATGCCTCTTCTTTCCAGAGCAAACCTCCACCTCTCTAGCTCTTCCTCCACCTGCTCTCTACTCTCGCTGCAAATCATAATGTCATCTGCAAACATCATTGTCCAGGGAGATTTCTGTCTGACCTCATCTGTCAACCTGTCCATCAGCATAGCAAACAAAAAGGGACTCAAAGCTGATCCTTGGTGTAGTCCCACCTCCACCCTGAACTCCTCTGTCTGGCCTACAGCACATCTCACCATCGTCTTACTCCTCTTGTACATGTCCTGGACTACACTGACGTACTTCTCTGCCACTCCTGACAGCCTCATACAGTACCACAGCTCCTCCCTCGCCACCCTGTCGTATGCCTTTTCTAAATCCACAAAGACACAATGCAGCTCCTTCTGGCCCTCTCTGTACTTTTCCATCAACATTCTCAAAGCAAAAATTGCATCAGTGGTGCTCTTGCGGGGCATAAAACCATACTGCTGCTCACAAATCTCCACCTCCTTCCTAAGCCTGGCTTCCACAACTCTTTCCCACAGCTTCATTGTGTGGGAAACTGACCTCACAATTGTGAGGGTCACGCTGACCGATGTAGGGAAATAGACAAGTGGGAGTTTATGGGAGCCTAGTAAAGCCTTGGATCCCAGAGCTAGACCGTAGTGGACAAGCATGAAACATGTCTTCTCATGACAGGCGTTGGACCAAAACCAAGGGGATTGTGTTTAATTGGTGTTATGAATGTTTAAGATGTAATGTGCAATCAAAAAGCAGAAATCAAATGTCTCATGAATGTCATTAATATTAGTGTATATAACCTGCGGCAACACTTTTGGGTGCGGCACAGATTTTGGAAATTCGACTAAGAGCGCTTCAGGCCTGAAGTGCCCTCGCATTTGCATCTTAAGTTAGATCTTGCTGATATATTTCGTCTTTATCAAATAAAACAAATAAAATAAAAACAACTGGCGTTGACTTAGACTCTTGGCTCTGACATGTTTCTCAATTCGACAGAAAACAGATCATAGATAATTTCCTAGACAAAATATCAGACTATATCAGAGTAAAATATAAAAGATACACAGTACTTTAAAAATACACAGTACTTCAGAAAATAATCAATTAATAGAAACATTACAGATTGAATGCTTTCATTGAATTTCTCTCACAAGTGTTGCATTATTCTGTACATATACTGTATGACACTTTATATGAAATTAATTCAGAAGTAATATCTCACAAAACTTTACACACGTGAACTAGAGATGCCCCGGACCCAGAATTAGTCGTTATTTTTAGCAGAAGATATAAGATGGAATTTATATTCATTTTTGAATTGTTGATATGACACATCATATTAAATTAATAAGTAATATCTCACAAACTAAAGACTACTACTGCTACTTTTAACAGAAGATGTAGGATCTATAATATATTACATATATATTATATATGTTCATATATGACACATCATATTAAATGAATAAAAAAAGTAATCACAAAGTACAAAACTTCACACACATAAACTAGAGATGCCACTGAACAAGAATCAGTTGCTGCAAAAATGTGTTTTACTTATAAATGTTTTTACATATCTTTACATAATTTACATAGCTTTAAATAAGGGATTTATTAATCCCTTCTCTAACACTTTGAATATGGATTGTTCTCGAAAAATCCACGATATATTCTCTGTATTAAATCTATAATCATTTATGAATAATGTATTATGATGTATATAGAAGTTTAATTTTATTCAACATTCATACAGTATTTCTAGAGTGTAATTCGTTGAATCACTAGGCACATGAAACCAAAGTAAGCTTCTATAAAAGCTTGAAATTTCTTCTATAAAAGCTTGAAAAAATAGTAAAAAAACTCAGTTTGTTCTCTCTCTCTCTCTCTCTCTCTCTCTCTCTCTCTCGCTCTCTCTTTCTCAGTATATACACAGTAGAAATCATACTGATACAAATGGCACTAAAGTTATTTAACTGACCCCTCCCCATATTTTTAAAACTCATATAAAGAATCAACATTTCTCTTTTTTACTTTTTTCACATAGCGTCTTTGCGTTGGTCTCGGACTAAGAAAAGCGCTATACAAATGAACTTGAACTTGGACTAAAGTGGAGAGAGTAAAATCCCGTGTTAATATGGACAGAAGACCAGTATTGGTGCGCTTTGAGACATTTAAAACTGTGAATGCTCAGAAATCATGTGAGAGAAATCAATCTTAAATGTTTTTATATTATGATTATGTCTGGTTTAAAGTACTGTATATGAACCAAAAGTACTGTACAATCATGTTCCAAGTCCTTGATTTGGGGTTATGTATGTGTGAACTAACTGTGCAATTTTGAGGTCTTCCTGTGTGGAAAATTTTGCAGACATAGCGTGCAAAGGAGTATTTTAACTAAAATAGCGGTGTGCTGACAAGAAAATGGGTTGACACCCAGGTGATTTATATTTGAAGGACTAAAAACAATGTTGGCAATAAATGCATGTTTTCCTCCGAGATTGAGAGACCCCATGGTCAACGCTGGAAAGTGAGGGGCGCGCTGACCTGAGCGGGGAAAAGGAGTCGTGGGACCGAAGTAAAATCTCGGATCCCAGCTTTGAGGGGCATCCGCCATGGATCAACCTGATGATGTGTGATTTGGATAAAAACCAAAGTGGATTGTGTGTAATTAGTGAATATGAATATTTAAAAGGTATCATGCAATCCGAAAACATGTATCAAATGTCTTATGAATGTCATTAATGAAAAGGTATATAATCCGCTGTCAAACTTTCGGGTGCAGCACAGAGGTGCAGATTGTGACCAATTCGACTTAGAGTGTCTTCAGGCCTGAAGCACTCACTCTTTAACATCGTAGTTCGAACCTGTTGGTGTTTTAGTTTCTGTCAAATAAATATCTCCTGGCGTTGACTTCACCACCTGGCTCTGACAAGCTTCTTCGCTCGGCAAAATCGATCACTGCTCGTTTCTACGACACTCGGAAGATGGAAATTCTTTGCAAGATAAATGGAGAAGATAATCTTGAAAAAAGATTTCTCTAAATGTATTTTCTCCTGGGTAGAGTGCTAGTCCGATCTGAACCGGACGGTGGCGGTATTGCGCCAAAAACGCTGGTTGCCAACCGCCGTCAAAGCCTAAAAGAAGAAGCTTGCGTTCGACCAGAAGCTAAGAATTGTTTGTCTGTGTAATCGCCGCGGTGACTGTAGCAAGTTGTAATTACAGTGATATTATCACCATCCCGAGTGGATATCAAAGATCATGATGCCGGTCCGTTTCCTGTCATCTGGCGCCCAGGTTTGACCCGACTTGATATTCTATTCAATCTACGGTAGTTCAATTACAACACACGCACGCAAACACACACACACACACACACACACACACACACACACACACACACACACACACACACACACACACACACACACACACACACACACACACACACACACACACACACACACACACTACAACCATAGAGTTGTCATTTGGATGCTGCTGGGCACGACAACACAATGTATTTGTTATATTAGTAATAATTTATTAATTGTTAATATTAATCATATTTTTAAAGAACCATGCCGTTTGTTATTGTCTTTATTCACCCGTTTTTATGCTGCAAAATTTACACCCACACACGCACACTCACAGACGCACACACAGAGTTATGTGCTTGACGCAGTCGTGCATGATTACACAATATAGTTCGTATATATGTTATATTAGTTATTAGTAATAACCATACTCTACAGTACATAGCTGTGAGATGCGTTTTGCGTTCTTTATTTTGGGCCTGAAAAATCAGCGGGGTGCTTATATTCGCATAAACACGGTAATAAAAAAAAAAAAAAAAAAAAAAAAACCGTATTTACGCAAATATAAGCGAATATAAACACCCCCCCTGATTTTTCAATCAAAAAAAAAAATAAAAAAACATTTTTTTTAATTATTATTATTACGGGACTTTTAACTCAAACCGATATGGACATCATACCCGAAGGGTTAACAAAGATGCTTCAACCATTGGATGTGTCAATAAACAAGCCGTTTAAAGACCATCTGCGTTGGTTTTACAACAACTGGATGGCCGGAGCTAATCACGAGATGACAAAAGCTGGCAATATCAAGAAGCCACACTTGGACACAATCTGCCAGTGGATCTTAGGGTGTTCTCACACTGCTCGATCCGTGCTTCGGTACGACTGTCCCCCGTCCCTACTCCCCCGCTGACCCGCACTCTCATCAGGTTTTGGCAATCGCGCTTCAGGACACTTACGTTGCGATTAAGTAATACTAGTAGTTACCGGTAGATGTTTTCATCATATTTTGTCACTGATATAATGTTGGAAAGGTTAGTAAAAATACGAACAAAATCAAAACAGGTTCGTGCGTTTTCTTGGAGTCGAAATGTATATGTTATTAAGCATATAGATGGGGAGAAAACATTCATTATTATGGTGCAACGGTTTCATTATAAACAGGAAGAGCTGCACTTTCACTGAAGCAGTGGATTCTGTAGCTCTGGTGAGTTTGTGGCTTATCATTTCAAATCGTTTGGTCTGCGGAGCTTCACAGTCTCGCGAAATCACTTGTTTAATAAATCGATCGCTTTTGTTGCACATAAACGTGCTGCTCGGGTGAGCAGGCGCGCGCATTTTCCCGTTTTGGAGCGCCTGAAACATGACGTCACGCCCCCTCATCCCCGCTTTCATTTCTTTTATTCGCATGTGTCAAGTTTAAAACACGCCACATGAAACATCTATGCATGTTCCTCGTTCGCACCGTTCACTTTGGATAAAAAATTATAAAATGAATAAAAATTATTAGGAAGGACGAATGTTTTAATTCGCCAGTGTCAAGATAAAACGTTTTTATCTGGCCATCTGAAAGATCTACGCGTGTTCCTCCTTCCATCGTTTACTTTAACACTTTTATACTAATAGGAAAGACTACATGTTTCAATTTATTTGTGATTGCTCCTTTTAAGAACGGCAAGCCTGTCGTGGCTGAGCCCGCTGCCCTCGCGCCGGCATTACACTCCGGACTTGAAATATCGAAAAATAAGCGTCTTAAAATATTTTTGAAATCGGCGATTATAAGCACTCTTCAAGTTTTTAAGTTTCGAAAATTTGAAAATAGGGGGTGCTTATTTTCGCGTAAATACGGTAAGCTGTTTGTTATTGTCTTTTTTCACTTGCTTTCACACACACACACACACACACACACACACACACACACACACACACACACACACACACACACACCTTAGAGTTGTCAGTTGAACGCTCTCGGGCCTGACACACAATATAGCTGGTATATATTAGTAATATTGTATCATTTTACTATGATACAATTTTATTATTATTTAAAAAATATATGTATTATTATTTTTTACAGAACCATGCCCTTTATAATTGTCTTTATCCCCCCGTTTTCACGCAGCTACATCAGGGCTGACGCTCTTCGAGATGTTCCAGTCCTGCGTCCGCCGACCCGAGAAGGAGGAGGAGCCTCACGCCAAGACCCCCGCCCCCTCCGGCCGCCTGTCCAGGTTCAAGTGCAGCGTGTGCTCGCGGGTCTTCTCACAGGCGGCACAGCTGCTGCGCCACAAGAGCCTCCACGCGGGACACAAGCCCTTCAAGTGCCCCGACTGCAACAAGAGCTTCGGCCGCGCCTCCCACCTCAAGACCCACGCCCGCCTGC
The DNA here is from genome assembly GCA_028031935.1 of Paedocypris micromegethes. NCBI lineage: Eukaryota > Metazoa > Chordata > Actinopteri > Cypriniformes > Paedocypris > Paedocypris micromegethes. The sequence continues at coordinate 130,305 of QKNR01015919.1, read as the reverse complement.
ACACGGGCGAGAAGCCCTTCCAGTGCCCGCAGTGCCCGCGCGCCTTTACCCAGAAGGCCGGCCTGGTGATCCACACGCGGCTGCACACGGGCGAGCGCCCCTTCCAGTGCGGCCGCTGCCACAAGGCCTTCCGCACCTCCGCCCACCTGCTGCACCACCAGGTATGTGTGGGCGCTACTGCGGTATTAACGTGAACACCGGTATTGAGATGTGCCACGATATGGATTTTGCAATACCGTGGATACCGTGATAATTCATGAATTTGATTTTTATATAAGTACCGTATTTTTCGCCATATGAGACGCACCGGCATATAAGACGCACCCAATTTTAAAGGAGGAAAATCTAGAAAAAAGGATTCTGAACCAAATACTGTAGTAAAATATTTTTAATCAACTGTATAAAAGTTAACAGCAGTTGAAGAACTTTTGTATGCCAAACATGTAACATGAACAGTCAGTAAAGTCAGTAAAGAGTGAAAGTAGGGCTGGGCGGTATAGCGGTATTGAGATGTGCCCCGATATGGATTTTGAATACCGTGGATACCGTGATAATTCATGGATTAGATTTTTATATAAGTATATAAACACCTTAATACAATATTACACATTAGTTTCGTTACAAGTTGTAACTTACAACTATCAATGACGGCACAGACATTGATCTATTATTTCAGTCTGTTTCACTGCTTTCTGTGTTCGATTAGCAGACACGAGACGCGCATACGCGTGACGCTCTGTTTTCTGCGCTGTGCCTTTAAGAGAAGAGCGGCTGTTTTGGTTTTAAAGACAGTAGTAAATCTGCTTGTTTTATTTTGAACAAAGCCTGTTTTCGTTTGGAAATCATGGTTTCACGTAAAAAAAAAGAAGAAAAGCGACAAAGACCAGAAACAAAGCTACTGTAGGAAGCCGCTCTCTCCCGTTTCTCTCTTTCTCTCTCTCTCTCTTTTCTCTCTCTGTCTTTTTTTATCTCTCTCTCTCCCTATTTTCTCTCTTTTCTCTCTCTCTCTCTCCCTCTTTTCTCTCTCCTCTCTCTCTTGCTCTCTCTTTTCTCTCTCTCTCTCTCTCTTCTCTCTCTCCCAAATTTTGCCAATTATGTTAATACGGTCTACTAAATGTAATCATGTAATGCCCCCCTAATACCGCGATAAAATACCGCTACCGTCTGTACAGTAGAAAATACCGTGATATGAATTTTTGCTCATATTTTTGCCCACCTGCTGCACCACCAGGCGCTGGAGCTGGGCGAGGGCAGGCACTTCTGCGCCACCTGCCCCGAGGGCTTCCGCTCGCTGTCGGCACTGCGGCGGCACCAGGACGGGCACCTCAGCTGCGGCGTCTGCTCGGGCCTCCTCCACGCGCGGGGCGGCGGGCGGCTCTACCACTGCCAGCTGTGCAGCCAGACCTTCCTGCGCATGGACGTGTTCGAGAAGCACTGCCGGAGCCACCAGGAGCAGCAGGAGGTCAACACGCGCTCCAGGAGCAGAGCCAGAGCCACCACGCCCTCTGCTGGACGGGCAGCACTCGACGCCACTGAAGGTTAAAGGAGTTCAAATTACAATTCACATTTTATTTGTCACATCCACAATTATGTGTAGTGAAATGTATTTTGCAATCGTCCGGCATGTTCAAGTTCAAGTTCATTTGTATAGCGAAAAAAAAGTCTTTAAAAAGAGAAATGTCGATTCTTTAATTGAGTTTTAAAAATTTGGGGTGGAAAGAGTCTGTTAAAAAA